>OZ024835.1:6235956-6598456 GCA_964016985.1 Anodontia alba | reverse complement strand
TTTATAGGCTTAATTTCGTGATGAATGCCAAAATTACGACCCACCGCCTTTCCGAGATACGAAAAAAAGAGGAGCAATAAATATTAACCAAACGCCACATAAACGCCACTGATAAACCAAATCTTAGTATCACTTAATGAAATAAACTGATGTCAAACATGACTAAAACACACCTTTTCAAATATATTGAGAATTTTGTCACCAAAAATTGAAAACGCAGATGAAAAATTCTGATAGATTTCATATTTCTGCTTTTAACATAGATTTGGGGTATTTGTTAGAACCGACTCTGCGAGGCGGTTCTGTCGCGTACCCACAATCTATGGTTTTGAGCAGAAATAAGAATGTTTATGTATACCCCTGTAAACCCCAGTTTTATTGTATAAAAGTGGGGTTCATCAAGAAAACATACCTATATAATTTTGACCCTTAAATCCCACTTTCATACAATAAAACTGGGGTTTACAGGGGTATACATTATTTTTCTTATTTCTGCTTAAAACATAGATTGTGGGTACTCTTTAGAACCGCCTTACCGAGGCGGTTCTAACGAGTACCCACAATCTATGTTTTGAGCAGACATATGAAGATTATCAGATTTTTTTTTATCTGAAAACTTTGAGTTTTTTGTAGTGACATTTTCAATATATTTAAAAATGCGTGTTTACGTAATGTAAGGGAGTCAAAACTATTAGATATTTTTCTTCGTGAAATATAAATGCGAAAATATAAATATTACTCCGGTGAAGTATGGTGTATTCATAAAATCCTTAACGAAGTTTATGATAAAGATATCAATACTAAAGAAGTATGTTTGTCTATTACTTTGCATTTTGTATGCCAAAGTCACTGTTATCTCGGATGCTCTGATATAAGGAATACGTTCAAAGTAAAAACATACCTTATATATGTATATGCTTTATGTATTATAAAGGATACTTAATTCTTATGTATTTCATACAATGAGGGTGAAAATAATGTGCATACTATTGCAATATATACAACACATTACATTTTCCAGAAATATCGATGCCACGACATTTATCAGTTCAGTATAGTGCACGCTACAAGGACTTATACTGCAGTAGAGGTATAACAGAAACTATAAAACACACCATATTCAACCAGCTACATGGAGTCCTAACCAACGTTCCTTGTATTAAAAGGCACATATGTTCATTAGAAAGAGTTGAGATTCTACATTGTGGTAGTCAGAGACGACAGAAGAGACAGCAGGAAACAATAGGTTTTCAACTTACGGTATCAACGACACCAGACGAAGGTAAATGTTGTTTTATCCATAAGTTCTATGTAAAAGTGCGCATACGCAAGTATAGTACGCTGCGCTGGCAATGTCTCTAAAAGTATCCTTAAGATAATTAGTAGTACTTAGTTTTATTTGGGCATTTAAAAAGTTTGGATTATACTGCTAAAACCGAGTTTGAGATCTAGTCCATAATTTCTAAAATATTCAAACTAACTACAGTCGACTCTCGTTATCTCGATTTCCAAGGGACTCTCTGAAATACTTCGAGATATCCGTGGTTCGACATATCAGGTTTGCAGAATTGAGGAAAAAATAATTTGATTAACCACATTTAACAAATTGATAGGTAATTGGACTTTTGAAGTTAGAGATATATTGAAAATATTGTGGAAAAGAGGAGAAATTGCTCCTTAGGAGCAATTTCTCCTCTTTTCTACAATATTTTCCATCTGTTGTTAGGTTTTCATGTATAGGCAGGGACCAGATTTTCACTTCGAGATAAGCGGTTATTCGAGATAAGCGAGTTCGAGATAACGAGAGTCAACTGTAATTGATGTCTTGAAAACAGTTACAGTACCACGCGATTGCTGATCGATGGTCAAAAATATATAACAGACAGGCAAATATTAGTAACTTTCACATTGAATGGCATACGTTTCAACCGTTCTTTCAACTTCATGATATTCCACAAAACTAACTATTTAACCTCATGACAGGATCCAGCTGGATCCTGTCATGAGGTTAAATAGTTAGTTTGAATATTTTAGAAATTATGGACTAGATCTCAAACTGATATGTCGAACAACGGATATCTCGAAGTATTTCAGAGAGTCCCTTGGAGTTCGAAATAACGAGAGTCGACTGTAATTATATTTTAACCACTGCACTCATGGCGAAGTGGATTTAACTTTTACAGACAATGGAACAGAAAGCTTAGACAGTCTACAAGAGGCATTTAAGCAAATACAAGGGGCAGCTGACAGAGGAGAATTTACGTGGATATTTTAAATGATGAATACGAGCTCGACAGTAACCTGGCCACCGTACATGGTGATGTGATTTGTCCGCCTGGTGTGACGAGGGTGTTGTTTTATTGTGGTAAGTCAGTGTCAAATAATTTAAAATGAACCAACACAGCTCAGTCTCATATATGCATCTCTAATAAGAAACAAAAAAAAAAAAACAAAAAAAAAAAACATGATTGTCAATAGGAATTTGCCATTTTCGATATGCTTACCAATTATTGTTGATAACTTTGCTTTCCTTTTTAATTTTACATCGGTCAGTCAGTCCCTTAGACTAAATGGCATCCGCACAGTCTGAGAAGAGTCTTCGCTGGGCGTACTTAAATATTGTGGGAAAGGCTGTGCTACGGCTCAAATGCACTGTTTGAAAGCAAGTAACACATAAAAAAGCAAAGGATAATAGACCCAGATTTTCCGTCTATTTATAAAGTCTCTCTGACTAAGTATACTAAATAGTTTTAATAAAATAATCACTTTAAAAATATTTCATTCATATATTTGTAATGTAAATAAGTAAACTCAAGAACTAATACAATCCGATCCACATCCAATTCTCAATATCAAAGGAAAGAAAGACAAATACAATTTAACAGCCACAAAAAGAACTGATAGCAAGCAAAGTATGCAGCCCTTTCGAAAAAAAGTGGCAATTCTGTTATCCAAACCTAACTGAATATATCTTTAGCTCATATTATTGTGAAAAGAAAAGAAAAGAAAAGAAAAAACATTAATTATTTGTAAGTGAGACACTACAGACAATTTAACTAAAAAGATTCGAATGTACCACCATGGAACTAAAAAAAGAGGGAAGGGAGCGTGAGGGTGGTGGAGAGGGGGAGCTTAAGCTAGCTTTAAGGGATGCAATCCTTGCCCTCAGTGGTAAAAACATACATTTTTCCGCATAGACATCTTCTAACAGATCCATGAATCCATCACGAAAACATGCCTATATAATTTTGACCCCCTTAAACCCCACATTTGTATAGTAAAACTGGGGTTTACAGGGGTATAGATTATTATCCTTATTTTTGCTCGAAAACATAGATCGTGGGTACTCGGTAGAACCGCCACGCCGAGGCGGTTCTAACGAGTACCCACAATCTATGTCTTGAGCAGAAGTGTGAAAAATATCTAAGTTTTTTATCTGAAAATTTTCAGTTTTTTGAGGTAAAATTTTCTGTATATTTGAATAGGCGTGTTTTCATAATGATTACGGACAACAAATAAGTCACAGATTAATTCAAGCATATCATGAAGCAAAAATAAGGACTCAGCAGAAGCAACGTTTCAAGACATTTAGAGAGTCTTTTGGTGGCAAACAACACCACTGGAATACTGAAGCAAAGAAAATTGTCAGTTGAACCCCGGTTAAAATGTTCCAGTCCAGATTATCGAAATGTTTTAATGTCAGAGCCATCCGAAAGAATGAACACCCTGCCACTGGAGTACAATTAAAGAGGTAAATAAAGTGGTCAACCGTGATAGGGTCAACTGCTAAGCAAGCAGGCTGTTTTATAATAGCAATGTAATCCCCCTTTAGTTTATAACATATGACAATTTACATAATTGATCAGAAAAAATAGGTTTACCTACAATTTATCTAAGCTTATACACTGTCACATAAAATTTAGGTTCCGATAGTTCTTATAACAGAAGTGTTTAAGTCCAGTATCATTATTTAGAAGCCAATCCATAGTGTCGACGATAAAACTTAGAAAAAGCTTTCCGTAGATTAAGACACCGATTCCCCTATTGAAGAAGCTTAACAGTCAAGTTTTGTTATGAGCATTGCAATAGGCCAACTGACTAGACACTCTTGTCAACAGACTAAACTGAGCAATGTAAACGCTACAAGAAGGTGCACGAGGAACGTCGTCATCCAAAAAACAGAAAATGAACAATGTCAAAATCACAATTATTGCGTTTGTCATAAAATGATAAAACAGATGCGTTTGAAATTAATACATGCCAATCTCGTAGAAATACAACTTCGGTATCAGTAGAATAAATTTTATTGAACTGCAGTTCAATAGGATAGGTTTGAATGACCATTTCTAAAGAAGTGTTGATATTCAAAAGATTGCTCAGATATCTGAAAAAAAGGTAAGAGAAAAATCCAGGGAGTGCCACAATCACAAACCGCAGCCCTTTTCGGACACCAAGAGGAAGAGGAAACAAACAAAACCAAACAAGCGCAAATCGAACAAACGTACGAAAAGCACTAAGATTAGCTGACTCTTCCCCAAGCGAGGTAATGGCTATGCTAAAAGGACTGAACCGAGCTAACCAGTAGATTATCTAAACAGACTATCTACATAGAAAGGAAGGCAATAATCAGGAATCGATACAATTACCTTTCGTCCAATGAAGGTAATAGAAAAATCCAGGGAGTGCCACAATCACAAACCGCAGCCCTTCCCAGACACCAAGAGGAAGAGGAAACAGACAAATCCAAACAAGCGCAAATTGAACAAACGTACGAACAGCACTACGATTAGTTCTCACTTTCCCAAGCGAGGTATTCGCGATGCTAAAAGGACTGAAAACACAAGAACAAAATAACACAAGGTAAGACATAAAACAAATCGCCTCGTAAAATGAACCACAAAGCAACAAAGAATAAGATCAACAAAATTGAGTTAAACGCTTCAATAATTAAATCTCTCTTATAACAGAACTAAAACAAATCTGCTACAAGAGAAGCACATTTAGTACCCATCGGAATTACCACAATTTGTCTGAGCAACTTATGCCAAATCTAAACGCAAATATATTTTAAAGGTATGATTATGCGTCACATACGTTTTGACAAAACCAACATTTTAACCGTTTTCCTTCATCGGTACTAGAGGATGCATTCATTATAAGCATAATAAGGAGAGCCTTCCCTTTGAAAAGTACTCTCAGTTGGTAATGATCAGAAAGCGATGAAATTACCTAACGCCTTCCGTTTAAGACATCAAAGGGAAAGAAGAACGCACTTTAAGGAACTGCACTACAATCATAACACTACATCGAGGAAGCCAAAAGAAGAGTTTCTTTCCCAAAAAACGGCTATACAAAAGTTTCTATTTTTATTAAGCTTTGTAAGTTTCTATTGTTAGTAAGTTATATAAAGCTTAGAAAACTCATATCTTGACACACTTTGCGCGCGTAGTCCTCTTAAATTTAGTTTGTTAAGTACCTAACTAGATTGTTTTATTGACAAAAACAAATTCCTGCCAGATCTTTGTTAACGTTTTCACAAAATTTGATTATATAAGTTTTAATACCAGTTGGGCAAGCATTTAGAAAAGCTCAAGCAATTTCTTTCTGAAATTAGCTGAAGACTTTATGAGAAGGATATATGTATTATGCTCTTTAAGAGATAAATAAGGGAATTCCAGACAAATATATTACATACATACATACATAAATATTACTCTGGAGCATTGATATATTCTAAAAGGATATTACCCTTGAGAGTCATCAACACACACAAAAGTACAAATAACTAGTTTCCGTCCATTTAGTAAGTCAATACAACAGTCACCAAATTATTGGCCGGCGCTGGACTCGCGCCTGTCTCTTAATATAGCCTTAGAGTTTTATATATGGTAGACTATTCGATTAGCTCACTAAGACTTTTTATATTTGCCGGGATCGTCGGTTTGTGAGGATCCCCGCAAATATAAACCAATCTTATAACAAACTGTGCTATAAACAGATTATTGTCTATTTTATTTTCATTTCAGTCAAGAAATTTCATAAAGCTAATAAAAGCAAACATAAAAGAATCACACTTTTGTTCTTTTTTACCTGCTATGTTGAAAATTTAGTATACCTTTGTCCCATATCTCTATGTAAACATGAACAAAATTTGCGCCGGTACTTAGACGTTTACGTCTAAATATTATGTCTTGTAAATAATGAAGATATTCAAGAATTTGGACACTGACAGATTGACATCTAAGACTGTACAGGAAACAAGCTTTGGAAACCTTCTTTAATATATCTGAAGTATAGTCGAAATTATTTGAACACTATAGTTATCAGTATAATTTCTTGACGTGCCAATTAGCGAACATTCCACATTTATACATATTGTACTTTCATTAATGTTTAAGTACCATGTGGCGAGGGCGCATATCTCTACACGGATTATTGTACGAAATGCGACATCGGGTACTACCAGCCTGCGATAGGGCAGAGTTCGTGTTTGCAATGTCCTGAAGACAGAACTACACTAGGAGTTGGTTCTACGACAATTGACGATTGTTCAGGTAAAACATATTTTACTTCACTGCAGCTGGTGTTAAGTGCCGTGTGCCGGCCTAAAACGTCTCCCAGTATTAACCATAGTTATATACTTTTTTGTTTGGGATCATTGAGCCCATTGTGGCTACTTTGAAAATCGAATACCAATTAAGCCACTGCTTGGAAAGGTGGGGGAGGGGATGGGGGTTTGGCAGACGGCGCGGGGCGTATGCAGTAGAAATGCCACAATCACGAAGCACAGTAATCCCGATACACCAAAAGAAAGAGAGATTTAGGAACAAACAATGACAAACCGAATGTCACATATGTTCCTATGGGAACTAATTGTGCTCCATGGCTTGCCAACTTGTTTATATAATCGTACGAGACAGAGTTTATACAGGGTCTCATGATCGCAAGCCAAACCGCCTTGCCAAATAACTGATTGGATGATGTATTATCTATGAATAATTCAGAGTTTTCAGAGTACCTCGAATTTTTCCACGTGGATTTGAAATAATAAAACATCTGAGAAGATAACCTCTTCCTCATACTTAGATATATACCACTATACCGAGAGCTAACTACTAGGCTTTTACGATAATTTTGATGACTTCAACTTCCCCATGTTAAGTTTCCGTTTCTGAGCAGTAATATTCTTTCTCCACCAACATACGTTGTTTACGTTTCACAGTTAATTCGTTATGCTAGAGCCTTCTCCGAGTATCAGGACTTTATTGAACGCGGAAGACTGCTCACTGCGAGACTGTTGACACTGGGGTACCAATGAACCTAACTGGTATAAACACTTAAGAAGTTCTGTGGGAGGCTTCATGATTCTTTTAGCCCGTAGTTTTTAAAAAAAAGGTAAGAGAAAAGTCAACGGAGTGCGACAATCACAGACCGCAGACCTTCCTAGACACCAAGGGGAAAAGGAAACAGACAAAACCAAACAAGCGCATATCGAACAAACCTATGAAAAACACTAAGATTAGCTCTCTCTTTCCCTAGCGAGGTAATCGCATTGCTCAAAGGACTGAAAAACACAAGAACAAAGTATCACATGGCAAAACCTAAAACTAAACGTAGAATAACCATAGAGCATCAAAGAGTTAGACAAACACCGGGATCACCGCAATAGAAATGTCAGTAGAATAATCCACCGGGAGTTTAAAGCACTTTTACACCCGACGTTAATTCCCGTATTTCCTAATTCTCTGTTTAGGCTAATAGGCATGGTGGGCGAAGCATGCTTACTAAGTAATGCTTACTTTCCATTGCTGCCTGATTACATCCTACTTGTTTTGGGACCATGTGTGTCTGTCTGAACATTCCTAATTTTGCCTTTGAATATATATGGACTTTTACGATTTTCCGGAATGCAAATTTGATATTTTGCCCTTAAACTCACACCATCGACGCAAAAACAAAGACGTGCAAAGAGGAACCTCCCTAGAACTGTCAGTAGAAAACTAATGGAAACAAACCAGTTTTATTCGTACGAAATGTCACCTTTTATTATGAGATGCATTAGTTTGTCTGTATTTGTAAGTGGATGTCCGTTATACAATTAGCATACAAAGTTATGTAGAACATAAAAATTATTTTATGATGAATCAATCCAATAATAAAAAGACGTTTTCATACATAATCTCTGTGCTATCTTGCACAACACGTTTTGTCTGAGCAAATAAATCGTTTGTCTTAAGTCTTTCAGTCCAGCAAGTATATTGTTTATATGTATAGTAGAATCCTATGTATTTCAGTGTTTAAATTGATAAATTATTTGATTCAGCCACCTGATGTTTGATATTGCTTATACAATCCGGTAGTATCTGGATCAAAATACTGTTGTTTTAGTTTTCAACCATTAATCTTATATTTTCAGTTCATCTAGATCCTAAACCAGACACATTAGAAAGTAAGTATGGTCTTTGATTCAGTTTAACTTTAACTTCAAGACAGAGTGTCGACCCAGACTAAATACCGGCACCTTCCTCAAAGTGTTTCATAAAGCTCGCGCTTGACTATTACTGTATGTGGTCGAGCCCATCGTGATCTTACGATGTTTTCCTTCATGCGGACTGAACAAATGTCGTGTAAACCACAGCAGAAATATTTAACTTAGGAACTACTTTACGTAGAAACTTGAAATTTTGTACACATGACAAGTATGACTAGTTGTATTGTGGGAAAGAAAATAATGGCCATGGAGCCAGGTCCCTTAGAGTTATTTCTCTTTGTTGTTCTGGCTATACTGATGGCCATGGCCGGGGGTATTAGTGAGCATATGCTCACTTCATGGTCTAGTTTCTGATGTTTTTGTCAGTGACGCGCCATAAGTAGACTTCCCCAATCCCGGACATAGCTTCTACCGATATTTCCTTCGTTCAGGTCTATGGGCATGGTGGGCGAAGCTTACTTACCAAGTAATGCTTACTATCCGCGGACGCCTGATTACACCCTTTATTCTGGGTTCATGTCTGTTCGTCTGAACATTCTGATTCGTCATTCGTTTATGGATTTATGAGTTTGGATTACGGCTTAGGTACTATGACAGCAACTACTTTAAGGTGCTTCTCAGAATAAATGACTAGTCCTCCACAATCTAGTCTAGAAGGTAGGCGCCTGACTATTTATGTCTTTGGCTGGGTCAGTCGCGGTCTGGTTTATGGTATTCTTGTGTTCTGGCTTCAGATCAGAATTGAGCCCTTTGCTTTGTTTATCTGGGCTCAGTTGTTCAAAGGGTCGTTAGCTTAACGAGCTCGTTAAGGGTCATTTCATTAACTGTTTTAGCGGATTCAATATACAATATTCTGATATTTTTTGCTGAAAAAATGTGAGTAGCTTTTGCACTGCAAAAGCTACTCACATTTTTTCAGCAAAAAATTTCAGCATATTTGCGTATCACTCTATGTAAATTTTAACGAATTGTTAACTAACGACATCGTTAGCTTTGAACAACTGGGCCCAAATTGTTTGGGATTATACGTGTTATATTTTGATGGCTCGCTGATGACGTAAAGGACTCTTATTTGATTCGAACATATTTTCCTTCATGCGGACTGAAGAAATGTCGTGTATACCACAGCAGAACTGTTATTTGTAATTTTCGGCTGCACCAGAAATAAGGTCGAGGTTTCGGATAAAACATTTTTAGGACATCCAGTAAACCGACTTTTTTAAGATGGCTTATCTATTGCAGTTCTTATTTGTTCGTACATCAGTGGTTTTATATATGGCGTCTGTTTGGTCATAATATGTGTTATCTCTTTTTCTTTCGGTGCATCATAACCGTGGCATTTTCTGGGTATTTCCCTTATAGTTTAGTCAATGGTAATCACACATCTATCCCGGCAAGCAGCTCTAGATATTTACACAATAATGTCTAACAAAAGAAACCACAAACAGTAAGAATATTGTGTTTGCCTTTAAACCACCAGAGGACGAGTAAAGGTATTTAAACTACTGTCCTTTCAAGGTGTTTTTTTTTCTTTTAATGAAAATATTTTGTTATGATTGACCAAATCTTATCAGAAATAATTTGTCTTTTCTGTTTCTGTGATTTGTTCTCATATATTTACACTAAAATTAACTTTACGACCAACAATTGGTCTGACGTATGCAATTTCTGTAGTAAAATGATTTGTTTTTGTGTTTGTCTACGAGAATGTTCTTTAACTGTTCTTTGCTGAATTTGAATTATTGATGCTTAACAAGAACATTGTGAAATTGCAGAAAAAATAAACAAGAGGACCGTGTTGATAACCTGCCTCAAAGTTACCTCCTCTACTAATTTCTATACAATTTACATTCATTTTACTATGTAAGAAATAAAAAAGCTTTGATTTTCTTTTTAAAACACAATGCCTAGAGTAACACTTTTTGTTCATAGGTAGTTACGACAAATGGATTTGCTTTAGATCATGACAAAAGTTTACTTCTTCTGCAAATTTACTTTTTCTGTGTAAAGCGCCAAGAAAAAAAAAGAAAAAAAAAAAAAAAAAACAGAAAAAAACGACTTGCTGACAGATGTCGTAAGCTCTGTAGTTTAATTTGCTTGAAATCATACCCTTAATTCTGATGCAGCTCCAAACTGTAAGTAAATGCATCTACGCTTAAGAAACCTTTTGGAATATAAATGTTTTTATTCATGACGAAAACCCTAGAAAGACCACAGTCATGGATCGAAGCCTTCGCGCTGCACCGATTAAGAGATGGTAGCAATAGCGAAAGGAAACTGTGCATTTGCAGGAAAGAGAATCTGCCCGTAAATGGTCAGTAGACAACTCAGTCTTGCGGAAAACAGGGTCTTTAATTCTCATGCAGGTCGAAATTGCAAGTACTGCGTCCGTCCGCATATGAACTGTATCTGTACTATATAATCAGTGAGTCATCGTTCGAAATATTAATTTCATTTAGCAAATCAATCACAGTGAACCATCGTTACAACGACAACATTTGTTGCCAAAGACGTTGCCCTTAAAATGAATATGCTGTTGTACAGAAAACGTAATAAGCAGACTGATATGTAAGAAAGGTCTTGTTTTGTTCATATTTCCACAGAGAACATATGGTTTGGATATTTGTTAGAATTACGTCACTGAGGCGATTCTAACAAATATCCAATACATCGCTTCTAAAAAGTATTAAATACTGTATTCTTGCATAATTTGTGACTAATTATTATCTCTTAAACGCAAGTGTCGTGACAGTCGAATTGTAATTATGATGAATTTTGTCGTTGTAGCGGGTGTCCATGTAAAGAGGTTGTCTTTAGAAGAATGCGAAATTTTCCTGGCTTCTTTGCAATGGTCAAATCAGAATTTTTATACAAGTGCGTCACGTGCTGTTTTCAGTTAAACGTTTTTTTTTATTTATTGGCTGATATACGGAAATGAAAATACCAGATATGCATTTATAACTAAATTTTTGAATGTTTCTTTTATTTCGCAGCACATTAGTTTGAACCGCTTTCCTGATGTTTCTTTAAGTGCCGTTTGAGAAACTGGCTTATATAATATTTTAAATATATATGCTTTTATTTGTTTTCAGTTACTGCGATAGCCCTGGGTAGCTCATTTGCTGCAGCAGCTGTCATGATGGTAATAGTACTCATCTATAGACGTAAGAGGTATGTAAATGTGCCATTGTAAGCACATGTATTTTTACAACTGATAACAAAATAACATCAAAGAGGATCGTTTGGAAATATAGAGCAAATGTGTCAGAGGTCAAAATACCAAAATCATATTTCGGAAAATCTTACTATCGATATACTTAAAGGTAAAATTTAGACTGTTCAGACAGACAGACATGGAGCCAGATTAATGGGTGCAATCACGCGTCAGATGAAGGTAAGCATGCTTCGCCGAATATGCCTATCAGCCTGAATATAAATTTAAATACAGGAATTAATGCTTGGGATATAGAAATTATATTTATGGCTTCACCATCACGAAAACATGCCTATATAATTTGACACCTCCTTAAACCCCACTTTTATATAGTGAAATTTGGGTTTACATGGTTTACATTATTTTTCTTATTTTTGCTCAAAAACAAATCTTAGCGCTTTTCGTACGTTTGTTCGATTTACACGTATTTGTTTTTGTCTGTTTTCTCTTCCTCTTGGTGTCTGGGAAGGGCTGCGGCTTGTGATTATGGCACTCGCTGGACTTATAACTAACCTGTTTTCGTAATTTATGGCATAAAAATTCCATCAGATATGAACCATAAATAAGTGAACTGATACAATCAGATGTACATTGTTCTCAACATCAAAAAGAATGAAAGGCAAATACATCGCCTTGGAACGGTCAGCAATAAATACTGAGGGGACCGCGGGGGACTACTGAGGGGACCGCGGGGGACGGGTTGCGGATACGGGAGTACGCTAGCCTCCAAAACCTGGCCCTCAGCTTTCACTGTGGTAAAACATGCATTTGTTCGGTCTGGATGGAGGTGATCTATCTCATCCAGGAATCATTATGGGTAACAAATGAATCACAGATCAAGCCTTTAATGAAGCAATGATGAAGACTCCGACTTTCGTGATTTTGTGTGTTCATTGTCTCCAAAGGCAATCTTTTTTTTGACTATTATTTAACATATTGAGACACTTGGAGATCCTTGTTTTTAAACAACACCACTGGAATACTGGGGGCAAAATAAAACCACCCGTCTGGAAACAGCCTCATTGTGGGAAACAAACCAAACAAAAAGTAATAGCAGACTGGGTTCGGAGGACTCTGTCAATAACGAAAACAAAGCCACAAACCCATGCGATGCCATTAGCAAATCTCTTGTTTGCTGATAAAATATATGAGCTAAACAGCTCGAAACAAAGAAAGGATTAACAATAGAGTAACCAAGTTCTGGTTTGCCCATCTGGTCTAATATTTCTGATTTCACTCGGTCGTGTGGGTCGAAATAAAAAGTTAGAAGCTTCATGTTATATGTATTTGTCAAGAGAACTTTAATCTCTCTATTTGCCTTCCAAGACATTTTCATATTTCACATTTCCTCTATATTGTTTCCATCGGCACCCCTCCTTGTCATATGTATATATAAAGGGAGTGTCTGTTCTGAAAGCGCATATTTTATTAGCATAAAATATCAGAAATGTCATTACGAAAACACGCTTATTCAAATTATATTGAAAATGTCACCACCAAAAACTAACAGTTTTCAGATAAAAATTCTGATATTTTTCACATTTCTGCTCAAAACATAGATTGTAGGTACTCGTTAGAACCGCCTCGGCGAGGCGGTTCTAACGAGTACCCACAATCTATGTTTTTGAGCAGAAATAAGAAAAATAATGTATACCCCTGTAAACCCCAGTTTTACTATATAAAAGTGGGGTTTAAGGGGGTCAAAATTATATAGGCATGTTTTCGTGATGATTTAATTCATTGTTCTATCCGGTTAACCTTTTTTAAGGTAAGAGATTAATCAGTTTTGTTTTCTTGATATTTGCCATAGACACGTTGATATCTAGAGGCCTAATTCTCCTTAACGTTGCTTTTTGATTTTGTTTATATATGCTTTGTGTTCCATTTAAGCGCTTTGCGAAAAAAGAAGAACTTTCTTAAGATTCAACCAGAACGTACGGAAAGTAGCCTGTCGATCGGGACAAATCCCACCACATCTGCGATAGCTCCTATAGAAGACAACGTTGGTGATGTAATTACTCTGAATAAGACGCATGCGTCTGGGTTAACGAAAGGCAAAACAAGAACTGACACAAACACTGACTCAAGTCAGACAGATGGGTTCGCATCACTGTCTATGTTCGGACTTGGAATAAAAAAGCCACCTCACCATGTGACAAGAGTAAGAGATAAACTGGAAGAGAGCCTACAAACAACAAAACATCATGACACTAAATACAAAAACATGGATACAACAAATGACGATGACAGCATTACGCTGTATTCTGCCATGGGAATCATGTTGGTGGAGCGACCATCAAGCAGGATGACTGACATAACAATTTAATTGACAAGAATACACAATCTAGAAAAAATATATTTCGTTGGCTCATACTTGAATTGTTAAACTGTTTGCTACTTACTCTTATTCGGTCTTATTGAAGCATATAGTATGCTGTGATCAGTTTTGAACGTGTTCTGTTCTGATGTATACTTAAATATACCCTAAGGTAACGTAAGCTAAAACGATATAAAAAAAGTACAAATATGGTGCTTATCTGAGAGGTCTTTGTGTCTGCTTATTAAATGATTTTATACAAATAGAAAAAAAAGTTTTAAGTCCTTCATTTCATCAAACGTTTTTGTACCATAACAGACATCGTACTTTGCGTTTACACAAGTTATTGCAGAAGATTTATACACTGACCCTCCGTTTAATTTGTGTATCTTCAAGAATAAATACCGGTAAGTGAATGTTCAAGACATTGTACACAATGGAACAGTTTTACAAATAGATTACTATTCACCGAGCATGTGACTTTTGAGCTGTTTGACTTGAAGTTTAACGTCCAACAGTATTACAGTCCATGCCGTGTTTTTCTCTTAGAGAATTTGACCCCCACCTTCCCGACTACCACTATATCTAAGTCGGGTTAGTGGGGTATTGCATTTCCATATGTTACTGATGACTGAGACCATAATTTTCAGATACCAAAAACATGATGTTCTGTTATGCAATTAGTTAAGTAATACTGATAAGACAGTAAACTACAAACCCCCACACAAAGTTCTTAAATATAAAACACAACGAAATAGCTCAATACTGATACCAAAATCTACATGTGCATAAAAAATAATCAAATTACACGTTTTCAAATAGTTTCCTATGTTAAAAAATAAAGATTTTAAGTCTATATATTACAATGCAGGGAACCAGTGTTATCAAAGAAAAGTAGTACCCCAAGTAAATCTTTTAATACCACCTGTTGTGAACAGACTCATTAGCGTATGAGAGTTAAGGGCAGTAACGTCTGGCTGAATTATCACTTGAGCATGATTATTTTGCCACTTTTCTTTTCTAAAAGAAAAATATATCATGCATATTGAGTCGCTTCCCAGTGAGATGGGAAAAAATGAAATACATAAGAAGAGTCATCAACCTCTGAACTTGCTTCAAATAAAGCTTGAACCTTTCTACCAAACTTTAAATGAAGATACCTAGAAAATGTCTTAATCATAAAGCATTCTGAGGCGCCAAAATAGGGAGACATAAAGAACAATAAAGGATAACACAAACGAAACATGTGAAAAAAGGTAAGAGAAAAATCCAGGTAGTGCCACATCACAAGCCGCAGCCTATCCCAGACACGAGGAAGAGGAGGAAAACAGACAAAACCAAATAAGCGTAAATCGAACAAACGTACGAAAAGCACTAAGGTTAGCCCTCTCTTTCCGAAGAGAGGTAATCGCAATGCTAAAAGGACTAAACGTACCATAATTAAATAACGCAAGACAAAGCTTAAAACAAAACCACAGACGCACACAAAAAGAACTGCCTCAGAGGAATCGCCTTCAAACGGTCCGAAGAAAATTTACTTGCTGTGGGTGTGGGGTGGGGAGGGGGAGCGTGCAGGAGGCTTTAACCAGTTTTACTCGCACGTAACCTCGCTCTTATCCCTGATGCAGCTGTAAATATTACAACAATGCAAACAGAAAGAAAGACAAAGTCAATCCTTTGAAACTATTCAGCAGAAAGCCGCACCTTCCAATAACCCAGGTGAGCGTGTAATTAAGTAATTTCTTATTATTATTTGCAAAACGAATTTATTATCAACACATGCGTATATGGCGCAAGAAATTGGAAGCACTGTTAGTAATATTGATTCTTTGGAACGGTTCGAAGATATTGTCGGTCATTGCAGGGAGGGTTTCAGCGCGCATATTGTACGGCGTCCGTGGATGTGTAGCCCCAGTTGTGGTTGATCGCTTTGTTTACCTCTTTAACTATCCGATTGTGATCCGGGCCTAGGCTTAGCGACGGCTCCTTCCTCTGTCGGTTCGAGAAAGTTGATGTTTGTTTGTTGTTGCTGTCTTAGGTCGGGTTCAATGTGGTCCAACTAGTGTTGCTATTTGCTCTGGTTTCAAACTGCCACAGAGCTGTCTACTATGATGGATTGTTGTATTGTTATTATTTGTGTTTTATTGTAATAGTTCACTGATAAAAGTACCCACGCTTTCCGAATATGTATTGAGCATGTTTTATTGAAATTTAATGAGTGGGCGAGGTGGGGGCGGGGGGGGTGGGCGGTAGGGGTGGAGGGGGGGTGAATATTTTGATCGGGTAAAACTAGTTTAAGCTTTCCTACTCCCGCTCCGCTCAATACTTTTTGATTTTGTTGACCTATAGGAGGCGATTGCTCTGTTGCAGTTTTTCTGTGTTTGTACAGGGTGTCCCAAAAGAATGGTAACACTTATACCACTGAATTAATTTTCACACTGAAATACTTTCCACTCTTCACACTGAAATAATTTCTATTTATTGCCATGATAAATCTTTGAAAATACATATGCATGAAGAGGAAGGACAGACGTTTATATAAAACCAATCTCAGGTCAGGCTAAATAATTGACAGATTTACAAATTTTCTTTTATTCCACAAAGTACCTTATTATGTCTATAACGTCATTTAAGTAATTAATGACGTTTTCGAAGTGACGACCTTTCATTTACCTTCTATGTATAACATGTGTAATTAAATTGTTAATGACATTAACGCACATTTCTTGGATGATTTTCTTTACTTCCTTTTTTTTTTTTTTTTTTTGCAACAGCATATTAGTGTCAACAGGCTTAGGACTATATACGTTGTGCAGCCGACTTAAGGTAGCCCCAAAGAGAGAGTAGTTGTACGGACTCAAATTAGGACTGTGTACAGGCCAGGTTACTCAACAGTTTTTCAATTCAGGTTACCATCAGGAAATCACTCTTCATCAAATTCTTCATTCAAGAAATCTAATACTATGTTTGAAGTGTGTGCTGTAGCACCGTCTTGCATAAACCATACATTCCGCATATTTAATGAACATATTTAAAGTACAGAAGGTAACTTCTTCTTCAAAATAAACTGGTACCGCTAAATATTTTGTTGTGTAATGGTCTCTCAGTATAACAATGAGGTTGTTCAGTAGCACAGAACCTCATGTATTGCCTACATACATGTCCAGATAACGGAAAATGCGACTCGTTGCTTAACGAAACATCCTTAAAAGTACCACCATAATTGTCGGCTACGTCAGACGCCCATCGACAAAAATCAAGTCTTTCAACTGACTCTTTTATTGATGAACTCTGCATTATTTTGATTTTATATGGAAAACGCGCTGTAGGCCCATCTTCACTATTGCAGAAGTTTTAGAAATACCTGCCTGGGAAAGGCTTTGCTTTGCAATTGTGGCCTTTCCTGTGTAACCCCATTTATGTGTTTGTTATTTCAACCACCTCTATTAACTCTATTCCTTTTCGCCTATTTGTACGCAGATGCACAATTAATACAGCTCAATGACGGTGTCTCTGCCAATATTCATACCATACATGTCAATATTTTACGATAAAATATATATATGGCATAATCACAGTACATAATCTGCCATCGACACCAAAAGGGGTAACAAAGAACCATGATAGACAATGCAGAAGCCAAATATCTTTTAAACTGTTAATGTTCACCAAAAAAGGTAAAAGAAAAGTCCAGGGAGTGCCACAATCACAAACCGTAGCCCTCCCCAGACCCCAAGAGGAAGAGGAAACCGACGAAACTAAACAAGCACAAACCGAACAAACGTACGAAAAGAACTAAGATTAGCTCTCTCTTCCCCAAGCGAGGTAATCGCAATACTAAAAGGACTGAAAAACACAAGAACAAAATACACACGGAAAGACATACAACAAATCGCCTCGTAGAATAAACCACAAAGCAACAAAGAGTAAGACTAACACCTTTGCTAGATTTCATAAAGGCTATAAGAGGTATTTTTTCAAGAGGTATGCTATACTCAAGAATACCATTATTTTGCAACGAACTTAGAAGTGAGAGTGTCCAAATTAAAATTACAAATAATCATGACAACGTTTTTATGTAAGAGGTGTAAAATGATTATTCCTTCTAACCCTTTCGCATTGGTTCGGATTGTAGTGGTAAAGGCTAAATTTAATACCTACCCCCTCCTTACATTCATAGGCTGAAGAATGTGATGGACAGACATTTGTCTGCGGACAGTCACCATTTTGGATAAACTACCCTGTCCGGTGGCAACACATTGATTTAGTGTAAGAAAGTTTGCTTTCTGTGACTAAACTTAAATAAGTGATTCAGGAACTGATACCACATCTGACCTACATCGGGCCCTTAACACTAATTGGAAAGACAGAAAATACAATTAAGCAGCCACAAAATAAACTAGCGAATTGGCAACTCTCTCCGAAGACTGCAAAAAAGGTAAGAGAAAAGTCCAGGGAGTGCCACAATCACAAACCGCAGCCCTTCCCAGACCCCAAGAGGAAGAGGAAACCGACAAATCGAAACAAGCACAAATCAAATAAACGCACGAAAAGCACCAAGACCAGCACCCCCCCCCCCCCCCCCCAAAGTGAGGCAACCGCAACACCAAAAGGACCGAAAACACAAGAACAAAATGACACACGGAAAGACATACAACAAATCGCCCCGCAGAATAAACCACAAAGCAACAAAGAGCAAGTCCAACACCGGGACCACCGCCCCGGAAAGGCCAGCAGAGCAAACCACCGGGGGGCTTAAAGCACCCCTACAGCCAGCCAACTTCACCCTGGGTCCCGATGCTACTCTTAATACAGAAACACATAAAAATTCGGTTCGCATAAAGGCTCCCAACTCAATCAATGCATCAAAGCGAAAACTGTAACCCAAGCTTAACTGAATATGTATTGAATTATTTGGGAGTGGGGTGTACAGGGGCTTAAGCTACATAGCTTTATGGAATCCTTACCCTCGCCCTCAGCTTCCACAGTGGAAAAAAACATATTTTGATGTCTCTGATGGGAGGTGTGGGATAATTGTATCGATTCCTGATCATTGCCTTCCCTTCTATTTTGTTCAGTCCATGTGGAGGTCTTCTAATTAGAAAGGAAGGCAATGACCAGGAATCGATACAATTACCTAAATCCTACCGTCCAAGACACTAAATGGAAATAAAGACGCACTTAAAGCAACGGCATCTCATTCAAAACATTACAAGCAGAAAGCCAAAAGGGCTGTTTCTTTCCAAAAATTGGCCGAACTACTATACAAAAATATTACCAGGACAGACATGCTAAGACATACAATGACAGAAATAACTCGTCCATGAATCATTACGGGCAACAAATAAATCATAGATAAAGCCTTTAAAGATACAAAGATAAGGACTCAGCAGAAACAACGAGTTGCATTACGGAAACATGCCTATTCAAATACACTGAAAATTTTACCTTCAAAAAATGAAATTTTTCAGATATCATATAGTAAAATTCTTATTTTTTTCATATTTCTGCTAAAAGATAGATTGTATGTACTCGTTAAAACCACGTCGTAGAGGCGGTTCTAATGAGTACCCATAACCTATGTTTTTGAGCAGAAATGAAAAAAAAAATTTACCACTGTAAACCCCAGTTTCCCTATATAAAAGTGGGATTTTAGGGGGTCAAAATTATATAGTTATGTTTTCGTGATGGTGACACTTTGAGAGCTCTCGGTTGTCAAACAAAACCATTGATATACTGGAGCAAAAGAAAGTCACTAGTTGAACCCTGATGAGCCGAGAAACAGAGACATAACATTACAAAAACAAGCCTCTGTTCAAACATATTGAAAATTTTACAACCAAAAAATGAAAATTTTCAGATAAAAATTCTGATATTTTTCAAATTTCTTCTCAAAACATAGATTGTGGGTTCACGTTAAAAACTGCCTTGGCAAGGCAGTTCTAACGATTA
Organism: Anodontia alba; assembly: GCA_964016985.1. Classification (NCBI taxonomy): domain Eukaryota; kingdom Metazoa; phylum Mollusca; class Bivalvia; order Lucinida; family Lucinidae; genus Anodontia; species Anodontia alba. Next base: position 6,578,482 of record OZ024835.1, on the reverse strand, counting down.
CCCACAATACATGATTTTGAGCAGAAATGATAAATAATAATATATAATCCTGTAAACCCCAGTTTTACTATATAAAGTGATGTTTAAGGGGTTCAAAATTATATAGGTATCATTTTGTGATGATGTCCCGGCCCAGCCAATCCAATGAATAGTTCTTAAGTCGTGGCCATCATAGAGTCTAAACCTCGACACACTGGCTTGCAATTAAAGAGAACAGCAAAGTGGTCAGCCGTGATTGCTAGGCAAACAGACTGCTTTATGACATCAATGCTAAAACCTTTTATCACATATGACAGTTTTACTTAAATGATTAGAAAATTCAGGTTTTAGTACATTTTTTGAAACTTATACACTAAAAAAAAAGGTAAGAGAAAAGTCCAGGGAGTGCCACAATCACAAACCGCAGCCCTTCCCAGACCCCAAGAGGAAGAGGAAACCGACAAATCCAAACAAGCACAAATCGAACAAACGTACGAAAAGCACTAAGATTAGCTCTCTATTCCCCAAGGGAGGTAATCGCAATGCTAAAAAGACTGAACAACACAAGAACAAAATGACACATGGAAAGACATACAACAAATCGCCTCGTAGAATAAACCATAAAGCAACAAAGAGTAAGACCGCCTTAGAACGGTCAGTAGAGTAAACCACCGGGGGGTTTAAAGCACTTTTACAGCTAGCTAACTTCATCCTGGGTCCCGTTGCTACTCTTAATACAGAAACACATAAACATTTGGTTCGCATAAAGGCTCCCAACTCAGTCAATGCATCAAAGCGAAAACACAAAAATCAAATTAATCACTATAATAAACAAAGACGAGTACTCATGGCTAATTTTACTGTATGCCAGAGTAAATGAAAACCAATAGTTGAACCACGGCGGGCCAAGCCAAAGACATATCGTCAAGCCCCAACCCACTGGTTAAAGTTTTACGAAGAGGCCGTCATTGGGTCTGACGCCCGAACCGCCGTCGTGCAATTAAAGAGTGAAGCATAGCCATCAACAATGATTGGGTTGACAACTAGGCATGCAGTCTGCCGCATAATATCCAGACTATAGCCAATTCTTTTATAACTATAAAATTCAGATTCCGATAGGCCTTGTAGCAGAAACGTTTCAGTCCGGTATTGTATTAAGAGACCAATTTATTATTATGACATTATAACTGCTAATAATTTCCCTTAGAGTTTGCTTTCACAACAAAATAAAATACAGCAGCTCACATACTCCCGGCTATAGCGATCACACGTATGTTGAACCAATTTCGTAGTAGCAAGTTTCTCTTAGTATTGAACAGGAGAGATGGGCAAAAGAAATAAGTTATAGCTAAACCATGGTTATTGTCGAGGTTTTGGGTATACTGTAAATTATACCATAGTTTGGTGACATTTCATTGTCTGACCCCAAACTCGGCTCCGCCTCGTTTGGGTCAGACAGTGAAAGGTCACCAAACTATGATATAATTTAAAGTATTCCCAAAACCGAGACAATAACATGGTTTATCTGTTTTAACCAATGTATGGGACTGCTTTTTTTCTTACAAAAACTGTACTTTTTATTTATTTAGTATATATTTTTCTACTTTTTTTTCATTTTTATTTTATTTGTATATTTTTATGGTAAAGTGGTAACACCCATTCTGATGTAATGCTGGACCTATTGACCTTGTTAACTTAAAATGATGTAACACCCCGCCTTTTTTTAAATTAAACTGACTGAAGCACTACTGCTAAAATCTGATTCATTGCAATCATGTCAATCAAAAAAAATTACATCAGCATCTTAATTTGGTCAAATTTTGATGTATTCTGGTTGGTCAGCTATAGCTTTGGTCATTATAACATACTCCAGACAGTCTGTCTGGTTTTATGTTTTTTTTATTCAACAAAAAATTGAATGTGTCATTTTTAAATAGAAAGTTGCTCAGTGCAGAAGTAAATTTGAAGTGCCTCTAGCCTTTACCACTCTCTGGGCAATTTCAGCAGATAATATATTTGATAATACTTTTTCTTATTTTTTCCAGCCAATAGAATTTGACATTTCATGCAAACTGTCTTTTTTGGAGACAATTTACATCAAATGTCAAATCCAGTTTCCTGAGAGAGTGAGAGAGAGAGAGAAAAAAGAAAACTATTTAAAAAAAATAAGAGAAAAGTCGAGGGAGTGCCACAATCACAAACCGCAGCCCTTCCCAGACACGAAGAGGAAGAGGAAACCGACAAATCCAAACAAGCACAAATCGATCAAACGTACGAAAAGCACTAAGATTAGCTCTCTCTTCCCCAAGCGAGGTAATCGCAATGCTAAAAGGACTGAAAAACACAAGAACAATATGGCACAAGGTAAGACATACAACAAATCGCCTCGTAGAATAAACCACAAAGCACCAAAGAGTAAGATTAAAACCGGGACCACCGTCTTAGAACTGTCAGTAGAGTAAACCACCGAAGGGTTTAAAGCACTTTTACGGCTAACTAACTTCACCCTGGGTCCCTGTCATCTGCTGAAAATTGATTGTTAGCACTCTTTGGGCAATTTCAGCAAACAGGATATTGATGATACGTTTATTTTTTCCAGAAAACATTTTGACATTTGGAGACAATTTGGATGAAATATCTAATCCTGTTTCCTGGGATATATATGAAAATATTTCAAAACGTCTACTGAAAATTCAACATAAAATATTTTGAAATATTTTTCTTCCTTTTTCAAAATAAGAAAAAACATTTTTGATAAAAATAGCATCAACTCGTCATTGTCTGCAGTATTAGCCCAGAGTGATAAAGGTTAAGGTGCACTGAGATATGGCGACATTCTAAAGTACACCTGTGAGATCTATAAATAAACCATTGGATAATTTTCAAAACTGAAAATTATCCCATGGTCCAGCTATGGTATTATTTTTGGTTATTGAGAATTAACCTTAGTTTTATTTACATAGAGACAATGGAACATCCATTGGTTAAATCTCAGTATTTTGGTTTTCTCTCTTACACAATATACTTTACAATTGTCAGAGTGTGTACAATATTTGTGATGGATTTTTTTTGACGAGAGTCAACTGTATTTAACCTCATGACAGGATCCGGCATATCCGTTTTGTGGAATATCATGAAGTTGAAAGAACGGTTGAAACGTATTCCATGCAATGTGAAAGTTACTAATACAGTTGACTCTCGTTATCTCGACCTCGCTTATCTCGAATAACAGCTAATCTCGAAGCGAAAATCTGGTCCCTGCCTATACATGAAAACCTAATAACAGACGGAAAATATTGTAGAAAAGAGGAGAAATTGCTCCTAAGGAGCAATTTCTCCTCTTTTCAACAATATTTTCAATATATCTCTAACTTCAAAAGTCCAATTACCTATCAGTTTGTTAAATGTGGTTAATCAAATTATTTTTTCGTCAATTCTGCAAACCTGATATGTGTGTACATTATTTGTGACGGATTTTATGGTAAAGAAACAAAAATAGACAAATAAGACTATGATTAGTAGGAGGATGCTGCTTCTCTCTTACACAATACGAAAAGACAACCCTAGTGTTTATACAAACTTTTAAAATCCTACGTCTTATAGTTCCCTAGGCCAGTACGAGAACTATGGAGTAGGGGCACGGATCGGTTTGGTAGGGGTGCGGGGTATGGCTTAAACCAGTTTTTTACTCGCTCGAAATCACAACTTCTATTCTGATGCTGCTCCAAATTACTAATATATGTTCGGTCCGCATAGGGGTCCACAATTTCATTGGTGAAACATCAAAGTGCTACACATGTAATAAAAAACTATGTGATAAAACAAAGAAAAGGGTTCAGTGGAAATCTGAAGCCAGAACGCAAGGGACTCACAAATAGGACCACGTTGGGACCGACCACAGACATTGATATTCATGCGCTAACCATCTTAAACAGATTGAGGAGGGAGTCGGCATGTAGTCTATGAACCGTCGTGGAAGTAAAGAAAGAAGCAAATCTATTAACCATCAATCAGTGAACAACCATGTACATGTGTGCAGTTTACCGCAGAAGTAATTTTGTAACTTTTTGTAGCGGGTTATAATTTTTTTCAATTAGTAAAGATTCTTTCCGAATTTAGGTTGTAAAGCATTATTCGGGGTATTATACAGGCTGTGATTGTTACTTTTCTTGGGCTCCTACATATGTAGTTTTTAAAATAATAATTCAATACAATATCTGGGTCGAGTCATGAGAAAAAGTGGCTTCGATGTGTGCAGATTCTAAGATTTAGATCATCCGGCGCTTGCGCAAAGAAACACCGGGGCATGTTTGCTCTCCTTCATACATTTTGTAGTAGCCAATGATTCTGCCAGCGGACAGTGAAGGCCTCGATCAGACTGCGCTAATGCGCAGGCTGATCGGGACCTTCGCTGTCCGCATATGCCCTACCTAATTTTGCATTTCGCGGCCCATCTTAATTTAAAAGTAAATACAACTGCCCCGTGAGAAAGATAACCGCGTTCAAATATATATCTTCTTCCTGATTGAACTAATAAATCACACTCCATCCTGCTCATGCTGTTAGATGGTTTAAGTAATCTGAAATCAATATTTATATAAGATTCCTCGTAAGTCTGCGTAAATAAAAAAGGATTTTGAGATAGTATTCAAAGTAGTTATAATTCAATACTATCACTAAAGTTGACTGTTGAACGTTTGATGTGGCAAATAAATAACTGGAGTTAGAAGCTTATTTGACTGAAGATAAACAGAACACTAGTCAAACAGAATTCTTTAACAACTAGGAAGTTTCTCAGCTGAGGTAATGTTTATCTCACATGACCTTATTATAACAAGTGTTCTCTATTTAAAATCCTTAGTCCTTGCGACCTTCAACCTTGTGGCGACAAATCAATAGGCGATAGACTGTGGTCTCACAATAATCGCTGACGCTTCATAGTTTCGCTGTTACAAATCTTTATATGTCTGGGCTTTATATGTTCTTTCTAGGGACTACCATTTCTTCAAGTAAAAGCGAAGGGTCTTGAATTGTCACAGAATATTCTCATTAGCTGTTCCTGTGAAAATACAAAAAGTACAATATTCCAAGCAGTTTAAAAGTTACAACGAGGCTCACATATTGATCACGGCTGGACGATTTATAAAGAAATCTGGTATATAAAACATTCATTGATTCTAACAGATGTATATTATTCATACTTATATATTTTGTCGGGGTAATTTAGATGATCTTACACGCTTTCGACTGCGTTCATCATTCAATGAACGGCTTTTGCATCCCGCACTTACGCTGTTTGCTGTAAGTCATTCAACAAACGCAATAGCTTTACAGTCTGATCAGCTATATCCTTTCAGTTTTGTAGAATCGGCTGATCAGTAATGGGGGATATGCAAATTGGTCTGGCAATCGCTGCAACAGTTTGCATATGCGTCAAACACATTTTACCTCGTATAAGTTTCATGTAAAATTCGTATTGCACATAAACGCACCAGAAACCGCCTTTGAAAGGTCTGTAGAAAACAAACAAACAAACAAAAAAAACTACTGTAGTTGGGTGGGGTAGCAGGGCTAAAACCAGCTTTCCTCGCAAAAAAAAAAATAAAAAAAAAATCACCCTTAATTCTGATGCAGCTCCAAATTACATACGTACAGTTCGCATGGGGGTCCTTTACCTTATCATTGAAACATCATAGTGAAGCAGACATAATCATTAACACGACTTTTTACTGTTATTGCCAAGTGCAGTAATAAAGCCAAAAGGCTCATTGGCGATCTTCAGCCAGATCAACAGTAACATGATCGACCCAACAACAGACATTGATAGACAGGCGTCCACCGTCTGAACAGATTTTATTTTTAATACATGATTAAAGAATTCCACTTTTTTTAGTCTGTTACTCCTGTTAGAGTATTTACTTTTAAGGGTTTGTTTGTGTTGAGGTTTTACGGCCCAGTCAACCCAATGGGGTCATGTCGAGCGCGGTCAGTTTACCTAACCACACGTTTACTGGGCAGGCTTAGTCCTCTAAGCGGTTAACCAGTAGTGTGCACATTCTTTCGCCAGAAACTGACAACTGCCCTTCTTGAATCAGCGGAAGGGAGAGAATGACCGTAGAAAATATTTCATGATCAATCTCCACGAAAGAATGCTGCCGACCTCGGCGGGGGATGAACCCGCGACCTCCTGGTCTCCAGTCGGACGGCGCATCCAACTGAGCCACCGAGGCCGGTTTACTTTTAAGGGTAACGGGTATCTTTTCAGGGGAGGTACATATCAAAATTGGTTTTCCTTCTTTCTAAAGATCACGAAAAACTACCTAAATAAGTTTGAGCTCCTTAAACCCCACTTTTATATAGTAAAAGTGTGATTTACAGGGGTATGCATTATTTTTCATATTTCTACTCAAAATTATAAATTGTGGGTACTCGTTAGAACCGCCTCGAGTGTTTTCGTAATGAAGGGATCTGAAAAGAAAATTTGTAACCCTATTTTCGTTTTGAGAAGACCCCTTTACGGAAAGATATTTCTTTTCAGAAAAGCGAACAAAAAGCCATGAAAGTTGTCTCCCTTGTAAATATGACGGAGAATCTACGAAGCTTTAAACAGTACATACTAATTTGGTAATTTCTCTGGTGTTTGTATCTGTGACATAAGATTTTATTTGATGCAAAATCCGGGAAGTTTGGTAATATCAATTCTTGACAAAGGACCTAACTTCCTAATGGAAGCACCTAACACAAAAACATGAATAGCCTAACCCGAGTGCCACATTCACCCTTAAGCATTACCTCTTATGTCAATCATAGTAGAAAAAGGCGGAGACCGGCTCTAATCTCAACCTTTGTAAACAAATAGATCCATATTTTGAAGATAATGGCATGTTGTAATAGATTAAAACGTACCCGTATGTTTAAATAAAGCATGTTTCAACCAAATGTTTCAAAATTTGTCTGTCAGCTGACTGGAAACATCCGGGTATGTTTTTATTATTTCTTAACATATAAATTAATTATTTCATTGCGGTTATGTTTTCATATTTTCGTATCATATATATATATATATAAAAAAAAAAAAAAAAAAAAAAAAAAAAAAAACAGTGGGCCATGTTCTTAAATTTTCAGCATATCGCTGTTTTCACCTAATGCAAAGAAGATAACAGGGTCAATGTGGTTACAAATTCTGCAAACTTCATAAAGTAAAACCTCAATGGCTCGAACATCTTTCGGACCATGGAAATTTATTCGAGATATCGGTAATTCGAGCCACTGAGGGTTAATCATAGCGCCAGGTCAGGAGGCAAATGGTGATAATTTCGGAAAGTCTTCCTCGTCTTCTTTGTAATAATTGTTTGTTGAGTGTATTCATAAGAATCGCCTCTATAAAAGTGGGGTTTAAGGGGTCAACATTATATAGGCATGTTTTCGTGACGGCTGTCAAAACTAAGAACTATGGTATACCAAACTGGTCAAAAAGCTGTAATATTTACGTGTAATTAATGATGTAATAGGGGGTATATTCACTTTCTAGGGAGATAACTATTGTCTAAATTATCTCCCATTCTAGCGCCTTGTTTTATTTTATAAAATACATCTTTGTTAGAAGTGACTTTGGATTATTTGAGTCATACATGGCATATGATAGTCGCCGATAATCTCGCTCACAGTCGAAAGAAAAAAACTAGGAAAATATTTTTCGGCTTTACTAGGTTTTTCTGTTTAGTTTCTATCTATCTATCTATCTATCTATCTATCTATATATATATATATATATATATATATATATATATATATATATATATATATATATATATATATATATATATATATATATATATATATATATATATATATATATATAATCAGATAAAATAATTTTGACTAGCTTATGCCTTAGTTATGAAGCGCAACCTTCCGAGGTACAAAATCAAGTATAAATGAAAAAGAATGGCAACCGATAAGCCGCCTTGAAACGGTCAGTAGAAATGAAAATTACCGAGGGGCGTAAACCAATTTTATCCGCGCGAAACCTTACCCCTAATTCTGATGCAGCTCAAATTAAACACGCATAAGGCTCATCTATCTTACATGTATCAGTAAAACCTGGTAGTGAAACGCACATACTCATAAAGACGAACAAACGAAACGTCTCATCGATAAAATGCGGATTTGGGTGTGAAACTGGCTTCTCGCTGCACCTGAACAGCTCATACGTACATGTAGTATGTCTTCTTGTGCTATTTAGACTAGCTCGCCATATTAAACATGCACGTGACATACAAATAGCGTCATAAATTCCCTCTCCCCACCCTGTTATGAAACTATATTGCTGTAGCTGTCCTTTAACTCTTTCAGTGCCAAATTTCAGGCGACATTTGTCGTCTGCTTTTTTCATTTTAACAAACTATCGTTTGGAAAGACATTTATATGTATAGTTGAAAGATGGAATGTCAAACAGCATAGATCTAGATGAGACGGCTCGTTGAGCCGTCTCATCTGGATCTATGTTGTTTGCAAAAGCCTATTGTTATTGCCTGTGGCAGTGAAAGTGTTAAATATACAGAATTGGATGTTATTATTTTATTATTTATTTATATTTATTAGATGGAGCGAGGTCTTCTCTTACTGTTGTTTCTTCTCATCTTTGGTATCTGCAGGGGCCAGGTATTGCAAGATATAGTAAGTATATTAACGATTTATATTCTGGGTAAGATTTTCTGCAGAGAACAAATTGAAATATTTTTCCTATTTTTCCCAGAAAAACAAGATTAGACATTTCATGCAAGTTGTCTCTAATCGAGATAATTTGCATGAAATATCAAATTCTGTTTTCTGAAAAAAAAAATAGGAAACACTATCACCAATTTGTCGTCTGCTGAATTAGCCCAAAGTGTCGGTGGTAACGGTTAAATAGCAGTTTACTCACACACACATACACACACGCGCGCAAGCACGCTCGCACGCATGCACATGCGCAGAGTGAGAGCGAGAGCTAGAGCGAGAGCGCGCGCGCGCGAGAGAGAGAGATATATGTAATGTAACCCCACAATCTTAAAAGCATAAAAAACACAATTTTAATAGAAACACATGTTCATGAAAAGAGGGAAAGTGGATGGATAAGAATGGTTTTGTGTAATTCTATGATACACACTCACACACACACACACGCGCGCGCGCGCGCATGCACGCACGCACATACGCATGCACGCACGCACGCGCACAGAGAGAGAGAGAGAGAGAGAGAGAGAGATCTCATAAACCTTATATGGACATGATTTTAGATAGGCTCTTCATATATTAACATACGAATGGTGTTATTGATACCCGTAGAACGGAACGTTGTTACGCTAAAAAAGTTAAGATTTGGGAAACCTTCATCTAATCAGAGCAAACACTACATTCTATGAGAAGTTCGGTTCTCCTGAATATGTCTTCTCAGAAATATATGTTTCATAAAATCATATTAGAAAGATATCAAGAAAAAACCAATTTAAACAGATTCAAACTTTTCCCGTACTTCACCATGGCGCAAATTATATTCTGTTGCCTTTTGGACTATAGAGCTCATTCTGTTAATTTTGAAAATCAAATATCGCTAAAGCCCGTATTATGGGTATGGGGAGTATGCAGTCTCCTCTCAAACTACATAGCTGTATGTGAAGAGACTCGATAAAACTTGTGTGTGTGTGTGTGTGTGTGTGTGTGTGTGTGTGTGTGTGTGTGTGTGTGTGTGTGTGTGTGTGTTTCCAAAGGCAACATTTTAGAATTTTATTTAAATACATGTAATATTTCATAGGAGGAAATTATTGAACGTGATCATGGTTATGGATGTGATACAAAAGAGACGGAAGTACTACGATGTCAGAATCCTGCCGGGGATGTACTTAATCTTGAAACTGAGAAAATATTGTCTATCGGCTCATCCTGTCAGTTGCCAAGTAAAAATGGAGAAGATGTGACCACAGTAATTTGCACAGAAGACGGATTTCTTGTACCTGAGTCTAGTCTGACTAAAGGTGAGTTTGACAGAAAAGCTGTCAGTATATGTTCGTTGTGCATTGTGCCGAATAATGTAATACATTTGATAGATAAACAAGCACTACAGCTCATTTGTGTCGATTGTCTCTGAGTAGGCTGGGAGAATATTCCTGAACGGGGACGTAAGACTTTTTAATTTAATTTTACCTTCCTAATGTCTCAGTCCAGGTTTTACAGATAACCCACTTTACACTAAACTCTTACGTCACAGCGACAAGTATAGCACGGGCCTGTACAAAATAACATTTACTTTGCTTTCGTCTATCGCGCGGTTTGATTACATTGGTCAATGATAATCACGTGGACAACTACTTTAAGGAAATTTTGGCGTTTGTATACTATGGCTCGATTGTCAACAATCGACCAAAAATTTTGGTCTTCAATCGGTATGTCACCGGGTATAGGTATATGATACACTTATACTGCCTTGCGGTACAAGCCGGCTCTTATAGCGACGTGGTTGAGTGTTTGCCTGTCACGCAGATGGCCCGGGTTCGATCCCCGGCAATGGCATAAGAATGTTTTCACCTGTTACATTTGGCGCCCAGCGTAAATAACCCACGTGTGCATAAAACTCCTTGAGTCTCATTTCACCTGATTCTCGGACTCCTAGAAATTCAGGGACGAATTTCAAGTTGGAGGGGAAGACTGTCATCGGGTATAGGTATATGATACACTTGTACTGCCTTATGGTACAAGCCGGCTTTTATAGCGACGTGGTAGAGTGTAGAACTTTGTGTCCAGCGGACCGGGTTCGATTCCCGATCGGGGAAAAATGTCATTTTCATTTTTTCACCTGTTACAGGTAGATGCTAAACTGTTGTCGATTTTCTTTCGTAAGTTAAGTAATATTCCAATTAAAGGTAGGAAGGGTAAGCATAAACTAGCTCTGCATAACATGTTTATACAGTTTTCTAGAAAAATCTTTTAGCACCATTAGTAGACTACAAAGTGGACTTCGGGAAGAGCCCGGCTGATCAAGTGGAGGCGCTCCCGATTTCAGATCACGACGGCCGTATTCGAATCCATCTGGAAGCGGAATTCAGTTCATGATTGTACGGCGCTTTATTGCTCAGAGTCTTAAATTATCACCCTTCCATCTTCTCGATATGACTAGAATACTGTTGGGAGGAACACCAAACCATCATCATTTTTATAAAGTTGACATAGAGGCGCTCGGTGACGCACACGAACGCAAGACAATGCCCTTCTTATACATGCAAAATGCACACAACCGCTTAATAGAACCGTAATACTGTTGAACGGGCCTGTCAAAATCTTAGAATACCAACACATGATGCCAGTCAAGACAATCTTTACAAGCATATGTCACACTTTAATATACAAACTACGTAGATGCAGCGAATAAATACAAATGATGTTCTGAAAGTTAGTCCACAAAACAATATCAAATTAAGTTCTGAAAATACGCTATCTAGCAATAAACATTTACGTCAGAACATGTGTTTAAAACGTTGGTCAAACTTTTCATGGAAGCTATTCATTATATGGGGCTTACTGTTAATCAAAACCGTCAAGAAAATATGCAATTGAGTAAACCAAGTAGAGTTGTCAAAGGAAAACAAAAGATCAACATTACGAAAATTGTCCCGCAAGGCTTTCACCTGCTATACTTTTTTAACATTTAAAGGAGACCACTGGAAGTACAAGGTTTTCGCATACGAGCGTCCTTTAATATCTCAGCGCGGGACAATCTTCACTAAATTCAGTGCAATTACCCTTTTTATTATATAGCTAAAAATATTTTACGTCGTTTTTAGGTCTTTGTAGCCAAGATATAGGCATTTTATAATCTAAATTACGGAGCCTGCACAAATGTATTACCAATTTTGCGCGACGTGATTGCCCTAAGATGTCATCACATAACGAAAACATGCCTATATAATTTTGACCCCTTTAAACCACATTTTTATATAGTAAAACTGAGGTTAACAGGGGTACACATTATTTTTCTTATATTCGCTCAAAAACATAGATTGTGGGTACTTTGAATTGCTTTGCCGAGGCGGTTCTAACGAGTATCCACATTCTATGTTTTGAGCAGAAGTATGAAAAATATCAGCTTTTCTTTTACCTGAAAATTTTCAATTTTCTGAGGTAAAATTTTTATGTATTTGGTTAGGTATGTTTTCGTAAAAAAAGCTACGTCATGAAACGATAACATTCGAAGGCATCTGAGTAAGCATGCAATATCAAGTAAGCGTGCATACATCGAGTGATGTCTACACGCTTGCTCCTTCTCGGATTTTATCGCAGATGTTTAATCATTCAATATTTATAGCTATAATAAGAGTGCACACATTTCTACATTTATATAATATGGCGTTTTGTGGAAATCACAATGACAAAAAAAAAAAAAAAAAAAAAAAAAAAACCCTTCTCGCGACGAAAAAACACGTTGCTATGAAGTACACATAAACGTCACAATTTGCTGTTCTGTTTTATTTTGTGTTTTGTTTCTTAAAATTTTATTAAATGGAATACTACGTACTTATTGTATATAAGGCAATTTATTCTTACTTGAAGCAACACAAAAACTGGAAATGCCTTTCTTATAATCACGCACATTCGAATAAAAACGAATCTTGTGACGATGAGTCATATATTATATATAATTTCAATGACTAGAAAACTTCAATGTCTCGCACAGCGATGGCTTTTTTTTTTTATCATAGCTGATTCGAACTCATTATAGAAACCCTAGTAAATTCTTCAGATAGCTTGAGAAACAAATCTTTAGGGATATTTTAAGGAAGTTTTTTTTATTATTTTATGGAAATGTATATTGTGTGTACTTATTAAAACCGTCTCTCATTTTATAGAAGACCGAAAATACCATCACGAAAACATTCCTATATAAATTTGATCCCAAAAAACCCCCCACTTTTATATAGTAAAACTTGGGCTTACAGGGGTACACATTATTTTTCTTATTTCTGCTAAAAAACATTGAGGCGGTTCTAACGAATACCCACAATCTATGTTTTAAGCAGAAATATGAAAAATATCAGAATTTTTTATCCGAAAATTTTCAGTTTTTGGAGATGGAATTTTCTATATATTTGAATAGGTGTGTTTTCGTAATGCATTCCTATTTTTTCCTATTTGCCTCCTAACCTGGCATTATGATAAACTCTCAGTGGCTCGAACTATCAATGTTCAGAACAACTTCCCATGGTACCAAAGATGTTCGAGCAATTGAGGTTGGATTGTATAAAGCGGTTTAAATGATTCCAAGCTTCACCAATCCTTTTCAAACAATGTATTTAACAGTGATAATGAAGTCACGAAAACTGGCCTTCAGTGAAGTTACTTCCATACATATGCTTCTGAATGTACTTAATTGGGTCCCAAAGCAGGTTTTGTATATTACTGTACTTACGTGAGACGTACCTTTTGTAATAGTTTTGTTACGGGAATCGTATTTCTATATATTATTTTCGTTACGTGAGTCGTTGCACAGAGATATTCGAGACCAAGGACAAACCAAGCTCAAAAGATAAGGCCAATCATAAATTAGTCTCGTTTAAATTATCTTGTTTTCTTTTTCGCAGGCACTTGTACAGACGTAACAAAAAAGACTACCAATCAAAACCGGGCGATATTGCAAATGTTAGGCAGTTTTGCATAAACGAGACCTTGAGTAGTAAAGGGATCAAACATGTTTTTTTCTATGCATCAACATTTGCCTGGTCCCGTGGGAGGTGTTGAAAACCGAGGCCGAAGACCCCGGTTTTTAACACCTCCCAATGGACCTGGCGAATGTTAATGCATTGAAAACAAACAAACAAACAAAAAAAAAAACAAAAAAAAACATGTTCGATCGCTATCATTGCATAAAGTAGTTGCGGTCATGGTAACTAAGCCATAATCCAAACTCATAAATCCGTAAACGAATGACAAATCAGAATGTTCAGACCAACAGAAATGGACCCGAGAATAAAGGGTGTAATCAGGCGTCCGCAGATAGTAAGCATTACTTGGTAAGCAAGCTTCGCCCACCATGCCTATAGGCCTGAACGAAGGAAATATCGGTAGAAGCGTATGTCCGGGATTTTGGAAGTCTACTTATGGCGCGTCAGTGGCAAAAAAAAAAAAAAAAAAAAAAAAAAAAACAACATCAGAAACAATTCTGGAAGCTGCCACATTGTAGGGATTGACCAGGTCATGATGTCTCCCATAGAACTTCTTAAGTGTTGCTACCATTTTATAAAACTGACAACGTTTGCTACATTTTGCGTTATTTCTTGCACTATTTTGTTTTGCCTTTTCACCGATGTCTTTCAAACGTAATTTCCACGAACTATGTCCGTTAAAGGGCAGGGTAGTACACATCTCGTGACGGCAGCAATTCTGTGGCCCCGGTACGAGCATATTGAAAGTTGCGCAGCCGTGCATTAACAGCGCGTGAATTGCCTTGTTCATACACGGCCTTTCGCCGGTTAATGCACGGCTGTTAATAACCTGCGACACTGCTTTTTATGCAATAATAGCTAATGCAGCAGGCCGTTCTCTACTCTGGGTATTTTCGTGTTTCTAATTAAGTAACCATCTTTGAAGTTTTAGGGTGGATACATATTTTACTATTAACTAAAAGTCGTTCATATGTCTTTAAACATTTTTACACTCAAGCCTGCACTTATTTTTATACTTATCTGTCACAGTATGGCGGACGAAACGTCAAGTCGATACGGTGAGCGCAATTGTTGGTGGTGTGGTAGAAATTGCTAAATTGTTATTTGGTGGCAGTGGAGAGCAGAAGGAACGTGAGTATTTCAATATTTCAAAATCAATAATTTTTGGATAAATTAGTGTCTATTACAGCCTCGGAAATTTTATCGGAAAATAAAGCAATGCAATAACAACGATGTTATGTTATATAAATTTTTAAGCATAAAAGTGAAAATACACAGACAGGACAACTATCACAAACCTCAGCCTTTCTAAGACATCCAAAGTTTAAATAAGGAATGTGAGATCGTAAGTACAAAATGCACAGTGCATGCCCGATGGCACCACAATACATAGCCGAATCCACCACCATATATGGCCGATAACACTTCCAAACAAAGCTGGTAACAGCACCATGCAAAGCCGATGACAGCGCCTTAAATAATAGATGATACCTCTATACATGACCCATAACACCATCATACTAAGCCGATGACATCACCATAGCCACATTGATGATGACAGCCCCATATATGTCCGATAGCACCACTATACCAGACCGATGATAATACCATATAGCAAATGACACGATCATACATAGCCGATGACACCATAATACCTGACCGTGGACACCGCCTTACATAGCCGATGACACTTCCATACACGACCCATGACACCAATATACATTGCCGATGACACCTCCACACATGACCCATGATGCCATCATACTTTCCCACATGTGACCCGAGCGAGGCTTGAACCACAGCGGTGAGAAACCTAATGGACTTATAGTCAACTCTCCTATCCACTAGGCTACGGGGGCCCGCAATTTTTAATAGGAAATGTAAGACTGGGCAAACTCCATTCCGTTGAAAAGCACAATCGTTTTTAGCATTCTGTTTTGGATGAGTGTTATGAATGCGTACAACACTAAAATAAAGGGAGGTTGGATAAACTTTTCGCTACTTCTGTCAAGAAAGACAACTTTTGCGATCGCTCTTTGCTAAAATATACGCAAAAAAGGTAAGAGAAAAGTCCAGGGAGTGCCACAATCACAAACCGCAGCCCTTCCCAGACCCCAAGAGGAAGAGGAAACCGACAAATCCAAACATGCACAAATCGAACAAACGTACGAAAAGCACTAAGATTAGCTCTCTTTTCCCCAAGCGCGGTAATCGCAATACTAAAAGGACTGAAAAACACAAGAACAAAATGACACATGGAAAGACATACAACAAATCGCCTCGTAGAATAAACCACAAAGCAAGAAAGAATAAGACTAACACCGGGACCACCGCCTTAGAACGGTCAGTAGAGTAAACCACCGGGGGGTCTAAAGCACTTTTACAGCTAGCTAACTTCACCCTGGGTCCCGATGCTACTCTTAATACAGAAACACATAAAAAATCGGTTCGCATAAAGGCTCCCAACTCAGTCAACGCATCAAAGCGAAAACGCAAAAATCAAATTAATCACTCTAATATACAAAGACGAGTACTCATGGCTAATTCTACTGTATGCCAGAGTAAATGAAAACCAATGTTGATCCACGGTGGGCCAAGCCAAAGACATATCGTCAAGCCCCAACCCACTGGTTAAAGTTTTACGAAGAGGCCGTCATTGCCTCTTATGAAAAAGGGTTTACTCTATAAGGTAATAATTTGATCCAAAGGAAGCAAGCTCTTTCCTTATAGAGTAGATTCTTTTCAGAAAGGGACAAAATAATCTTAACAGTTTTATCCCTTAAAAGGGTAGTATATCCCTTAAAAATCATCGTTATTGATACCATGTATCCATGTATTTCATGCTTCCAACGGACACCTTTACTCAGAATCTATTAAACTGTTTTCAGCAAATAGGCCACCGACACTTCATTGTCCAGTAGTGTCTCCACAAATTATTACAGCCGCAAAAGGTGCTGATAATGCCACTGTAGGGTGGTCTGCACCCACTGCAACAGATCCAGAAACCAAGCCTGAAAGTATAAAGTAAGTATTACGAAAATATGCCTATTCAAATATACTGAAAATTTTACCACCGAAAATTGAAAATTTTCAGATAAAATATTCTGAAATTGCATATTTCTGCTCAAAACATAGATTGTGGGGAGTCGTTAGAACTGTCTCGGTGAGGCAGTTCTAACGAGTACCTGTGGGGAGTCGTTAGAACTGTCTCGGTGAGGCAGTTCTAACAAGTACCTACAATCTATGTTTTGAGCAGAAATAAGAAAATAATATATACCCCTGTAAACCTCAGTTTTACTATATAAAAGTGGTTTTAAGGAGGTCAAAATTCTCGGACCTAATAATACCCGGACTTGTCACTTACGGAACTGCTAAAATATATTGTCGTGGCTTGATTTTAGCGCTATTTTACTGCACTATGGTCATTAAAAATGATTTTGGATAAAAACTGAAGTTGTAATAAATTGTTTTAAATATGTTTGGTTGAAAAATGTTAAGTCACAATTAATTAGATTGAAGTTATAACATCATTTTAGGCGAATTTCTGATGATTTTTTGCTAAAAGTGCCCAAAAAATAGCCAAAATGGGTACCTAATTTTCTCGTTGATGTTTACAAAAACTGTTGGTTTTTCCTTAAATATAATGCTGCAGATTTAAAAGGTAATATATTGACCTATTGCCTTTTGAAAACAAATCTCAGATATTTTGAAAAATAATTGAAATATGAGCATTTAAACTTCATCATACAAAATTATAAAAACTCAGCCACGACAACATATTCCCAATAAATACAATACCTGTACCGTAGTTACTAGTCCAGTGTATATTGGGTCCAAGTCAAAATTATATAGGCATTTAATCGTGATGATGTATTGCATTCGATCTTATTCACTCATGATTTGAATGTGCAGCGCAGCTTGGATAGATATGAGACTCGTCAAGCGAAAAGGTGCCTTTCAGCACGCACAAAAGGTGCAGATTCACATCATCCTGCACATGCGCAAAGTCTCATCCGGGTTGTTGCTGTCTACTTATGCATTCTGTACTATCCAATGGAACTGTTAGCGGACAGTGAAGGTTATAATCAGATTTCGCTATCTGCATATGCCCGAAGACACGTTTTCGCATGGTGTGGCCCATATTTCCCCATTTTTTTCTTAGTCCGGCTAATGACACTCCATGAAATGTTCACCTTTAATTAAACACACATGTTTAACTGCAATGATTATTCCTCAAGTTTAACTGCAATGATTATAAGTTGACTTTAATTATCGTAAATGTACACTTTTTGATTTTCATTGTTTTTTCCACAGCACTATCAATACAAAATCACAGATCATAGTGTTCTCCGTGCATCGAAAGTAAAAATAAGAAATGCAGCATAAAGCGCATAATAACTGAAGGAAACTGAAATAGTGCTGATATTCTGTCAATGAGTTGTGCATTTTAGTCCTGCAGACCAAATCAGAGACAGTAAAGCTGCAATGACTCGAACACCTGGCGTTATGATTAACACTGAATCACTTAGACTACAGTAGTATAGGCTGCCACTATTAGTGGCAGCCTATACTACTGACTACCCATATCTGGAACAAAGTTCCATGGCCCCAAGGATTTCCGAGCCAATTAATAAACGTAAGAAAGATTGCCTTAAGAAACAAAGAATACACTACGGACTAGAAAATGGGAGTCTCGGTGTTATTAAGATTCTTCAAAAGCAGTAATGAAGTTTGCAACACCGCTTACGCCCTCTAGCGTATACATGTTCAACCATACCATAATGGGCCCAATGATCCCAAAGGAAATGAAATGTAATATGCACTTGACTGTACTATGTAATTTGTGTAGGTCCAGAAGCTGAGATATTCATAATCTACACTGTTTGGCATTCTGCTATGTCTTGATTGATTCCCCATTTGTAACAGTCATCGTGTCTAAATTTAAATACAGTCGACTCCCGTTATCTCGACTTTGCTTTTCTCGAATAACCGCTTATCTCGAAGTGAAAATCTGGTCCCTGTTAAAATATAAAAATCTAACAACAGGTAACAAAATATTGTAGAAAAGAGGAGATTCTCCTCTTTTCCACATGTTCAAAACATCTCTAGCTTCAGGAGTCAAATTACATATTAATTTGTGAAATGTGGTTGTTCGATTTATTTTTTCCTCGATTCTGCAAATCTGATATGTCGAGGTACGGATATCTCGAAGAATTTCAGCAAGTCCTTTTGACTTCGAGATAACGAGAGTCGGCTGTATGGATCTCTCCGTTAAGTCCATCTATACTTAGCGGAAAAAGGTTATTTATTTATTGTTACATTTCAGAATTACACAGTCTCCACCTGATTTCAAGTCCGGCAAAACATTTCCTGAAGGACGTTACACAATAAATTTTATGGCAGAAGACACGGACGGTGGCTCTGCAACATGTTCAATGCAGTTTGAAGTAAAAGGTGAACACTTAATCGTTCTGGTATTTCAGGCATCCTGTAGGTCCCCAAAAAACTGCGGATACCGCACATATCTATGTTCGTGACATGCATTCATTCGCCAAAGTTTAGATGGTGTGCAACCATTGTTTAGGAAAGCTCTTAACAAGTCAGATTTCTTCTCCCTCTTTTGATACATCAGCAAGAATGTACTCTGTGAATTTGGCATTTCCCGGGTCTCTGCACTTATATCTCTATACGCCGCCACATGATAATGGCATTGCATCATGCTTTCGTTCGCCGTCCTTGTGTCCGTCCGTCTGTCCGTCCGTATAATTGTTTCTGGACGATAACTTGAGTAAATGTCAAATGATTTTTATCAAACTTGATGTTTACATTGAAATTGGAGAGATCTGTTTTAGTAGCATCGGGACCCAGGGTGAAGTTAGCTAGCTGTAAAAGTGCTTTAAACCCCCCGGTGGTTTGCTCTACCGACCGTTCTAAGGCGGTGGTCCCGGTGTTAGTCTTACTCTTTGTTGCTTTGTGGTTTATTCTACGAGGCGATTTGTTGTATGTCTTTCCGTGTGTCATTTTGTTCTTGTGGTTTTCAGTCCTTTTAGTATTGCGATTACCTCGTTTGGGGAAGAGAGAGCTAATCTTAGTGCTTTTCGTACGTTTGTTCGGTTTGTGCTTGTTTAGATTTGTCGGTTTCCTCTTCCTCTTGGGGTCTGGGAAGGGCTGCGGTTTGTGATTGTGGCACTCCCTGGACTTACCTTTTCTAGGATTGCTAATGGGGAAATTTCGTCATTTTTTTCACTGAATTATCTGCCCGCCACACGTCCATATTTTCAATTTCGGGCGATAACTTGAGTAAATCCCAAAAGATTTTCACCAAAGGAAGACATTGACATGGAGGCGATCTGGTTTGGAGATCCGGAGATCTGGTTTAGGATTGCTAATGCGCAAATTTCGTTTTGACACAGTTACCTGCCTGCCACACGTCCGCACTTTGGTTTCCGAGCCATAAAAAGAGTAAATATCAATGAGGTTATATAAAGATCTGGTTTGGGATAGCTAATGGGCAAATTTCGTCAACTTTTAACAGAGTTATCTACCCACCATATGATAGTGGCGGGCTGTTATTGTTTCACTGTTTTATTCCCGTTATTTTTATTACATAGGAAAAAATATAGTTTATAGTAATGGCAAAATAATTGTGAAATGGGTACTAATTGTGTACCTTTGTTGCTAATTTATTTGTGTTTTGTTACGAAAGTCTTCATGTTGCGTTCCTTAGACACCGCTAAAGCTGGTGTTTATGCCGTATGGCGACTGTAAAAATCCCGTCCTTCACTATAGTATAAGTTTATCATTTTTTTTGTCTTTTGTGTGTTCATTGGGCCTTTCCCGGAATTTTCTTTTGAAAGTCTATATGAGGATAACTCATAAATCCTAAATAGCTGAAATTAGCTAGTCTGACCCTGGACACTTAATACGTAACTGATTTCAAGTGTCTTTCCTTCAAGAATCTATCAGTCACATGTTTTCCGGGTTAGCTCATTTATGCATTGCTCCCATAAAAGGGACACTGACAAATGTGCGTACACAGATTATACGCCGCAGATCAGTCTTCGTTGCCCGTGTGTTGTCCGCATGAAGAAACTTGATAAAAAGACTTAATAAAATCAAATATCTAATTTTCGTTCTTTAGTGTATTCTTTGTTTCCAAAAGCAACCTTTTACATATTTATTTGTATCATTGGCTATCATAATGCGCCGAGATGCGACTTATAATCAGACTGCATAAATGCGCGAGCTGATCTGAAATTTCGCTGTGCGCACATCATCACGAAAACATTCCTTTATAATTCTGACCCCCTTAAATCCCACTTTTTATAAAGTAAAACTGGAGTTTACAGGGTATACATTATTTTTCTTATTTCTGCTCAAAAAAATAGATTGCGAGGTGGCTCTAACGAGTACCTACATTATATTTTTTGTGCAGAAATATCAGACTTCTCAGAATATCAAAATTTCTTATCTGAAAATTTTCATTTTTGGATGGTAAAATTTTCAGTATATTTGAATAGGCATGTTTTCGTAATCTACCCAAAATGGCCTTTTCTGAGATTGTGGCTCAAATATATACTGGTCAAAAAAGTAACTATACCAACTTCCCGGTTGCACAGTGAGCCCAGGAAAGCCAATATTTTTTAAATGTTGCCTCTATCTTTAGCGGCAGACGTCCAACCTTCGCCATGAGACCAATTTTGAACGTTTCAACCAACCGTAAAGGTATACACATCAGTTTTTTATTCACGTGCAATCAGTGCACTGGTACGTGTGGTATACATACGAGTTTTAAAACTATCCCTGTTGAAAGTCTTATGTGTATATATTAGGGTTAAAACCTTACAATTCATATTTTAAACAGTAACATGGCGAGACTCCCAAAATCGGCGTTTACGAGCAGTTGGGATGGTGGAGGCCGGTTTAAATCAATATGACGTCGCTGCGCGCTTTGGTGTGACACGTGCTACAATCACTAGACTTCTTACTCGTTACAAATTGTATGGGACTGTAAACGATCTTCAACGGTCTGGTCGTCCTCGCGTTACAACGGCTAGACAGGATCGACATATTCGGACGTCACACCTACGTAACCGGTTACAAACCGCCGTTGCAACCGCTGCCGTAATTCTTGGTCGGACGAACAGTAGAATCAGTGCACAGACAATGGGGAACAGACTCGCAGAACGTAGCATCAAATGCATGCGTCCCTACCATGGCCATGGCTAACGCGACGTCATCGACGTAAACGTATGAATTGGGTACGTCAGCGTCAACGTTGGACCAGACACCAATGGAACTCCATCTTGTTCACTGATGAGTCGAGGTTTTGCCTTCAGAGGATAGATCGACGTTCCCGGGTCTACCGACGTCGAAAGAACGTTTTTTCCGGCGCCTGCTTACGTAGTCGATCGCTTTGGTGGTGGAAGTGTCATTGTATGGGGCGGTATATCATTCAACAGCCGCACGCAGCTCATCATCGTCAATTGGAGAAAAAAAGGTAAGAGAAAAGTCCAGGGAGTGCCACAATCACAAATCGCAGCCCTTCCCAGACACCAAGAGGAAGAGGAAACCGATAAATTCAAACAAGCACAAATCGAACAAACGTACGAAAAGCACTAAGATTAGCTTTCTCTTCCTCAAGCGAAAAAACAAGAGCAAAATGACACAAGGTAAGACATAAAACAAATCGCCTCGTAGAATAAACCACAAAGCAACAAAGAGTAAGACTAACACCGGGAACATTACAGGACAACAATATTGAGATGAGATCCTGTCCTCTGTGGTGGTTCCATAGTCTAACGTCAACAGGAATGTCAAATCTTTCAACAGGACAATGCCAGATGTCATACAGCACGTGTCTCCGTTGGCAACGTCAGTCACAGACCCTGGGTGATCTGCGTTTTTTTTTTTTTTCTGGTGGAGGAATGGAACCAAATCCCTAAGCAGCAGATTAAAACATTGATTAACTCCATGCGACGTCGTTGTTTGGCAGTGCGAGACGCTAATGGAGCCATACAAATTATTGACATTTTGTGACTTTGGTCAATATACCCCAGAGTGAAAAAACGTGACGGGGACGCCAATTGTTTAAATCAAACTGAACAATTCTTACATGAAATAATCAGTGTATAACAAAGGATTAATTATTTTCATACTTTAAAATTTGGTTTTATTGGAAATATGAAAAATATGGAATCAAATTTCAGGTAAAGGAAATTTTTTTGACCTAGTATATATTTATTACAGTTATTCGCTGTAACTCCCCTAGATGGCCAGAGAATGGAAACTTGATATGCACACCTGGTGACTACCGATATGGATCAACTTGCCAGGTGAATTGCCTTGACGGGTATGGAGCCACTAGTGGATATACAAAAATAGCATGCGAGAAAGCTGGTTTCACTGGACAATGGGACCGCCCTGTTCCAAACTGTTCACGTAAGTAGGTTTACGAGTAAAACTTGTTTGGGACCCTCCCCAGTATTTTTTTTATTTTCTTACTGACCATTACAAGGCATTTCTTTTCTTACAGTTCTTCTCTGTCTCTTTTGGTGCAGTTCTTCTCTAGTTGTGCATTGATGTTTTCATATGGGGCGTTTGCTTTGTCATTATTTGTTCCTAATTTCTCCTTTTTTGGTGCTTCGGGAAAGCTGTGATTCCTGATTATTCCATTACCTATCTTATTTCCTTTTGGATCATTGAACCAATTATGGTTGTTTTGAAAATCAAATATCGCCTCAGCCGGATCTAGGGGCGTATGCAGCCTCGCAAAGTACAGTGTTGCATATGAAGAGACTTAATCAAACCGAGCCTCCGATTTCCATGATTTTGTGTGTTCTATGTTTTTAAAGGCAATCCTTTTTGACTTTTATTTTCTATATCAATACATTAGGTCCATAAATGTAAATGCCTCTGTAAAGACATATAGAAGTAAGGGCGAGTACCTAGGAAGTGTTATAAAAAAAAAAACCTGCAGGAATAGTAAGTATTTATGGGACATATAGAAGTACGGGCGAGTACTTTGGAAATGTTATAAAAAATAACCTGCAGATATAGTGAGTATTTGTGGGGAATTTCATACAACAAACTATAATTATGCAGATAATGACCATATAGAAAAAAAAGTAAGAGAAAAGTCCATGGAGTATCACATACACAAACTGCAGCCCTTCCCAGACACCAACAGGAAACACACAAAACCAAACAAGCATAAATCGAAGAAACGTACGAAAAACACTAAGATTAACTCTCTCTTCCCCAAGCGAGGTAATCGCAATGCTAAAAGGACGGAAAAACACAAGAACAAAATAACACAAAACAAGACATGAAACAAATCACCTCGTTAGATAAAGAAATAAGAGTAAGACTATTACGAGGACTGCCCCTTTGGAATAAACAACCGGGGGACTACACCTCTCCGAGGACTCTGAATAAGAGGTAATTCACACAAATGCTATCAAAACTTTCTTCAATGACCACAGAATGTACAAACGAGGAGGACATAATAAGTTTGTAAAAGGCCAATGACCTGCATGGTGTATACTCAGTATGAAAAATATGAATATATGAAAAGCATAACATTACAAATATATATATGGTCAATATTGAGCATTGCTAGAAATTGCATTACATCTTACGATAACATTGACAACGCCTCGATTGTACAAATTGAGTGGTTCATTCCTAAGAGATTCAAAACAATATTGTCTTTGATTAAATATATTTATTTTGAGCTTTTTTTTCTGCTACGTCAATCTTTTTGTGCTGTTTGTCCTCGTATTTTTTTTTTGTAAACTCTAACGAACTACTTTAAACTCACACAACCTTCAGTTATATTTAATCAGTATAAAAAGCGTGGTATGTATCTTAATATTCTAAGTGCAATGCAAAAAGGTGTATCTATTGTATAATTTTTTTTTACTAAATCTACCGTTACGTTATCTGCGAATGGTAGACAATACTCTGTAATTAAATTGACTAACATTTAAGTGATGAAATGTATGTTTTGACAAAAAAAATAGTATAGTACTTGTCCAGGAAATACCACAATAACAGTTTATAGCTGACCATTGACACCAAGAGAAAGAGCAAACCATGACAGATTGGATAAAATTACAGTCTACTCTCGTTGTTCTAAGGGACTCTCTGAAATACTTCGAGATATCCATACCTCAACATATCAAATTTGTAGAATTGAGAAAATATTTTTTCGATTAACCACATTTAACAAATATCTCGTATATATATATGCAATTAGATTCTTGAAGTTAGAGATATATTGAAAATATTGTGGAAAAGAGAAGGAGCATTTTTACCTTTTTTCCACAATATTTTTTACCTGTGGTAGATTTTCATGTTTAGGCAGGGACCAGATTTTTACTTCAAGATAAGCGGTTATTCGAGATAAGCGAGGTCGAGATAACGAGAGTCAACTGTAAATGAAAAAAAGATAACATTGAATTATCAAAATTTCGAAGCACGGCTTTCACGGAGAACAATCCATAGACCACAGAAAAGAAAAACAAGCAGCTTCTATTTCCCCTAACATTATGAAAACATGCCTATTCAAATATATTGAGAATTTTACCACCAAAAAATGAAAACTTTCGGATGAAAAGTTCTGGTAGTTTTTACATTTCTGCTCAAAACATAGAATGTGGGTACTTGTTAGAACCGCCTCGGTGAGGCGGTTCTAACGAGTACCCACAATCTATGTTTTAGCAGAAATAAGAAAACTAATATATACCCCTGTAAACCCAGTTTTACTGTATAAAAGTGGTATTCAAGGGGGTCAAAACTATATAGGCGTGGTGCAAGGTGACCACAATGGTAGACAGGATTCACTAAAGACAGCGTTAAGACAAAGAACAGGTCAATACATTAAAAATGGCCGCAGCGAGCAGCCACAATGCCACACAAAGAACAACCAACGCCAACCCCGCCCCCACCCCCTTTAGAACTGCCAGTGGTAAAAAAAAAAAACGGCAGCGGGGAGAAAGGGGGTGGGGTTAAATATCATTTACATATATCAAATCTTCACTCGAGGTTCTAGTAAGTCTTGTAATTCGGACATGCAGTGCATCCCTACCACCTGCCCTCAAGAGGAGAATTGGTGATCACTTCAGTGGAATAAAAAATAAAATAATATAAAAAAAACTATCCTTTTTGTCGCCATTACAAATGCACCGGCCATTCAGCGAACGGTATTTCAGTTCAACCAGTGAAGAAAGATAAAATTGTTACTTCTTATAATCACCAAAATACGTGAACAGTCAATGAAATGGATAAAATAAAATCTATAAAGATTGCCCTTTGAAACACTAAACATATAAATGAATGAAAATCGGAGTCTCGGCTTCAGTGAGACTCTTCATATGGCAGTAATGCCCCGCCCCCACCCCCTTTAGAACTGCCAGTGGTAAAAAAAAAAACGGCAGCGGGGAGAAGGGGGTGGGGTTAAATATCATTTACATATATCAAATCTTCACTCCAGGTTCTAGTAAGTCTTGTAATTCGGACATGCAGTGCATCCCTACCACCTGCCCTCAAGAGGAGAATTGGTGATCACTTCAGTGGAATAAAAAATAAAATAATATAAAAAAAAAACTATCCTTTTTGTCGCCATTACAAATGCACTGGCCATTCAGCGAACGGTATTTCAGTTCAACCAGTGAAGAAAGATAAAATTGTTATTTCTTATAATCACCAAAATACGTGAACAGTCAATGAAATGGATAAAATAAAATCTATAAAGATTGCCCTTTGAAACACTAAACATATAAATGAATGAAAATCGGAGTCTCGGCTTCAGTGAGACTCTTCATATGGCAGTAATGCACTTGCAAGACTGCATGCGCAAATGAACTCAATTTTCCAATATATCATCATGGACTTATTTTTCCCAAGAAGGTAAAAACTGCACAATAGTAAAGTACGGGAGATTTTCTACGGCAGCCACACAGCACACAGGTATTAACACCAACAGTAGTTGCAGTGAAAGCGTAAATTTATGAAAATTGCCCTTTGAAACGCAAAACACAAAAGTCTGGCTTTCAAACCCCGTTTCTCTAGAACCAAGAAAATGTTAGGCTGCATTTTTTTATATACCATATACCACCTGCTACGATTGTTCAAATGATGATTTCAAGTACAAAGCAAAATATTGATGGGCGGAACAACGGAACTTAAACTAGTTATACAATTACCTGACATTGCAGACACTCGATTACACCGGTTTTCAATTAATATGTCTTTATCTACACATGTAAATATAGTTTCACAAAAATATATATAAGATATCCAGGAAAAGCAAGAACAAAAACACAACATAACCTACCAATTAAACAAGATTAAACTAAGACAGACAGTACCCAAACCAGAAACCAGAGAAAAGCAAGCAACCAGACCCCTCTTTCCCAACGAGTTGATCTCAATGCTAAATAGGATCTACTGAAGTAAGCAGTAAGACAACTAACACGACGAAGAAATCCCCGCAACGATCAGCCACGCAAAAAATATTGGTTTTGATACTTATGTTCTTTTCTTCTGACAGCAAAGTCGTGTCAGCGCATCCCAGTAGTGTCGAACGGTAGAATAGATTGCCCAGACAATAAGGCTGTCTTCGGTGTAACATGTGCAGTAGTCTGTGACGACGGATACAAGCGGGTTGGTTCCTACTTTGTGAGCTGTGACAAAACTGGCGCCTGGGAAACAGTGCAAGCCAATTGTACAGGTACATATGAGCACTAAAGGGAGGAACCGTACTTCATTATGAAAATACGCCTATTCGAATATACTGAAATTTTTACCACCAAAAAATGAAACTTTTCAGATAAAAAATTTGAATTTTTTTCATATTTCTGCTCAAAACATAGATTGTGGGTACTCGTTAGAACCGCCTCGGCGAGGCGGTTCTAACGAGTACCCACAATCTATGTTTCTAAGCAGAAAGAAGAAAATTAATTTATACCCTTGGAAACCCCAGTTTTACTGTATAAAAGCAGGGTTTAAGGGGGTCAAAATTATATAGTCGTGTTTTCGTGATATCTGACATATGTGTCAAACGTTGATTCAAATCAGGCTGCCCATTAAAGTAGACTAATCAAAGCCTTCGTTGTCACCATGAAGAAACTTTGCATCACTGGCTATCCAAGATGTGCCCTGGAAAGGTTCTTAACAGAATGCGCGGGTTTATTGGAATCTTTGCTTGGCGCACATGTCCTTAGGTTTATTTTTAGACGTAGCAGCTCGTATTTTATGAAGTTGCCAAAGTAAAGTAGGCTGTTTACCTACGTTTAAACAGACAAAAAAAAAAAAAAAAAAAAAAAAGAAAAAAAAAAAAGAAAAAAGAATTTGGTCTGCTTCTTACCTTGCAGTTTATAAGTGTATAATAAATTTTATCAGGGCTGCATTCAGACGTGCTTAGTGATAACGAATGTTTTGCTCTGGGTCCCTGTACCTTAGGACACAGGCCAAATGTAGCAGGGGTCCAAGGCAAAACACTTGCGGGTAAATGCACTTCTAATAGCAGCCTAGTAAGTATTTATGTAACTCGTTCACATATCAGTTTGGGTTTCCTAAGAAAAGAGAAAACAAAACGTTTATTTAATAAAAAATACAGTCGACTCTCGTTATCTCGAATTCAAAGGGACTTTCTGAAATACTTCGAGATATCCGTACTTCGACATATCAAATTTGCAGAATTCAGGAAAAAATGAATCGAACAGCCACATTTAACAAATGAATACGCAATTTGACTCTTGAAGTAAGAGATATATTGAAAATATTGTGGATAAGAAGAGAAATTGCTCCTTAGGAGCAATTTCTCCTCTTTTCCATAATATTTTGTTTCCTGTTGTTAGATTTTCGTATTTAAACAGGGACCAGATTTTCATTTCGAGATAACCGGTTATTCGAGATAAGCGAGGTAGAGATAACGAGATCCAACTGTATACAATTTCTATCAACAATGGGTGCGAACAATTTTACCATGAGATATAGTCTCTAATAGTGTCTACGCGAACTGGCATAGGCAATCTTATTGTTTGGCATTACTCCAGAAACACTTTAAGAAAGGTCATGGACTCTCCAGTACTTGACTCCATTGACAGATCAACATTAGTATAACGAAGTCTGAGCTTAAATAGCTTGGTCTACGATTGGCACACAATAAATGTTAAAGCTGATTAAAGGTTGACAGCAAACGTTAAGATTCCTGTTGATCCATCAACTGCTAAATATTCTGTAAACCAAACAGAAGCTTCCATTAAAAAACTTCGTCTACAAAGAGCACACAAAATGTTCTAAGGGTAGAGCAAGTTTTTTGTAAAAGCTAGTACTTGCTGCATGTAGTTCTACCAGATGCTTTCAGCAAAGCCAAAATCGCTTCACAGAATTAGCAAATATATGAAGTATTCATTTGATGCTAATTAAAAGTGTAAAATGATGCCATTTGTTATAGCAAAGAACCGGGAGTCTTCCGTTTGTTTTTATTTTTTATCTAAATCTAAAGGTTATGTAACAAGCTTAAATATTATATACTCAGACTGCGCGCTGGAAAATGCATATATTTAAGAGTAAAGGTATACATTATTCCGTAAATAAAACTATATAAAATGCTTTAAACATCCAAGTTTAAAATGCAAGGATAATGACTAATAGTTGTTTTATTTATTATTAAGTTGTTGAGCCAGGGGTATAAAAAAAAACCAAACTGGTAGCAACACTTAAGAAGTTCTATCCGCGGACGCCTGATTACACCCTTAATTCTGGGGTCTATGTCTGTTGGTCTGAACATTCTGATTCGTCATTCGTTTACGGATTTACGAGTTTGGATTATGGCTTGGGTACCATCACCACAACTACTTATTAACTAACTTAATATAGAATCTACATCGTCAAATAAGCCTGCATCATATTAATGACAAACTCGGCTAATACATAAACATTCGGACAATAAGAGTCTTAGTGGCTGACTTTTTCTGTAGTGGCCGAGCTTTTTTGTGTACTAGCCGTCTTTGTTCTGTATTGATCGATGTTCTCCATATTGGCCGAGTAAGTTACCGGGATAGATGGTATGCGGTTTTATCTGGGTTTACGTCATTTTAAAAAAATCAGTCAAATTAAGAAGATAGAATGCATGTTAAGGACTACCATACAGCTACTATACAAGTCCTGTTTATTGAGATAATCATCGCTATACAAGATGTTTTAAATGTTAATTGATGGAACTGTGATTAATTAAGTAATTTTGTAATGGGTGTCACAACTTCTAGGTCGGCTGTATCGAACCTTGGCAATCGCTCTCAGGCCAATACAGCTGACATATGGTCTGTACCTAGGCCAATACGAAATTACTTAATTAACATTACGTTATTATATAGCTACAAATTTTGAATGATTAAAATGTACGATTATATTTGAGGAATAAGCCTAGAGATACATGTATCAATCAATATTGGCACGTTTAATTGATATTGCACACTTATTTGGATGCCTTTGAATGTACTCTTTATAGCAGACCTTTTAAAAAGGAGCAAAATAATGTTTTATAGAATTACCAACCTTTATAACATATCAGTTTTTCTTAAAACAGACAGTCAACTATTTTATATAATTCTCTTACAAGATGCGATACCGCCAGCGTTCGATCCATCTACATGTCCGGAAAATATAGTAGTCAGCACCGATAGTACGAACAATACTGCATTGGTCAAATGGGATATTCCAACCGGAACAGATAATTCCGGCGATCCTGTCACAGTTAAGGAAATCCACAACCTGCATCCAAATACACGGTTCCTCGCTGGTACCCATTTAGTGAGGTATACTATCACAGACAGTGCTGGGAATGTTGGACCTTCCTGTGGATTTTCGATCAAAGTGCAAAGTAAGTGATATTCATACATATATTTTTTATGTGTGTTTAATTAATAACGTAGAGAAAGTAACTTAGCACTTTTTCTTTCTTAATTATTTTTTTCTGATCTTTTTTCATATATGCATATTTTTGTACGTTTCTGAATGCAAGACATAACCAGTAGTGTTAATTGCCTTAAGGTGTAGAAATTGAGAGAGAAATACAGTCGACTCTCGTTGTCTCGAAATCCAATGGACTGTATGAAACACTTCGAGATATCCGTACTTCGACATATCAGATTTGCGGCACTGAGGAAAACAAATAATCAAACAACAAGGTTTAACAGAATGAATATGAAATATGACTCCTAAGTTAGAGATATATAAAAATTATTGCAGAAAAGAGGAGGAATTGCTAAGGAACAATTTCTCCTCTATTCCACAATATTTTGTTGCCTGTTGGTAGCTCTCTGTGTTTAAACAAAGACCAAATTTTCACTTCGAGATAAGCGGTTATTCGGGAAAAGCGAAGTCGAGATAACGAGAGTCGACTTTAGCAAAATGATTTGGAATAATACGAAACAAAACAAAAAGGTTTGCTATCTAAAATTACATGCTTTGAAAAATGGTACTTTCACCCTTAACAGTTATTCCTAGCCGATGTTACGTAGAACATATTAAGTCTTGCTACTCAACATTGGTCAAAAGGAACATTCTAGATTCATGTCTTTCAATATCTTTTGAATCTGTCGTATAGGTTAAAAGCACATTAGAATTTTTCGTCATGTGATAGGTGAATATTATATCTCTTCAAATTCAATTGCGTTTTCACTTCTTAACAGACAAAAATGTAAACGTTAATTAATTTATCCAAACGGACAATGGTTGAGAAATACAGGACAAAACATATTTCAGTATATGCAATCATAGTTCTAAGGTAAAACATTTAATAATATATAGTCGTCCTTTAATTGCTCGAACAGCTTTGGGACCATAAAAATTTGTTCGAAATATGGGTTGTTCGAGCTACTGAGGGCTAATCATAGCGCCATGTCAAGAAGCAGATGACGATTATTTAGGGAAAGTTATTCGATCTACATAACAATGTTATGTTGAGTGTACTTATTAGAATCGCCTGATTGAGGTGATTAATGTGTACATACATCTTTTATTATTTCATGATAATCCCTAATCATTTGTTCCCATGAGCTATGGGAAGAATTGCGTAGGGACTCAAAAACGAGATTGAATTAACCAGGCTAAACGAGCCATCGGTCTTCAAGCTATCGCGGTTCGACTGTAAATACTTTATTGGAGACTAAAGGACTAATCGAAAAACAGTCTAACACAGTCACAACATGATGAAAAGCGGGGTAACCAATAATAATAAGAAAAATAGTACATTTGCAATAAACGACATACGGCGAAAGAACTGTAACAGTTTAATTGTCTTATAATGGTCAGTAGAACACTAACCGATACTATGGGTGGTGCTACTCTAAAAGGAAAGACTTTGCTCTACTCTAAAAAGAAAAGACTTTGCTCTCAGAGAGAGCAATTTCTCTCTTTTTAATATGGATCCCTATTCAGAAAGCGGCCGAACTAATTTGAAAGTTACATCTCTCCCTTGTAAATGTATTATTACTAGTAAACGATACTGAGGGCAATGCAAAACGATTAATGTTAGACATGATATTGCCAAGGAAATAGTTGCCACTTTTCTCATTAGGGAGTTGTGCATATGAAGAGACTCAATCAAACCAAGTATCCGATTCTCGTGATTTCGTGTGTTTTCAAAAGCAATTCTTTTTTACTTTTATTTAGTTTCCATTGTGAAAGATTAGTGAGTTAATATTCTGTCTTAACAAGTTGTTCTCCTTTGCATAGTGGCTGCAAAATCTTTCAAGTGTATTCTATTATCTTATTTGGTTCACCTATATTTCAAATCTAGCAATCAGCTGTGATCCACCAAATCTTCAAGTGGAAGGAGCCAGCCACATGGTGTATGACTGCCCTTCTAGATACCGATATGGCGCCGAATGTACCTTGTCCTGCAAATCCGGGTATCCTTTAGGTGGTACCAATAAAATCCAGTGTATGAAGGAAGACGAGAACTCTGATCCACCGAAACTCAGATGGGGCTGGCCTGTTAGTGAACTTGGACCATTCTGCAAAGGCAAGTGGAAAAAAACAGATTTTCAATTTCACTGTAGTATATGTAAAATGATCGCATCACGAAAACATACCTATATAATTTTGACCCCCGTTAAGCCCCACTTTTATATAGTAAAACTGGGGTTTACAGGGGTATACATTATTTTTCTTATTTCTGCTCAAAAACATAGATTGTGGGTACTCGTTAGAACCGCATCGGCGAGGCGGTTCTAACGAGTACCCACAATCTATGTTTTGTGCAGAAATATGAAAAATATCTGATTTTTTTTATCTGAAAATTTTCAGTTTTTGGAGATAAAATTTTCTATACATTTGAATAGGCGTGTTTTCGTAATGGTTCGTGTTGTATAACCATTGACTCTGTCAAAGGCATGTGTTCATTGTAACCTACGTTCTTCTCTGTGTGCACATAAATGCTGTATAAAGACCCTTGCTTTTTATCTTGATTCAATTGCAGCAACATATGAGCGAGCCGCAACGTCAAAAAACGTACCTTCGCACACGGGCGTCGAACAGTCTGATCAGAATGTTCACTGGACGCAAAGATACAAACATCACGAAAACATACCTATATAAGTTTGACCCCCTTAAACCCCACTTTTATATAGTAAAACTGGGGTTTACAGGGGTATACATTATTTTTCTTATTTCTGCTCAAAAACATATATTGGGGGTACTCGTTAGAACTGCATTGGCGAGGCAGTTCTAACGAGTACCCACAATCTATGTTTTGAGTAGAAATATGAAAAATATCAGAATTTTTAGTGAAAACTCCAGTTTTTGGTGGTGAAGTTTTCAATACATTTGAATAGGTGTGTTTTTGTAATGGTTTCTTACTGCGAAAATAGAGCTCTCGCATCAGACTGAAGAGAAGTGTAGGCTGATTTGAGTCTTCGTTCGACCTACATGTCAGAAGGTAGGTTTTCTCACGTAACTGCTCATAATAATTGTTGGATCCGTGCAGGGGTTACATAATGCATCTACAGATTACATTGGGTTTATGGTCCGACCCACTATCGTGCATTTAAAGAGTAAAGCATAATTGTAAAATAAACGTCAGAAAGATTGCCTTTGGAAACAAAGAATACACTGCAAATAAGAAAATGGGAGTGTCGGTTTTACTGAAACTCTTCATAAGCAGTAGTGAATTTTGCAACACTGTTTACGCCCACTAGCGTATACATGTTCAAATATACCACAGTGGGTCCAGTGATCCCAAAGGAAATGAAATATAATCTGAACTATAAGGATGTGCGAGGAGACGTTCTACCGCCGCCACACGGCACTAATACCAGCTGCAGCGCAGTAAAATAAACGTCAAAAAGATTACCTTTGGAAACAAAGAATACTTACAGATTAGAAAAATGGGAGTCTCGGTTTTATTGAGACTCTTTATAAGCAGTAATGTAGTTTGCAACACTGCTTACGCCCTCTAGCGTATACATGAGCAGAACTCTATTTTATAAGATACCACAATGGACCAAATTATCCCAAAGGAAATGAAATATAATCAGAACTATAATGAACTATACGGAAGTATAAGGAGACGTTCTACGGCCGCTACACGGCACTAATACCAGCTGCATTGTAGTAAAATAAATGTCAAAAACACTGCCTTTGGAAACAAAGACCATATTACAGGTTAGAAAATGGAAGTCTTTGTTTTATTGAGAATCTTCATAAACAGTAATGAAGCGGTAAACCTAAACTGGCTTTTAAACTATTTCAGAATCTAAATGCGAGGATTTGAGGACACCCAAGCATGGTGCCACAGCTTGTGACCTTTGGATCCACGGAAGAATGTGCCAGATCCAGTGTCAAGCAGATTGGGACTTCGCTTACAATTTCCCAGACCTTTACGTGTGTGGGACAAATACCGGACAATGGAAGCCTTACGATCTCGTTCCTGATTGTATAAGTAAGTCGACATCACCCTTCACAGATTGTACTTATTGTATCAAGGACGCCTATTTAATAGTAATAATGATCCGCGTCATAGTACAGACGACCCTCTTTATAAAGTCACTCGATACAATGACAAAGTTTTTTATAATGGTAATTTGTCTGCCACGATACCTTCACTCAAAAGGTGAAGTTAATCATAAATTATGCAAGAGTGTTGCATTCGATACTTCAACAAGCATATGTTTTGGGTATTTGTTAGAATTGCCTCAGTGAGGCGATTCTTACAAATATCCAAAACATATGTTCTACGAGGAAAATAAGAATAAAACAATGCCTTTCTTACATATGATTCTGCGCATTAAGGTTTCATTACAACAGCAAATTCATTTTACTCGCAACATCTTTGGAAACATCGTTGTAAGAAGGGTCCACTGTAAAAGAGCGGTTATGGCGGATGCGAACAGCAACGATTCAGACAGGCCTTTACATGTCTGCGATAAATACAGGACAATGAAAGCCTTAAGAATTCGTTCCGGATTGTATACATGTACCTAAGCCGATATAATCCTTTTCGGACTTTTTTGGATCAAGGATGTAAGAGTAATTAATACTCTTAATGGTTCTAATTTCGGATGTGTCTTATTTAGCTCCTTTTCTTTGTTCCTGTTTGTCTCATTCAGAGAGAGAGAGAGAGAGAGAAACAGACAGACAGAGAGAGAGAGAGAGCGACAGACAGACAGACAGACAGACAGACAGACAGACAGACAGAGACAGACGGAGAGAAAGAGAGCATGAGAGTACATAACATTCTTAGATACGTTCGCAAATGTACATGAACCGCATCCTGGAAAACAGCCGTTATAGCAAATACGAACAGTAAATGTTCAGGCGAACCTGTGCAACAGCGCATTTTTGCCACAACCTATGCTGTTTGCTCCTGTAGGCCATAGGCAAAGGGAAACATCTCTGTATCGGGCATGCGCATTGGAAGATTGATTATACGGAAAGCCCAAAGAGCATTTTTTCTCGCAACGCTGCTCTAATGGTTTTGATTCCGCACGTGTCTGCTTCTGATATTTTGTTTTCCTGTCGGTCTTATTTATTAGAGAGAGAGAGAGAGAGAGAGAGAGAGAGAGACAGAGAGAGAGAGAGAGAGAGAGAGTATGCAAAGTACTATAGATCATAACCAGTAAGAGCCACGGCCATAGAATATAGTCTACAATTACACCTGGAGGAAAAACAAACAAAACGTAGCAGGCATAAGCCACAAACCAAGGAAAAGTAAAGCAACTAGGGAGTCTACACTAAAAGAGTAAGAAATGCGCTATGCTTGGTTATTATGGGACATTGTCTATACAAGTTTCTTCCTTTGCAATATGACCACAACATGCAGACAAAATTTTCTGATGAAAAATTCGGTAGTGAAGCAGACTTTGGATTTTATCCTTTCCTTACGCTGACACTAAATATTATAATAGTCATAGCTGTTTTTGTCAATCCTAATGTAAACGTAAGCGTTAACTGTCAGATATGCAAATACACACATATATATAGAGGATATTCAAATGTTTGGAGTGAATATGACTTTTATTTCATCGAGTGAAGTGAAAAAATGTATATTTCATTCGTGCCGAAGGCACGAATGAAATATACAGTTTTTCACTTCACGAGATGAAATAAAAGTCATATTCACGACAAACATTTGAATTTTCTTTTTATTATATAGATCTACATCACTTTCGATAGAAGAGATGCAAATCTTGCATTTGCAAGGGAAAGTCTGACACGCAGTTTTGTCCCTTGGCGACATGACGTTCATGTTTTGTTTTGTTTGGTGACGTTAGATATGACGTCAGAAACGCGCATTGGCGTGTAAAAATAAAATAAAAAGAAAATTTACTCTTTTTCAGTGAATACCATAAAAATTTTCATCTCGTGTAATGAAAACATTAAAGTAAATAAGAAAAAAGTAGATCCAGATCTTATATTTTTCACTGCCCAGAGGAGTGAAAATATAAGTTTTATATTTTCACTAGTGAAAATATAAAACTTATATTTCACTAGTGAAAATATGCATTTTATTTCATTAATAATTCTCTATATTTCATTACTTTGTATATAATAAATACTCACGAATACTCTCCAAAGATACAGTGAACTCTCATTACAACGATGCATTTGTTCCCAAAGACGTTGCCATTATAATTAATTTGCTGTTATAAAGAAAATTATAAAGGACAGAATGATAGGTAGAAAAAGGCCTTGTTTTAGTCTTATTTCCTCATAGAACATATGTTTTGGATGTTTGTTAGAATCGTCTGTCTGAGGCGATTCTAACAAATATCCAAAACATATTTTGCTTGAAGATTTTATGTAATGTTTTTGAATAATTTTTCATTAACCGTCACCTCTTGAGCGAAAGTTTAGTGACATTCAAATTATCATTATAATGACTTTTGTCGTTGTATCGAGTGTCGGTATAAAGAGGGTTGATTGTATTACTATTTTAGACAACCACTGATAACATGAACACTAAGGCTTTGAAAATGACTCAGATATTTATATGGCACAAATGCATAATAAGAGCAAACCTGTTCCTCGCATCATATCATTAGTAATTAATCAGTCTACACTTGGTAATAATATTGCTGACAAGCTAGGTTACTTTTGTGACCCTGTGCATCAAATGCTTAGAAAACATCACAGTAACACGCCTATATAGTTTTGACCTCCCTAAAACTCAATTTTTATACAGTAAAACTTGGATTTACAGGGGTATACATTAATTTTCTTATTTCTGCTCAAAAACATAGATTGTTGGTACTCGTTAGAACCGCCTCACTGAGGCGGTTCTAATGAGTACAACAATCTATGTTTTGATCAGAAATATGAAAACTATAAGAGATTTTCATCAAAAATTTTCTTTTTTTTTTTGTGGTAAAATTCTCAATATATTTGAATAGACGTGTTTTCCTAATGTATCTTCTATGAAAGGTAAGAAATTAATCCCAATAATTTCCTTTTAGCACGGATCGCTTTCCAGAAGGGCGGCAAACCAATTTTAACAGTTGTCTTACCTAAAGGTGTACCTAATCACCGTAAATGCAGCAAGAATGTTAATTTTGTCATTTATTTCCTTTGCAGGAAAGGTTGCCGCTAACCACGTCTATTTAAAGGCCGATATTTACTACTACACCGGTGTTTGCAACAGCAGCAAGGAAAACCTGAGGCAAATACAAACAAATTTTATAAAAGCGCTCAACAGCTCCCAGTTTTCTTCCGTGTGCGTTGACGAGCCTTTTTGTACAGCGGAGTTTGTTAATGTAACATGTGGTCCTACTTCACGACGGAAACGAGATGTACAACGCCACCATTTTCAACGCCGCTCAACATGGCAGTACGCATATAAAGTTACTATGGAACTTATAGTGCCTTTGACATCTAAACCCGGACAGTCTGCAAGCATTACTTTTGCAATGAAAGCAAATTTGCTGTCACAAATGGCATTAGTTATTGAACAGGAAATTCGTAGCAGTCACTTTGATATGCATGTTACTAACATGCACCTCGCAGATAATTCTTTTAGTCAAGGACTGATAGAGTATAAATGCCCAAAAGGAATGAGAAGTAAAGTGGCATCATCATCTTGCAGTAAGTATATACAGATGAAAATGAATATCTACTTGCATCTTTATATAGATTTAGAATTGTCCAATGTTATGTTCTTGTTAATGCATCTTTGGTTGGCTTTGTTTTCATTCTAGTGAATACAGAGCCATGTTTGGTAGATAAATGCAGTCAGATTTCATAAATTTAATCTTTTTGACGTTTATTTTACAACACTGCAGCTGTTGTTAGTGCTATGTGGCGGCGTAGAACGTCTCCCCGTACTTCACCATAGTGCAGATTATACTTCATTTCTTTTGGATCATTGGACCCATTGTGGTATATTTGAAAATGGAGTTCTGCTCATGTATACGCTAAAGGGCGTAAGCAGTGTTGCAAACTTCATTACTGCTTATGAAGACTCTCAATAAAACCGAGACTCCCATTTTCTGATCTGTAGTGTGTCCTTTGTTCCCAAAGGCAATCGTTTTGACGTTTATTAAATTAAGTGCATCTGAAGAGAAATACAAACAAGGCAGCAATGTATTGTTTTAGAATAAAGCATCATTACAGTTTCACTCCCTGGACTTTTCTCTTACCTTTTTTTATTATTAATACTATTTATTGTTTATCTAATAAATGATATGTCATATATTTTAGTAGCAATAATTTCATTATTTCACTGTTTTTACTCATAAACATCATTCTGCTCAAGTTTAGGAACAGACCTCGTAAAAATATAGGTTTCCCTATATGCTGTATTCTTTTTGTTTGTTTTCCAGCTGGTTGTCCGGTAGGAATGTATATGTTAGAGCCACAAGGGAAGTGTGTATCTTGTCCCGTTGGGACATATCAAGATGCAATAAACAGTGTCGAGTGCAAATCCTGTCCAGTCGATACAAGTACCCTTCAAACTGGATCTGTGAACAACTCTCAGTGCATAGGTTTGTATTACTTTTCCGAAGTCGAGAGATGTACTGCTGTACTGAGAGAGAGAGAGAGAGAGAGAGAGAGAGAGAGAGAGAGAGACAGAGAGAGAGAGAAACAGTCTTAAGACAGCAGTACCATCTGCGAATTCATCTTGAAAGCTGTGTTATGTAGACAAAACGTATTCTGTAAGTTCATGTTTGTATAATTTACACATTTTTTTTTATCTCCAAACATTATGAATCCGTTATCAGCATCACGAAAACATGCCTTTATAATTTTGACCCCCTTAAATCGCACTTTTATATAGTAAAATTGAGGTTTACAGGGCCATACATTATTTTTCTCATTTTTACTCGAAAACATAGATTGTGTGTAGTCGTTAGAACCGCCTCACCGAGGTGGTTCTAACGGGTACTAACAGTCTATGTTTTGAAAAGAAATATAAAAGAAAATCAAGATTTTTTTTATCTAAACATTTCCAGTTTTTAATGTGAACTTTTCTATGTATTTGAATAGGCGTGTTTTCATAATGGTCTTGAACATTGGCGCATTCTTGAGACTGTTTCAGACGGTTGGTTCCTAACTATCAACATCTGTGTTTAAGCACACCGTGGCTGAACTTGTGATTTTCTTTCGTTGGGTTTCATATCCCATTTAGCCCTCTACGTTTTTCGTCACCTACTTTGTGATAATATGTGTTTAACTGATGACGTTAGAAAAATGCCTCCAGTACTACAGAAACAACTTTATGTTACCACTACGGCTACTGCTATTGATAACAGTAATTTCCTAGCTAGCGTTTTACATAAATCTATAGCAGGCCGTTATCGGCCCGTCAGCTACCTTTAGATAACGGCCTGCCATAGATTTATGTAGGATGCTTACTTGGTTTCGGGGACAATATATGTACATGTATAGACTAAGAGATAAGCGACCGGCAGCAAATATACAATCAGCTAGTACTCACTGACAGATGATATTCTTGTATTAACAAAGGAATGTAAAGAATGTAAAGAAAACGGAATATTTTCTACTTCATTGTGCACTTCTATCTAATCTACTTTATTTTCAGGTATATGTGAACGAGGAACCTTTTCAATCACTGGTTTACAACCATGTGTAGAATGCTCTACAACTGCGTACCAACCAAACAAAGGTCAAAAGTCTTGCATCAAATGCAAATCGCAGAAGAGAACGTTAAGTCCTGGTGCCGCATCTAAATCCTCATGTCAAGGTAACGAGCCATGGTCTAAAAATGTCACGATGAAACAAGATATAGTGTCTAGAAACTAATTTAAAGTAAAAAAATAACCAATGATATGCATTGAACTTTAAATTAAAAGCAAGATGGAGCCTTCATGAAACGTACCCTTTTAACCCTGAGTTTATGAAAAGGACTCTTTCGTCTTTGATTTTGAACACTGATATGAATAGGGGTGTCTGCCATAAATCAAAAAAAAAGATGGCAAACTGTGAAGGTCCAGCTGAGACGGCTCGTTACAAGCAGTCAAATCAAGATCTGCACGGTTTGCAAAAATCATCAGAAAACTTGCCTTTATAATTTTGACCCCTAAAACCCTGCTTTTATATATTAAAAATGGGTTTACAGGGGTATACATTATTTTAAGCTCACCTGAGCACCATGTGCACATGGTGAGCTATTCAGGTCAGTCAATGTCCGTCGTCCGTCGTGCGTCGTCCGTCGTCCGTCGTTCGTCGTGCGGCGTCAACAATTGCTTTAAAAGCCTACTCCTCCTACACACCTGGGCCAATTGACTCGATACTTGGTAGGAAGCATCGGGCTGACCTGTAAATCAAAAAAAGCTAAAAATCATTCCGATCTGAAATCCAAGATGGCCGCCATGGCCGCAATCTTGAAAATCTATTTTTTTGCTTCTTCTCCTGAACCGAAAGACCAATTGACTCCAAACTTGCTAGGAAGTATCGGGGTAACTTGTAGATCAAAAATAGCTAAAATCGTGTCGATCAGAAATCCAAGATGGCCGCCATGGCAGCCATCTTGAAAATCTATTTTTCGCTTCTGCTCCTAAACCTAAAAGCCAATTGACTCCAAACTTGGTAGGAAGCATTGAGGTGACTTATAGATCAAAAATAGCTAAAATCGTGCCGATCGTAAATCCAAGATGGCATGGCGGCCATCTTGAAAATCTATTTTTCGCTTCTTCTCCTGAACCAAAAAATCAATTGACTCAAAACTTAATAGGAAGCATCAGGGTGTCTTGTAGATCAAAAATAGCTAAAATCGTTCGATCGGAAATCCAAGCTGGCCGTCATCTTGAAAATTTATTTTTCGCTTCTTGGCCTGAACCGAAAGTTCAGTTGACTCGAAACTTTGTAGGAAGCATTGAGGTGACTTGTAGATCAAAAATAGTTACAATCGTGCCGATTGTAAATCCAGAATGGCCGCCATGATGGCCATGTTGAAAATCTATTTTTCGCATCTTCTCCTGAACCCAAATGCCAAATAGCTCGAACATTGGTAGGAAGCATTGGGGTTACTTGTAGATCAAAATAGCTAAAATCGTTCCAATCGGAAATCCATGATGGCCACCATGGCCGCCATCTTGAAAATCTGTGTTTCACTTCAATTCCTGAGCTGAACGGCCAATTGACTCCAAACTTGGTAGGAAGCATCAGGGTGACTTATAGATCAAAAATAGCTAAAATCGTGCTGATCGGAAATCCAAGATGGCCGCAATCATGGCCATCTTGAAAATCTATTTTTCTCTTCTTCA
This sequence comes from Anodontia alba, assembly GCA_964016985.1. Classification (NCBI taxonomy): domain Eukaryota; kingdom Metazoa; phylum Mollusca; class Bivalvia; order Lucinida; family Lucinidae; genus Anodontia; species Anodontia alba. Next base: position 6,536,577 of record OZ024835.1, on the reverse strand, counting down.
CCTAAACCCAAAAGCCAATTGACTTGTAACTTGGTAGGAAGCATCGGGTGACTTATAGATAAAAAATAACTAAAATCGTTTCGATTGGTAATCCAAGATGGCTGCCATGGCGGCCATCTTGAAAATCTATTTTTCACTTCTTCTTCTGAACCGAAAGGCTTAGTGACTTTAAACTAGGTAGGAAGCATCAGGGTGACCTGTAGATCAAAAATAGCTAAAATCGTCCCTATCAGAAATCCAAGATGGCCGCCATAACAGCCATCTTGAAAATCTATTTTTCGCTTCTTCTCCTGAATTGAAAGGCCATTTGGCACGAAACTTGGTAGGAAGCATTGGGGTGACCCATCTAAAATAGCTTAAATTGTTTCGATCGGAAATACAAGATGGCTGCCATGGCCGCCAACTTGAAACTCTTTTTTTCGCTTATTTTCCTGAACCAAAGGGTCAGTTGATTTGAAAATTGGTAGGAAGCATCGGGATGACTTGTGGATATAAAAATAGCTAAAATCGTTCCAATTGGAAATCCAAGATGGCGGCCATCCTGAAAATTTATTTTTCTCTTCTTCTTCTGAACTGAAAGGCCGATTGACTCGAAACTTGGTAGGAACCATCGGGCTGACTTGTAGATAAAAAAATTACTAAGTAGCTAAAATCATTCTGATTGGAAATCCAAGATGGCTGTCATCTTGTTTATGTTTATTATATTTCTCTGCCACTGAGCTGTTTACAGGTATCAAATCGTGATTCATTCTGATTGGAAATCCAAGATGGCTGTCATCTTGTTTATGTTTATTATATTTCTCTGCCACTGAGCTGTTTACAGGTATAAAATCGTGATTCTTCAGAAACCACTTAGCCATTTGCCGCCAAATTTCATATTGGTCCTACTGTTAAAATGTGATTGAGAGTTTGTTCAAATGATCACACTCCATTGACTGTCATGTCATATATATTCTTCTTCAAAATTAAGAACCGCTTAAAAGATGATATTTTCATTAGTTGCGATGACAGGATTGGAAAAATGTTGCATATCATCTGCATATCTGCAGTGGCTATGTCACTCAGGTAAGCGACCCGTGGCCCGTGGGCCTCTTGTTCTTATTTCTGCTCAAAAACATAGGTTGTGGGTACTCTTTAACGAGTACCTACAATCTATGTTTTGAGCAGAAATTGGAAAATGTCGGAATTTTTTATCTGAAAATTTTCATTGTTTGGTGGTAACATTTTCAGTATATTTGAATAGGCATGTTTTCGTAATGCATCGACCACGAGCACTTACAGCCAGGAAAAACAAGAAAAAATAAATACCAGTGGTCTTTGTAGGCAGTGGCGTCTCTTTGAATATGTGTCTGTTATTTACAGCATACGATGTTTTGACTAATACGGCTACCCCAGTAACTCTTCAGAAGGTGCTATCTTCAAGTGCAGCCCTTACCTACGCTGCCTGGATTTCACTGAGAAAGTCTAGTTGGAACGAAGAATTCTTCAGGCTAGCTGCAGCACAGGGTACATCAACTATTGTGTGTAAATATACCAGCAGTATCGAAATGGAGATTAATGGGTAAGTCGTAATTATACACTGCTCACATAATAGCTGTGAGATACAATAAAACTTAGATGACTTGATGGCTCGTTTATCGCGGCTTATTCAAACGTTTTTGAGGCCCTAAGTAAATTCTTCCGATAGCTGAAGAAAACAAATACTTAGGGGTGTTTAGGGATATATAGGGAACTTGTCGAATTTTATCAAATGTATGTTGGATGAGGTCATTTAAATCGCCTTATTGAGGCAACAACTCTACGATTACATTCAACATACCATTAATTTATAGACGATCGAACATTCATCCCCAAAATTATCCTCATTTGCCCCCCGCCCCCCCCCCCCGCACCCCTGGCATGGCGACATGTACTCTTAAGTACCCATGTCTAGTTACAAATACTTGGCGAGGTGGCTCGAACGAGTACTCACAATCTATGTTTTGAGCAGAAATATAAGAAAAATATTATCAGAGTTTTTATCTGAAAACTTTCAGTTTTTGGTTGTGAAATTTTCAGTATATCTGAATTGGCGTGTTTTCGTAATGAATGGGCAGTTTTTAATTTTTATTTACTGAATTATAGCCTCTTCTAACTTCGCTTTATTGGTTTAAACGACACGTCAACATTTGTGGGTCATTTTGTGTCGTCTCCCAGAGAAAGGGAGAAAAGAGACAGAAGAGATGGTATAGGAGATGAAGGAGAGGAACAGGGAAGAAAGAAGAACATGAATGAAAGTGAAGAAACAGAAGAAATAAAAACATTCTCCCTCTACCCTTACCTGCTACAAGGATAGCAGGCCTTGCTCAACTGTAAGCATATATCAATTTGACGCCCCAGTGACGTAAGATACACGACCCCCATTCATCTGCTTCTAAGACAATTCTGTGGTGGATTAAACTGGCATCAACCGACGATTCTACCACCACGTATTTTGGCCATTACGAAAACACACCTATTCAAATACATAGAAAATTTCATCTCCAAAAACTGAAAATTTTCAGATAAAAAACTCTGATATTTTTTTTATATTTCTGCTCAAACATAGATTGTGGGTACTCATTAGAACTGCCTCAGTGAGGCAGTTCTAACGAGTACCCACAATCTATGTTTTTGAGCAGAAATAAGAAAAATAATGTATACCCCTGTAAACCCCAGTTTTACTATATAAAAGTGGGGTTTAAGGGGGTCAAATTATATAGGTATGTTTTCGTGATGGGAGCTTATCAGTGAACAATCAGCTGTTTAAATAAGTATGTTTTGTTTATTCTCATTGTTGAACATTTAAAATGTGTCTGAGGTCAACATGTCAAATCGTATTTCGGAAAATCATAAAGTCGATATACACAAAGACAAAAATTAGTAACCCAGCAGGCACATAACATCAAAATGACGTCGTACCAACGTCGATGCGACGTGATCACGTCGCATCGACGTTGATACGACGTCATTTTAACGCTGTGTGCCTGCTGGGTAATGTTCAGACAGACAGACATGGACCTAAAATAAATGGGGTGTAAACAGGTAAGAGTTTAAATTTGTTTTATTTTATCAAACTATACCGATGTATTTCGTTTTGGATGCACAGACTGATCTAAGTCTTTATTGGGCGAACATGCAATCTTGAAAAAACTGCTGTGTAATGATACTGCTGTGAGCAATAGTTACTTTTCTATCAACGCATTTAGCATTATACAGTGAACCTTCGTTACAACGACAGCATTTGTTCCGAATGTTGTCATTATAATGAATTCACTGCTCTTAAGAATCCTTAATAGACAGAATATGTAAGAAAGGCCTTGTTTTTTTTCTTATATCCTCATAGAACATGTGTTTTGGATATTTGTTAGAATCGCCTCTCTGAGGCGATTCTAACAAATATCCGAAACGTATGTTGCTTGAAGATATTATGCAAAGTATTTGCATAATTTCTCATTAACCGTCGCCTCTTGAGGAAATGTTTCGTGACAGTTAAATTGTCATTATAACGAATTTTATCGCTGTATCGAGTGTCGGTATAAAGAGGGTTGACTGTAGTCTAATTTGAGATATATTTTACAGACAAACGATTCCAACGGGCCTAACAATACAAACAGGAAAGTGGAAACATCTAGCAATTGTACTGGACAGTCCGGGGAATAACCTAAGAATTTATATTGATGGGAATATGGTCTTCAAACACCAGGCAGTTCATCTTCCTTTAGCAAGTATTTTCTCGACGGGGGCTAATATTAGTATTCAGGCAGGTAGGAACTCTATGAACTTTACATGTTTAATCTTGTAAACTTTCGCGGTGTATTGCAGCAGTTAGAAGTCGGAGGGAGATCTTTTATTCCCAAGACACGCTATTTAGCAAGTACCCACAATCTATGTTTTTATAGAAAAAAAAAAAAAAAAAAAAAAAAAACGTATACCCCTGTAAACCCCAGTTTTACTATATAAAAGTTTCAGGGGGTCAAAATTTTATAGGGCGTGTTTTCGTGATCGATAATGCATTATAAACCAAAACTTTTGCTGATATTGCGAAATTCCATGACAATATGACTCTTGCCAACGTTCAGATCGGTAAAGTATTAGTCAAATTCGACAATGCGTTTTAAAATGGACAATATTAAAGTATATAATAGAAGTAAATATGTCTCTTGCAGATCTTCAGCTCTCGTCGTTGTATTTGTTGGAAAGAAATGCACCAGACGCCGAAATAGCTTCACTCGCTTCTTCATGCCTATCGCAAACAACTCAGGCTTTGGTAACATTGGACAACTTTGCCGATTTAACCAACACAAAGGTGGTAATGCCCAGTATGTGCGATGGTAAGTCACCAAAGTCATTTAAACTGCAGGTCCGTTACAAACCTGCGGACTCTTTATATGAACCGCAACGTCAGAAAACGATCCAAAATGTGCGAAAGCGTCCCTTTGGACATGTGTTCCGAGCAAAGATCATTCGAGCAGTCTGATCAGAATCTTCACCTGGCGTATTTATTGATAGCCCAGGATGCGCAGTTTCTTCGTGCAGAAAAACGAAGACTCTGGTTATGGGGACAAGTAGACTCTTATTTTAAGTCTTCATTGGGCGCACATGTCAGAAGGTACGTTGTTTCATCTTGAAGATGGTATAGTTCTGTGAAGTACAGTTCAGACAAATAAGCCAGCTCATGACAAAACCTACAATAAGACATGTGTGACCAGCAAAGACTCAGTTCAGCTTGTCCATCCACCCAGTATTGTTTATCCCTCTTTAGATAGTCCCGAGACTGTAGAAGGCACATACAATCAGCGAAGACTCTGATCAGACTGCGCGGATGCGCAGGCTGATCTGAGGCTTCGCTGGTCGCGCGTTTTATTGTAGGTTTTGTCGTGCGCTGGCTCAAATCATAGTGATACGCAACGGGTAAAACTGTACCTTCTGAAATGCGCCCCCAGAGAAAGCTTAAATCAGCCTGCGCACCTGCGCGGTCTGATCAGAGTCTTCGTTGTTCGTATGATGAGCCTTTGTATCTGTCCAAAATGCGCCCAGCTAAGATTCTGGTCTAACTGCAAAATGCGCATGCTGATTTGAATATTCACTTGGCGCATATGTCAAAAGGTACACTTTCTGATGTTACGACGCAAATGTTTGATCATGGTTTGTTTCTAATTATTACCCATGAATGCGTATCCAGTGTCAATTCCAGGGTATTCCATTTAGTGTATTAACTTCGGGTTCTTCCGGTACTTAAAGAATTGTGTCGTCCGTAACACGTATACCGCTTACCATTAGAAATATCCGGATTCATTTGACATCTTTACGAATTAATGTGTGTTAAAAAAACAATGAGCTTTTAAATGATATATTCTTATAAAACAAACGTTTGTATAAGCAATGCGAAAGAGTAATTACGCCAACACGAGAGCGAAAATGTAAAATTCGAACTACGAGAGCGAAAATATAAAATTCGAACTTGCTATATTCATATTTAACTTTTGCTCGCTACCCTCTCATCTTTATTTGTTTAAAGAACTTGTTCTACGTAATGCCTTACAACAGTTTATAAGTTTATTTGTTTGCTTTGGCCGATTACGAAGGAATGATTCACTAGTGCTCCAAGGCTTCCGTGTAGAAATCGACAGCGAATAAGATTTTTACACGAAAGCCTTAGAACACGCGTCTTCACTGGGCGCACATGTTCGACGGTACGTTTACTGACGTTACGGCTTCAACGTTTTTACCCATTTATACCGAGTGGACTCACCTACCTTAACTGTTTAGACGTTTTCATTCCCAAAAGAAGGGGCGTCTGGTAAGATTTGGTATTACCACGTGTTATTGACATTCCTGTATGTTATGCAAACAGTGTAGATCCTGATCAGACGCCGCGTTCTGCGGCGTCTGATCTGGTTCTATGCTGTTTGCATGTGCCTCTTGTATGGGACGCTAGGCATAAATGGAATAAAGAAGCATATTGCAGTATAAAACAAAAAATGGATCAAAGTTTTCCCTAATATCTCCTTCTTTCTTGCTTCGGGAGATTGTGTTTCGTGCTTCTGACATTTCCTGGTTATCTTTACATTTTAACTTATATTTTTTTTCAGATACGGACAACTGTGTCGGCAATCCATGCGGTTCCAACACTTGTATCGATTTGAAAGGAGGGTACGAGTGTGTTTGTACACATGGTTATAGTGGTACCCACTGCCAGATACCACCTGACTACTGCTTACAGAACTCCTGTCAGAATGGTGCACGGTGTGTAAACGGCAAAGCCAACTACACATGCGTATGTCAATATGGGTTCCATGGAGCCTATTGCGAATCCAAAGCAGGTGAGAAATCTGTGACGTATCTATTTCTTATTGGAGAGAACGAAAAATGAACAAATAAAGTGGCTGATAAGCAGACGGATGCAGATTCTTTCTAGTACAATACAAAAAGTAACAAACAATCTATGAACCAACTTTCGAAATCCTTGGTTCAATAGTTCCTTAGAAATCTTTGACACAAATTCCCCATATCTCACATTGAAGTGAAAAATGGAAAAAAAAAATCATAGAAAACAGAAGTCTCAGCATCTTGGTTTACTTTTACACAATAGCTCAGCACTGTCAGGATATATACAGAATTTGAAGACCTTGGCTTCCATAGAAGGTGAGAAATTTGTGACGAAAATTTTATTTGAAAAAAAAAGAAACAATGAACGAGTAATGAAATTGATTATTAGCTACCATGATTTGCTCATAAACAAAAAAATATTGGAAGACGATGAAAAAAATATGAGATTTAACAGTTTAAGTACATGTCTGTTCAAAACACTGCAGATTTGTGTAAGGTCATTTAGTCAGCTGGGGCCCATAGATTGCTCATGTTCGTTTCGGCTTTGCCAATACCTATTATACTGACAATAAAAGCCTGTTTAATAATAGACCTTGCATATGTAACTAAGTGGTATCTTGTACTTTTTGCTGCCAGACATATGCGAAAATCTAGTCTCATACACGAATATGATATATATTGCAACAGTTGATGGAAGCTGGTCGCAGTGGACAGCATGGTCAATTTGTTCTGCAAGTTGTGGCGGAGGAATATCGTACCGTACTAGGAGATGTGACAGTCCACCACCAGATCCTGAGGGAAAAGGATGTGTCGGTTCCACCAATGAGACACAGTCTTGTAAAAAAGATGCTTGTCCTGGTAAACATATTCTTACTTAAGGAGAACTGATACAACTGCAAGGGAGACAATTCTGTCAAAATTGTTTTGCACTCTTCTGAAAAGGGGTTCCCTCTTAAAATGAAAGAAGTTGCTCCTCTAGGGAGCAACTTTAATCCTTTCAGAGTTGACCAATTTTTAGAAGAAGATCGGTTTACAGGAAATCAAACAGGAAGTCACAAAAGTTGTCTCCCTTGTCGAAAATGGCGGAATATTTACCAAGTGTATCCATGGACTTAAAGTTACTATCTTCAGGGGCGGATCCAGGAAGATTTTTGAGGGGGTTCGATTCAATCATATTACCGTATTTACATTACGTATTTGGACAGATAGTGTAGACCCAGATCCGACGCCGAAAAACGCGGCGTCTGAACAGGGTCTGCACTGTTTGCCACTCGACCAGCAATTTTACACACACTGACAAGTAGTAAAAATGGACTTGTTTGAGGAGAAATATCCCATTAATCAAATTTAATCAAAATTTCCCTTGAAAATGAAATTTTGAGTCAAAAGGGTTCGTCTGAACCCTCTATACCCCTCTGAATCCGCCCCTTATCTTATTGTAATGATCAGACTATGCTATATTTTATTATGTTAAGAGATGTGCGAGTTTTATTATGTTTCAGACATGCGCATGCTTCATTGGAAGGCTGTATTCTGTGATTGTGGCTCTCCCTTCCTAATCATCATCTTTACTACATGTAGGTTTCGGTGCTCGCATAACCCAAAGGAGATAAAAAGTTGCAAAAAGTATCAAAAATGATATACGAGATGTCATGGAATAGCCACTCTCAGCAAGCATAGCCTACCAAGAGGAAGAACAAACACACCGTCGTAGACAGTACACATGCTACAAACCAAAGAAAAGCAAACAACAAGCTCCTGATTTCAGGGAAAAATAAGAACAAAAATACAATATATCGTCTGCTATTTTTTTCCCTCGCATCATAAGTGATATCGGGCTTTACTGGATGTTACCAGCCATTTGTTTTCTAATCTGGTAAAGTCTGAAGCTTAACCAAACTCGGACTTCAGTCTTGCATCCTTTCCCTTCTCATGGCTTCTTGCACAGCAAAAATACATGTGAACAATCACAAAACACAGTCTTCCCGAGGCATGAAATATAAATAGGGAGAGATGACAAAACAAATGTCACCGACGAACAAACAAAGAACTGCAACAGAGAAACCACCTTGGAGGAAAAGAAAAAAAAAGAAAAAAAAAACAAAAAAAAAAAAACAAAAAAAAAAAACACCTAAGGTGGCAGTTTGCATGAAATATCAAAACCTGATGTTTGTTGAAAATAAGAACCACATTTCAATGTATCGTCTTCTGAATATTTCCTAACCTGCTGAGCGTTAAAAGCCTTCACCGAGTACTACGAGTTAATTGATTTTCATACCTGGTAACGACTGGTACTTAGCCATGCTTGGCTAAGTACCAGTCGTTACCAGGTAAGGAAAAATAAATAGATTTGTCGCCTGCTGAATCTGCCCAGAGAGTGATACAGGTTAAATATATAATGCCTAATGTAATATGTTTGTTTTTATTCTAGAGTGCCTTCCTCTGCGACGATCATTCGGCGCTGTGTTAGCATGTAACAAATCGGACGGTTTAAAGAAATGCGTTTTGTCATGCAGACCAGGAATGTACTTGATGACCCCGCCATTATTGTCGTATGATTGTGGAGCACTTACTAACTATAAATGGACGCACCAAACGACTCTTAATCCTACAGGGAAGCTGCCGTCTTGTTCATGTAAGTTTGATAAATTCTTTGTATGCTGGTTATAAAAATTCAGCAGACGAAAGTTTGAATATTTTTCTTAGTTTTTCGCAGAAAATAGATTCGACATTTGTATGTAAATTGTCTCTTTAAGATACAATTTACATAAAGTGTCAAAGCCATTTTTTCTGAGAAAAGAAAACAACACACACACACACACACACACACACACACACACACACACACACAATCATCAGTTTGTCGTCTGCTGAATTAGTCTAGTGACAGGGTACAGTTTAAAGGTACATATCTGTGGCGAATATAAGCTGGGCCACAGCATTCCCTACAAGATTGCATGTGCGCCTAGCTAAGACTCTGATTGGCCTGCGCTTCCGCGCAGTCCACTCAAAGTCTTCGTGGGACACTCTTTGGGTAGCCAAGGATACAAAATGTCTTCACGCGGATGGCGAAGACTCCGATCAGTCTATGCTAATGCGCAGGCTTAACTGAATGTTCGCTGGGCAGACATGCAATATTATAAGAAATGCTCTGCCCTGACTCATATTTCTGAATGTTTACATCGTTACGTCCGCAACTGTTGTTTAGTGCTCGTCCGCAGCTGTTGTTTAGTTCTCATCCGCGGCCGTTGTTTAGTGCTGTGTGGCGGCCGTAAAACGTCTCCATATACAGTAAAATCTCAATGGCTCGAGCATCTTTGGGACCATGGAAATTTATTTGAGATATGGGTACTTCGAGGGTTAATCATCTCGCCAGGTCAGGAAGCAAATGGTGATAATTTAGGGAAATCTTATCGATCTTCTACACAATAATGGTATGTTGAGTGTATGCATTCGAATCGCCTCGATGAGGCGATTCTAATGAGTACACACAACATACAATTGCAAGATAAAATAAGAACTTTCCTCCAAATATTTGTTTTATAGCCATCGGAAGAATTTCGTAGGGACTAAAAATGAGTTTGAATTAGGCATGGTAAGCGACCCATCCGTGTTCGAGTTATTGAGCTTCGACTGTACTTCATTAAAGTTCAAGTTATAATTTTATTTTCCTTGTGACCTTTGGATCCATTCTGATACCTTGGAAAATCGAATTTAACTTAAACCAATGCTAGGGGCCGTATGCAGCCCTGCAAACTATTGCTGCATATAAACGGTCTCAGTGAAAAGGAACATTACGAAAACACGCCTATGCAAATTTGTATAAAATTTCACCTCCAAAAACTGAAAATTTTCAGATAAAAACCTCTGATATTTTTCATATTCCTGCTCAAAACATAGATTGTTGTACTCGGCGAGGCGGTTCTAACGAGTACCCACAATCTCTGTTTTGAGCAGGAATAAGAAAAATAATGTGTACCCCTGTAAACCCCAGTTTTACTATATAAAAGTGGGGTTTAAGGGGGTCAAAATTATAAAGGCGTGTTTTCGTGATGGATTCCGATTTCCGTACGCTCATGTAGTGTGCCATTATGTATTTTAATATATAACAGTTGTAGACCACTAGTGTAAACTGCACATTTTGATGAGTTCTGTACATGTACTATAATGATTGCTACCTGACCTGTAACTGATTTAACCTTAAGTTTTTGTCCGAATCGTCTGAAAGGAATGATGATTCCAGTTTGATATAAAAGGCTACCTAGAGCTTTTTGGAAAATGTATAAATGAATTCATGCTTAGCACTTTGGGTAAAATTTTCAGCAGATAACATTTTGAAATATTTTTTCTAATTTTTCCCAGAAAACAGATTTTGACATTTTATGCAGATTGTCTTCATTGGAGACATTTTTCATTCAGTGTCAGATCCTGCATTCTCGGAAAAAATAAGAAAAAAAAAAGAAAAAGAAAAAAACATCATTTTGTCGTCTGCTGAATCAGCCAAGAGAGAAGTAAAGGTTAAAATACGCCCACACAGATAGTGTACAGCTAGGCCATTACGAGAACATGCCTATTCAAATATACTGTAAATTTTACCACCAAAAAATGAAAGTTTTCAGATGAAAAATTCTAAATTTTTTCATATTTTTCTGCTCAAAACATAGATTGTGGATACTCGTTAGAACCGCCTCGACGAGGCGGTTCTAACGAGTACCCAAAATCTATGTTTTGAGCAGAAATATGAAAAATAGAGTATACCCCTGTAAACCCCAGTTTTACTATATAAAAGTGGGGTTTAAGGGGGTCAAAATTATATAAGCATGTTTTCGTGATGCTACGTAACCAAGTTAGCTCCTGGGTCTGACTTTGTTATGAATTTAATAGGTTATCATGTACAGCCATGCAATTTGTTTGTGGTATAGTCATTTATATATTTTTATAATAAAATATATATCTACTTCAAAGTGTGGTTACAGATTCTTCGAAATCTCATGGGCGTTTGATGGTTACACGGAAAAAATTTGAACATTACACTGTTTTGTTCTAACTAATTAACAGAATCGTAGAATATACAGTCGACTCTCGTTATCTCGAATTCCAAGGGACCCTCTGAAACACTTCGAGATATCCGTACCTCGACATATCAGATTTGCGGAAATGAGAAAAACAATAAATCGAACAGCACATTTAATAAATGAATATGTAATTTGACTCCTGAAATTAGAGATATATTGAAAATATTGTGGAAAAGCAATTTCTCCTTTTTCCACAATATTTTGTTACCTGTTGTTAGATGTCCCTGTTAAAACAGGGAGGAGATTTTCACTTCGAGATAAGCGATTATTCGAGATAAGCGAGGTCGAGATAACGAGAGTCGACTGTAATTACTAAAAAACAGGCCAGGAAAAATTAATTTCAAATAAAATACGGTTAGTCAGCGATGTTTCTAAGATTTTTGTTGGATTAGAAGCATCTCAGGCTGCTTCCGCTGATTCAAGAAGGGCAGTTGTCAGTTTCTGGCGAAAGAATGTGCACAATACTGGTTAACCGCTTAGAGGACTAAGCCTGCCCAGTAAACGTGTGGTTAGGTAAACTGACCGCGCTCGACATGACCCCATTGGGTTGACTGGGCCGTACAACCTCAACACAAACAAAATCTGCTGTATTTAACTGAAATTCTTCAGGATAACTGTTATCACCTATTCCAAATATATTCCAACATTATTTAGGCCGCGCCAAAAGAAAGCGTCTTCGAGCATGCGCCAAATGTGGGGATTCAAATCATCCGGTACATACACAAGCTCTCCTCAATCTGGGTCTTTGCTTTCCATTAATTCACTCTATAATAACCAATGATTCTGTCAGCGGACAGCGAAGGTCCTGATCAGACTGCGCGATTGCTTTCTGCATATACCCGGGGACACGTTTTCGTCTAGCTTGGCCCATTTAGCAAGCCTTCGAGTTACATTCGTCAATAATGTAAGAAGTTTGGTGTACATGTACCTCCCAGAAAGACAGGCTGAAAAATATGTGATGATATCCAAGAAATGCACAGCCGTTTCGATGAAACCAAAGAAAGGGAGATGAAGTCGAAATATAATGCAAAAAGAAAAGAAAAAAAAAAAAAAAAAAAAAAAAAAAAAATTGCCGGCGCACAAAGAAGTCGCCCTCATTACAACAGAAACAATAAGTAAGGATATTAAGAGGGATCAATAAAGGTACACATTACGAAAACACGCCTATATTCGAATATATTGAAAATTTCACCACCAAAAGATGAAATTTTTCAGATAAAATAATTCTGATATTTTTCATATTTCTGCTCAAAACATAGATTGTGGGTACTCGTTAGAACCGCCTCGCCGAGGCGGTTCTAAGGAGTACCCACAATCTATTTTTTTTTTTAGCAGAAGTAAGAAAAATAATGTATACCCCCTGTAAACGTCAGAAAACGTACATTACATTACGAAAACACGCTTATTCAAATACACTGAAAATTTTACCACCAAAAAATGACACATTTTCAAATAAAATATTCTGATATTTTTCATATTTCACTGGTACTTCACAGCTAAAATCATAGATTGTGTGTACGCGTTAGAACCGCCTCGTCGAGGCGGTTCTAACGCGTACCCACAATCTATGTTTTTGAGCAGAAATAGCAAAAATAATGTATACCCCTGTAAACCCCAGTTTTACTATATAAAAATGGGGTTTAAGGGGGTCAAAATTATATAGGCGTGCTTTCGTACATGTAATTAGGACACCTGTGCTCAGCGGTGTCTGAGCGCATTTTGGATTTTGTGATTTTGTATGGGAGAAAATTCTCCGAAAAATTGTTATATTTTGGATCTTCGTTGGACGCATATTACAGTGACGTTACGGTATTTAACCCTTGTCATGCTGAATAAATAAAGATGCCACACCCATTTCTAATTTTCAGCCAATCAGATTAGTTGATCCAGATTGTTGATATAAATTCACATATTGAATGGCAAACAGTGCAGATCAAGATCAGTTGGCTTCTTCAGAAGCCAACTGATCTGGATCTACACTGTTTGCATAAGCAGGATATATCCGCGTTCAGCAGGACAAGGGTTAAGTTAACAACCTCTTACCTCTTGTGCAATGTTTCTATTTCAGATGTGAAACCTCCAAGCCAAGTAGTAGTGAAAATAGCAGGAGAATATCTTACGTTTCAATGTGATACATTGAATGTAACGCGTTTAAGCTCAAGTCTGTTGTCCCAGCTAAACCACACAGCGTGCATGCGCACCGGAAACTGTACGGTTTCCGTAGCCAGCAAGCCTTGCCCGGACTCGGCACGATCCAAACGATCAGGGTCAACAAATACCCCGTTCAGCGTGGAGATCAAAATGGATATTGATACTGCTGATTACTCCTATACGGACCTACAGAACTTTTTCTCGAAACGGATAGGTAAGTTGTTATCTACCCAGCTAGCATTCTTTATAAATCTATAGCGGGCCGTTATCGGCCCGTCAGCTGCCCGCTATAGATTTATAAAGAATGCTTACTGGGTAATGTGTTTTATTTTTACGAGATATACACATCACGAAAACATGCCTATATAATTTTGACCCCCTTAAACCACACTTTTATATAGTAAAACTGGGGTTTACAGGGGTATACATTATTTTTCTTATTTCTGATCAAAAACATAGATTGTGGGTACTCGTTAGAACCACCTCGTCGAGGCGGTTCTAACGAGTACCCACAATCTATGTTTTGAGCAGAAATAGGAAAAATATCAGAATTTTTTACCTGAAAATTTTCATTTTTTGGTGATAAAATTTGCAGCATGTTTGAATAGGCATGTTTTCGTAATGAGTAGAATTTTCGCTATGAAGACCACTTTTGGGACTGTCAAAATGCTGCGGCCGAGGGTTGCGATCCCGTGCACCTAGTTTTAGTCCAAAAGTAACTCATTACTGATCGTTCCAAGGCGGTACTTTCATTCTTGTACATGCACTTTTCGTTAATTGTTATATAGTGCTTCACTTTCTATTGTTTTTCTTTTTAAAAAACATGTACGTTCATTATATATTCAATTAAGTTTGAGTAACATAATTCCCTCCTCTTTCGGAAAGAGTTGCCAACTCTGCTTGCCATCTGTTCATTTTGTGGCTGCTTTATTGTATTTGTCTGTCTTTCTTTCAGTGTTGCGGGGCTTGATGTGGATCAGATTGTATCAGTTCTTGAGTTCTCTTATTTATCTTATTAAAGGGGTGGTCCTAATATGATAATAATACAGCAATTGTCCTAAAATTTCTAACAATATTTCGGTCAAACGTTTGCTTTTATTTAGTTGTTTCTTAACATACTCAATGGAATGGCAAACAGTGTAGACCCTGATCAGGAGCAGTCTCTACTGGGTCTCCACTGTTTGTAAAGGATATTTTTAGAAACCTTAGAATACATATGGGACTCATCACGAAAACATACCTATATAATTTTTACTCCATTAAACCCCAATTTCATATAGTAAAATTGGGGTTTACAGGGGTATATATATTATTTTTCTTATTTCTGCTCAAAACATAGATTGTGGGTACTTGTTATAACCGCCTTCTAACGAGTACCAACAATCTATGTTTTGAGCAGAAATATGAAAAAATTCAGATTTTTATATCTGAAAATTTTCATTTTTTGGTGGTAAAATTTTCAATATATTTGAATAGGTATGTCTTCGTAATGTGACAAAAGCTGGCCTTGATGGTGGCGTAGTCGTAATTTGGAGTGTCGTAATAGCGGAAAGTTACTGTAGTGTTACCAAAACGAATAGGTTTTACCAAAACGAAAAGGGTTTGATTTCTGCATGTCATAATGTCACCAAAATAGCCGTATATGTACAGTTAAACTTCACTGACACACACGGATGACTCATTTACCCTGGCTGACTCGAACTTGCTTTTGAGTCCAAATGAAATTATTCCTATAACTCAAGAAAACAAATATTTGGAGGTCTTTTAGAAACATCCTCTTATTTTATCAAGAAAATATATGTTGTATGTACTCATTAGAATCGACTCATCGAGGCGATTCTAATGAGAACATGGAACATACGATCGAAAAGACATCTTAAGGTTATCCCCATTTGCCTTCTGACCTGGTGCTATGATTAACCCTCAGTGGCTTGAACTGCCCATTGTCTACAACAAATTTCCATGGTCCCAAAGAGGTTCGAGCCTTTGAAGTTCGATTGTATTACTAGGCGTATAAGATGCTTGATAAGAGGCAGATATACAATCATTCATACTGCACATTATGCTCCAAGTTTTACACTTTGTGGTGTGTTAATATCCAAATATATATATTTTTTTTTCAGAATAGCTTACACAAAGGATCCTCGCCTAGCGATTAGAACTTTTTTTTCTTGTTCGGACTAACATATTACGAGAGTCGTACTGAGCATTTAGTAAGCGTTTTTATTTTTGATGTTTCTTTTAATTTTCAGCTTCACTTGGCTTACTGAATGTTTTCAAACAGATGAAGACATTAGATGAGACTATTCAGGACATTTATCAGGATTCTAAGAATCTCTTCGGTATTACACTGCCAGACCAGTCCGTACTCCCGACACCTGATCTCTCCAGACCGGACACTACGATCATCTGTCCAGAAGGAACAATACAACTTGACTATTTCTGTGGTAAGTCAGAATGAACACCAATCCTGATTAGAATCCAGACTGAAAAAAATAAAAGTATAGATACCCAGAAAATGCCACAATCACGAAGCACAGCCTTCCCGAGGCACCAAAAGAAACATTACGAAAACATTACAAATATATAGAAAATTTCACCTCCAAAAACTGAAAATTTTTAGATAGAAAACTCTGATATTTTCATATTTCTGCTGAAAACTTAGATGGTGGGTACTCGTTAGAACCGCCTCAGCGAGGTGGTTCTAACGAGTACCCACAATCTATGTTTTTGAGTAGAAATAAGAAAAAATAATTTACACCCCTGTAAACCCCAGTTTTACTACATAAAAGTGGGGTTTAAGGGGGTCAAAATTATATAGGCATGTTTTCGTGATGACGCGCGCCCAGCGTTACCCTTAATTCTGATGCAGCTCAAATAAATAATAAATGTTCAGTATGTACAGGGGTAATCTACATCTACCTCGTCTGTAAAATAGTTTCACAATTGCAAGAAAGAGGATTTTGGCGAAAGCTTTAAGTTTTTTGAGCCCATTTCCATATATATACAAGTGCAACGTGGCATGAAGTTAAAGTACCGTTTAAACATGTATGGTTGAATATTATATTTGGTAGCATGAATGTGAATTGAATTATGAAATATTCATAGAAGGATAAACATTAAAAATAAAAATGCGTTTTAACTGCCTTGTTATTTTGACATTAGCGTATACTTTTCATTACGAAAACATGCCTATTCAAATATACTGAAAATTATACCACCAAAAAAAATGAAAATTTTCAGATAAAAATTCTGATATTGTTTCCTATTTCTGCTTAAAACATAGATTGTGGGTACTCGTTAGAACCGCCTCGGCAAGGCGGTTCTAACGAGTACCACAATCTATGTTTTTGAGCAGAAATAAGAAAAATAATGTATACCCCAGTAAACCCCAATTTTACTATATAAAAGTGGGGTTTAAGGGGGTCAAAATTATATAGGCATGTTTTCGTGATGTAGACTTTGTGAGCTGCATATATTGTTGTAAATCAAGCTCGTGTTTTACATTCTTATATTAGATAAAACGGGATGAATAATCATAATAATCGTTACTAGGAAAATAGAAGATAAAACAAGGAAATACTATAAATAAATAAATAAATAAATAAATAAATAAATACAACGATTTTGACAGAGTTGTCTCCCTTGAAACTGCATTAACTTTTTTCGTTACAGCTGTGGTTCCTCCCGGTTCATACATACAAGATTCTCAAGTACATTTCTGTCCAGTTGGAAAATATCAGAATGAATCCGGCAGCTCGGAATGCAAGATATGTCCAACAGGAACTACAACTTCAGGGATAGGATCTGAATCAGTGTCGGATTGTATTCCAAGTACATGTAAGTGATCTAATTATAGGATGTGAATCACTTTCGGGTTGCAAACCAAGTACATGTAAGAGATCTAATTATATGATGTAAATCTGTATCGGATTGCATTCCAAATAAGTGATTTAATTATAGAATGTGAATCACCATCGGATTGCATTCCAAGTAAGTTTTCTAATTATTGGATGTGGATTACTATGGATTGTATTCTAAATAAGTGATCTAAACATAGGATCTGAATACAAATTGGATTGTATTCGATGTAAGTTATCTAAGTATTATTCTCAAATAGTACGCCTGGTAGGCAATGGTAAAGAACTTTGTTTTATTCTGTAACAAATGCACGTGGTGGAAAAGTTCGACGCAAAGTGTAATCTTTTTATGAAGATTTACGACATGTAACGTTAGACGGTGTAACGTTGTTTTCTCGAATCAGATACGTATTAATAAACAAACAAAAAGTAAATGGATGTATCTTTGTGTGTTGTGTTTGTAATATTACACATGAACAGACTCAATACTACCGACTCTGTTATTTTTGTGTCTGTGGTGTGTTCCTTTCCAGCGGGCACATGACATTTACGCAATATCGCATTAACATCGATGCAATGTTATGACTTACACTGCCGTCAGTGCGCTCGCTCGTGCTCAAATGGGTCCAACCCAACTTCAACTGTGCTTTATCTTGGGCATTTGAGCACGGTTCGGAATAATTTATTTCTCTAACAACATAGCCTACTACTGACACCAAGCGGAAGAGCAAACGAGCCATGACAACCAGCAAACAAGGTCATCTGCCACTTTCCCAGCAAGATGATCAGAATACAAGGCAAGACAATAACCCACTAACAGGACAAAAGAAGAAAAGAGCGCCGCAGCAACCAGCCACAAGGCCGCCAAAGGACAAATAACACCCTACTCGTGTGTGTGTGTGTTTGTGTGTGTGGTGTGTGTGTGTGTGTGTGTGTGTGTTTTGTGGGGAGGGTAAGGTGGTGGGGGCGAGGGTAGTGGATTTTACTGGTATCTACATGTAATCTTCAACATAGATTCAAATGTTTAATAATAATAATATAGATTTGTTGATGATGACATCATGAAAACATGCCTATATCATTTTGACGCCCTTAAACCCCACTTTTATATAGTAAAACTGGGGTTTACAGGGGTATACATTATTTTTCTTATTTCTGCTCAAAAATAGATTGTGGGTACTCGTTAGAACCGCCTCGCCGAGGCGGTTCTAACGAGTACCCACAATTTATGTTTTGAGCAGAAATATGAATAATATCATAATTTTTTTATCTGAAAATTTTCATTTTTTTTTGTGGTAAAATTTTCAATATATATGAATAGGCATGTTTTTGAAATGATATGATCTGATGTTGCCTAAAACTGAACACAACAAAATAGTTTTATATTAGAATGCAGATGTCTAATTGGAAATTGTGTTTAGTTTGAAAGTTAGTGTAATTGATATATTTTTAAACAAAAACTTTCTTTTCAGAGCAAGAAAGTACAGATATAGAGTGAAGACGCTGTATACATCAAATATTCAAGAGACTTACTGTCAATACTTTACCTTAGAGCGGGTTCGAGTATGACATAAAGATACATGCACGGTCGATTAAGAATATCGTTTACAAGTATTAACTTTCACAAAAAGCTTGGTTAGTGTAAACCAAGCTTTTTTTGTGAAAGCTAATACTTAGCTATAATGACGTCCAGCAGTCCATGGACAAAAGCATTGGACCAGTCCATGATATTTTTAAAGTTCGTCAAGAACAATGACAGACTCTAAGATTGCCTACGCTCACAACCTAAATAATTATGTGTGTTGCTGGCAACCTCATTTGAAAAAAACAGTGCACTGAGGCTAGATTATATAAGGTACAACGTCGGTAAAGGTATTTTCTACATGTGCGTCCAACGAAGACTCAAATCAGTCTGCGCATCCGCGCAGTCTGATCAGTTTTCGTTGTCCGCGTGAAAATTTTTTGGACCCTTTGCTATCCAGAATACACCCAGTGAAGCTTCTGATCAGACTGCTCGAATGCGCAGGCTGATTTGAACCTTTGTTGGGAGCATATGTCCGGAGGTACGTTTTCTGCCGTTGTGGTGCATATCTGTGTAGGACATATCTGCTGTATTTTGTGACTATTGGAACATCACGAAAACATGCCCATATAATTTTGACCCCCTTAAACCCCTTTTATATAGTAAAACTGGGGTTTACAGGGGTATGCATTATTTTTCTTATTTCTGCTCAAAAACATAGATTGTGGGTACTCGTTAGAACCGCCTCATCGAGGCGGTTCTAACGAGTATCCATAATCTATGTTTTGAGCAGAAACATGAAAAATGTCAGAATTTTTATCTGATAGGTTTCATTTTTTGGTGGTAAAATTTTCATTATATTTGAATAGGCATGTTTTCGTAATGATGTGTCCGTTTTTCCTCCTGGGATGTGGACATCTGTGTTTCTTGTTTTACCTTAAACTGTGTCGCCCTTTATACATTTTGTATCTTATCTGGAATGTCTAGTATATTTTCCTATTCCTCTGTCGTCGTTTAGATTAAACGGATAAATGCCAAAACTAGTGTTCAGTTTTGTTTTCCTAAGAGAAAAAAGTAAGAGTGTTTTAGCAAAAAAAGCCCAAATTTATTTTCCTATTTCAGTCACATAACGAAAACATGCCTATATAATTTTGACCCCCTTAAACCCCACTTTTATATAGTAAAACTGGGGTTTACAGGGGTATACACTATTTTTCTTATTTCTGCTCAAAAACATAGATTGTGGGAATTCTAATGGTACCCACAATCTATGTTGGAGGCGGTTCTAACGAGTACCCGCAATCTATGTTTTGAGGGGGGTGGGGGGGGGGGGCACATGACGTTTATATAATGTCGCATTAAGGTCGATGCAACATCATGACGATTAAACAACGTCGCATTAAAGTCGATACAACGTCATGACGTTTATAAAACGTCGCATTACATTGTAACGTCGATGTAACGTCATGCCGTTTACACAACGTTGCACTCTATGCAATCAGTTTTAGTATTTTTTTTTATTATTTTTATTTATGGTATTATTCACTTATTTTAATGATTACTGATGTTCCAAAATTTCAGAAAGTTTGAACATGCGAAATTTCTTCCAAACTATCCGCTCTCTCAATTTCTGTATTTATTTTGCAGCCGTTTTTCAGGATAAGAAAATGAAAATATTCGATTTTTTTAACCAATGGCAAAAATAAAACTTTTTCTGCATATGTACAGTAGAAAAAGGTTTTGTGTTAAATCATACTAAAAGTTTGCAAATTTACTTCTTCTATTAAAAGTAGCAGGCAAAAGACGACTTTCCGAAAAATGTCAAAATGAGATATCCTGACGTCTTTACCAAATTTACGACGTGTTTATAAATGAACATCTAAAGGAAAGACCACAATAAGGAAACACGGAAGGCTGGCTTACTTCGGTCAGCATCGTACATGTACATACGCACCTCCACGTGTTAGAAACATGGCGCAGTGCACATGAGACATAATACGTTTTTACAACGTCGCATCAACATCGATGACGTTGGATCGACAATGATCCGATGTTGTTTCAACATTGCGTGCCCGCTGGGTAATGTCATCTTAGCAAACAGATAAAGTCGTAATTGCGTTGTGTTGACGTTAACGCGAATGACGTTTATTCTTACGACATCGTGTGCTTACTGGAGCAGGTGGGGACAACTACGGAACAGACCATCCTGCACATATTCTCGTAGTTTGATTATTTCGCTGTCGGTTAACAGAATCAAACATAGCATAAAAGGGACCAGGGCCCAGTTGTTCAGAGCATCGATCGTTAGCGTAATGAGCTCACTAGTAGTCAAAATGTTAATTGTTCTAGTGAATGCAATATCTAATTCGCAGGTATTTTTGCTGAAAAAAGTGCAAAAGCTACTCACATTCTTTTCACCAAAAATATTAGCATGTATGCCATATTTAATGATCAAAGTTTTAGCGATACGTTAATTAACAACTAATTAGTTTTGAACAACTGGGCCCAGGCGCTTAATTACTTTTCCATAGGCTTTCATTATATATTTTAACATTTGGCTAAATTCTGACCCTTACAATATTCCTTGACTTCCAGATTCGATCTCAAATCTAAGGTTAGGCTTACACTTACATGTACAAAATACATTACAAAAAGAAAGGTTCTATGAGCATGTTTGGCACTTTTCTTCCCTTGAACACATGCACCCTCATTTTGGTGGAAAAAAAGAAAGTAGTTTACCAGGTCTGTTTTTTAACACTAGCACACTAAAAATACCATTGGCAAATTTAAATTTGGTCTGCAATAAAATTAAATATATATTTTTTATGTAAAACTGACATAAATTCAAACAGCCTCCTCTATTATTGTTCAATTATGTGAGCTTTTTACCAAATATAGCCCTTGGCTTCCCCTTACATTTTGCTGGTTCCAGTCCTCGACACTCTAATTTGTACCCTGTTTCTCTCCTACAACAATGTCACAATGATATTTCGTTTACTGTTGATATCATTACGAAAACACGCCTATTCAAATATAGGGAAAATTTCACCTCCAAAAAACTGAAATTTTTCAGATAAAAAACTCTGATATTTTTCATACTTCTGCTCAAAACATAGATTGTGGGTACTTGTTAGAACCGCCTCGCCGAGGCGGTTCTAACGAGTACCCTCAATCTATGTTTTATGCAGTAATATAAAAAATAATGTATACCCCTGTAAACCCCGTTTTACTATATAAAAGTGGGGTTTAAGGGGGTCAAAATTATATAGGCGTGTTTTCGTGATGTTATTACAACTGCGGACGAAGAATGATCCAGCTCAGCCTACGGATCCACGCAGACAGAACTGGACATTCGTTGCCCGTTTACAAAATACAGTGGTACTTCAATAGCTCGAACATCTTTGGGACCATGGAAATGTGTTCTAGACATGGGTACTTCAAGGCACTGCGGGTTTTTCATAGCGCCAGATCAGAAGGAAAATGGGGCATTACGAAAACACGGTTATTCATATATATTGAAAATTTCACAACCAAAATCTGAAAATTTTCAGATCATCACGAAAACATACCTATATAATTTTGACCCCCTTAAACCCGACTTTTATACAGTAAAACTGGGGTTTACAGGGGTATACATTATTTGTCTTATTTCTGCTCAAAAACATAGATTGTGTGTACTCGTTAGAACCGCCTCGCCGAGGCGGTTCTAACGGGTACCCACAATCTATGTTTTGAGTAGAAATATGAAAAAAATAACAAAAAATTTTATCTGAAAAATTGCCATTTTTGGTGGTAAAATTTTCAGTGTATTTGAATAGGCGTGTTTTCGAAATGAAACATTCTGATATTTTTCATATTTCTGCTCAAAACATAGATTGTAGGTACTCGTTAGGGCG
This sequence comes from Anodontia alba, assembly GCA_964016985.1. Classification (NCBI taxonomy): domain Eukaryota; kingdom Metazoa; phylum Mollusca; class Bivalvia; order Lucinida; family Lucinidae; genus Anodontia; species Anodontia alba. The sequence goes on along the minus strand of OZ024835.1, from coordinate 6,513,722 downwards.
AGGTGGTTCTAACGAGTACCCACAATCTATGCTTTTGAGCAGAAATAAGAAAAATAATGTATACCTCTCTAAACCCCTGTTTTACTGTACAAAAGTGGGGTTTAAGGGGGTCAAAATCATATAGGTATGTTTTCGTGATGATAATTTAGGAGCTTTTTGCATTTTCTATAAAATAATGGTATGTTGAGTGTACGCATTAGAGTCGCCTCGATGGGGCAGTTTTAATGAGTACACACGACATACATTTTCATGATAAAATAAGAAAAAAATCCCTAAGGTATCCCTAAATATTTATTGTTTTTTGTTTGTTTGTTTTTTTGTTTGTTTGTTTCTTTTTGTGAACTATCGGAAGAATTTTCTAGGGACTCCAAAACGAGTTCGAAACAGCCATGTTAGAGTAATCGGTGTTCGAGTCATTGGTTTTAACGCCTTGGATATCATTACGAAAACAAGCATATTCAAATATATTGAAAATTTTAACACCAAAAAATGAAAATTTTCCGATAAAAATGCTGATATTTTTCAAATTTCTGCTCAAAACATAGATTGTGGGTACTCGTTAGAACCTCGTCGAGGCGGTTCTAACGAGTACCCACAATCTATGTTTTTGAGCAGAAATAAGAAAACTAATGTATAGCCCTGTAAACCCCAGTTTTACTATATAATAGTGGGGTTTAAGGGGGTCAAAATTATATAGGCATGTTTTCGTGATGCTGTCCTAAACATTGAACAAGTTCTCTTTATCAGATGAAAGGCAAACGGGGACCAGTCAAGACAAGTATGTCTTCAGCAATAACTATCACATTCTGGGCTGCTTTTCTTAGTTAATAGACTTTTGATATGAAAATAAACAAATTTCGGACTATTACGTGCCACAAAATTAACAAATTTCGGACTATTACGTGCCACAAAAATAGACTTTTACAAACAGGTTAGACACATATCCGACACTACAGAACGGGTCTAATCTGAGTCCTCATTATTTACCAATAAACTGCACACAAAAATCATTGTAAAAATAAAACAAAAAACCTTTGATCCGCCTCATGACAAAACCAACAAAATAGCATCTGGGCCCAGCTAAGACACAGATCAGCCTGGGCATCCACCCAGTCTGACCAGAGTCTTAGGTATGCGCTCAATGGGTAGCTAAAGACCCAAGCTTTCTTCATGTGGACAGTGAAGACTGATCAGACAGGACGGGTGCCTAGGCTGATCTTAGTCTTCGCGGGCGCGCATGCCATTACGTTTGTACCTTTATTAAGAGGACTTGATACACTTGGAAGTTTTTTTGCCATGTTTTACGAAACAGAAACGTTTTGTGACTTCCTGTTTGCTTTCCTATACATTAAAACCTTTCTGAAGAGGTCTTCCCTAAAACAGCATCAACATGGCGATATACATACATTTTATCTGCGACAGTATCGTTTGTTCGGATTTATGGCAAAATCACAAGGAGTGCGTAATGCAGTGAAAAATCACTTTGTGTATAAACATGTCCACCATAAACGCAATCTCTACACATTTTAATTATTGTACATGTAGATACTTCGACCGGTTACCCTTGAACTGTAGTGTTGCAAAATATAAGCATAGATTGTCGGAGTGTCTAAATATCCAATGCATTTCAACAGAAGCCTGACTTATCGGAAGAAAAACCGTCCATATAATGGTGAGTTTCGTGCCCTAAATGACTGTTTCTTATTTCATAAAATCATGATTCGTTTAGCGGGATTTCCGAAAACTAGTTACTAGCAAAAATAACTATTTCAATATCGTTATGTCTTTGTTTGTGTTGAGGTTTTACGGCTCAGTCAAACCATTAGGATCATGTCGAGCGCGGTGACTTTACCTAACAACACGTTTACTGGGCAGGCTTAGTCCTGTAAGCGGTTAACCAGTATTGTACACATCCTTTTGCCAGAAACTGACAACTGCCCTTCTTGAATCAGCGGAATGAAGAGGATGACCGTAGAAAACATTTCATGATCAGTCTCTACGAAAGACTGTTAACAACTCGTCGGGGTCGAACCCGCAATCTTCTGATCACTAGTCGGAAGCGCATCCGGTCGGCTGTCGTTATGACGTCGGCTGTAAGAGTGTACATGTAAAAGGAAAGCATTTACTCCCAAAAGGAGGGGAGCAAATTCTTTCCTTTCAGAGTAGATTTCTTTCAGATGCAATTTTGACAATTACCTCCCCTGAATGTGTAGTCATTCACCTTAAATACTTATTAATAAAAAAAAAAAAATCACTATGCACAATTTACCCTTTCAGCCCTGTAGACCAAAACCAGACACTTGTGCAAACAGTGTAGATCCCGATGAGACGGCTCATTTGAGCCGTCTCATCAGGATCTACACTGTTTGTCATTCTGTTATGATTTTTGTCTGGCATCCCCGTATGCAACAATGCATGGAAATGAACAATTCCAATGAGGAAAAAGACCATTTAATGAACTCAGGGTTTAAAGGGTTTACAACAGCATCCACAACACCAAGAGAGATTACACTAATCTGAAAGCATTGTCTTTATTCTCAACTAAGGTGCGTGATTTGAAGAAATGAATCTGCTCCCGCAGGCAGCAAACTGTTTTCTTTAAAAGTTGCCCACCAGTTTCCCTTTCATTTGCCTTAGCTCCCGTTATCCCCTCCCACCTCTCCTACATGTACGGCCGCAAGACTATGAACCTTTTTTACATTGAGTTACTCTAAATATTTGGACATCGTAATTTCTGACGTACTTGTTCTAGAATTTGAACAAATCCGTTTGACTACATGTACAGTGCCTGGTGTTGTATATTAAATTATTCGTTAAAATTACAAACAGACAGGACTGCGGCCAAACCGTTTGATCTGGGTATACACATTATGCTCAGAATAGTTTGTTCGAATATGTGGAGTAAAATCCGATATATACATGTACTATGTATGCCCACGCCGCCGACCCCGACCCCGACCCCCGGACCCACCCACACTAAAAAAATCAACAAAAAAAAAAAAAAAAAAAAAAAAACATTACCGTACTTATCTTAAATATTTGGACATACAGATACGGGACTGAACCAACACTGTAGACGTAGACCCTGATCAGACGCCGCAGAAGGTGGTTCTTATCAGGGTCTGCACACGTCAACGGGCAGTAAATGGATTTGTTAAATCTTGCAATACTTAGGGTACAAACGGTAAGCTAAAGAAGGAGATTTAGCTAATCTGAATGTCTTGAAACAAGTATATTACACCTCTTACAAGTTCTTTCAAGCTTAACCTATTGGCCTCGCTTGCAGAATTTAAATCTCAACAGACAACAACTGAAAATACTTCCCTTAGTTTTCCAGGGTAAAGAAGTTTGCTACTTAATTCAAACCGCCGCCAATTGCATATAGTGTGAATGAGATGTCAATTTCTGTTTTTGAGACAAGAAAATCGAGAGAGAAATTATTTAAAATGTCGTCTTCTAATTTTGCCTGGAGATAGCTAAAAGTTTAATTATCGTTGTATTTTTTGGAGGATTAACGATTAGTATGTTGGAAAAAAGTTTGGCAGACGTCATTTTGAAAATAAATACAATTTATTTGTCTTAAATTATATTTTTTTACGGAAAATAAGGCTTGGCGTTTCATGCAACCTGTATCCTTAGGAGACAGTTGGCATGAAATGTCAAACCTTATTTTCTGAAAGAAAAGAAAGAAAAAATATAACCAATTTGTCGTCCGCTAAAGCCTAGAGGGTGATAACGTTTAAATTATTGACTATGCTATATAATATAAAGCACAGAAACAGGGAAATATTGACTTAAAAATCTGACTGGTGTATTAAAAATGGAACAATGATAATAATAATATATAAATTGTTTCTGAACTAAATATCCTGTGCAGGTATGCCATTTGTTCTTGTTTCCTATCCGACTGTGTACCTAGAACGCTTCCGCCCTCCTACCCCTCAGTAAAAGACTAAGAGATTATTAGGAAACGGTTACAATGTTGTTTTATACATGTACAAACGCTGATTAACAAAGAAAATGACGTATGATTTTTAAGCGAGGGGAGTGTTAGTTAGCGATGAAATGTTTTTTCTTTTATTATTATAATTTAACATTATTTTTTTGGAGGGAGGTGTGGATACTTTTGTACATTTGTTTATAAAAATATTTATTTATTTATGTCTGTTTTATTTATCTTTGCATGTTGAGGTTTAACATCACGTCAAGTCCTGTGACGACGTGCGGCGTAATAGTGCCACCGCCTCACTGCAGTATCACAAACCCAGACACGTTGAAATACAGTGAACCCTCGTTACAACGACAAAATTTGTTCCCAAAGATGTTCCCATTATAATGAATTTGCTGTTGTAAAGGATCCTTAATGGACAGAATGATATGTAAGAAAGGTATAGTTTTGTTCTTATTTCCCCACAGAACATATGTTTTGGATATTTGTTAGAATCGCCTCGCTGAGGCGATTCTAACAAATATCCAAAACATATGTTTCTTAAAAGTATTAACTACAATATTCTTGCATAATTTGTGACTAATTGTTACCTCTTAAGTGAAGGTGTCGTGACAGTCATATTGACATTATAACGAATTTTGTCGTTGTATCGAGTGTCGGTATAAAGAGGGTTGTCTGTTCTACCAGCAGTTTCACTGCATGTATAATACTGAGAACGTTGCTACCAGTCCCACATTTCTAAGTTGAAAGTAGAAAGTCGTTAGTGTGCCCCAGCCGGCGATCGAACCCACAAAAAAAAAAACAAAAAAAAAAAAAAAACATATCGATCTAAGTTGGACACGCTAATAACTGAGCAACTCAGGCTTTTTATTATTTTTCTTTCTTTCTTTCTTTCTTTCTTTCTCTCTTTTCTTTTTTTTTCTATTCTTTCTTTCCTTTCTTTCTTTCTTTTTTTTTCTTTCTTTCTTGGTTCTTTCTCTCTTTATTTACATGTGTATTTAAACAATCTATTCATTGCTTTAATTGTTTATTTATTTATCTATTTATTTATTTATTTATTTATTTATTTATTTATTTATTTATTTATTTATTTATTTATGTATTTATTTATTTATTTATTTATTTATTTATCTATTTACTTATTTATTTATTTATTTATCTATTTATTTATTTATTTATCTATTTATTTATTTATTTATTTTGAGCAGTGTGAAACAATGACATGGAGCTGTAAATATCGACACCAGAAATGGACTGGAGAGTGGGTATTGAAGAGGATGCAGTGTAAGCATGGATGTTGCGGAAGTCTTAACAATCAGCGATGCTGTGAGGGTGCGGATGCGTAAGTCAATGCGTGTATATGCATACATTACGAAAACACGCCTATTCAAATATATTGAAAACTTTACTACCAAAAACTGAAAGTTTTCAGATAAAAAACTCTGATAGTTTTCATATTTCTGCTCAAAACATAGATTGTGGGTACTCGTTAGAACCGCCTCGCCGAGGCGGTTCTAACGAGTACCCACAATCTATGTTTTTGAGCAGAAATAAGAAAAATAATGTTTACCCCTGTAAACCCTAGTTTTGCTATATAAAAGTGGGGTTTAAGGGGGTCAAAATTATATAGGTATGTTTTCATGATGTAGCTCCAGATACGGCACCTTTTTCAATGGAAAAGTATTGATATTTTTCTTATTACTCAAACAAAAAAAAAAAAACAAAAAAAAAAAAAAAAAAACATATGTTGTGGGTAGTCATTAAAAGCTTAAAGGCTACATATTCCTCAAAAATAGACATTTCTTTTTATCCAAGAAGGATTTAATAAATTGATATTATGGTATTAATACGATCATAAAATGTGGCATCTGACAGCCTGTATTTCAGTTAGTCTCTCGTTTTTGAACTGAATAAAAAATGAAAATGATTTTTATCGTATCTCTGAATTAATCTTGCCAACATTAATTCAGAAACACGATAAGAAATCATTTCATTTTGGATCCAGTTCAAGAAAAAGAGACCAACTGAAATTTTACAGGCTTTCAGGTGCCACATTTCTTGGATAATAAAATGTCTATTATTTGAAGAATATGGAGCCTCAAATGTCGTATTTTTTTCTGTTGCAATAAAAAGAATCTATATTTGATGATCCACAATTTCTTGCTTGTATACTTTATATAGTCGAACCTCAATAGCTCAAACATCGACGACTCGTTAACCATGCCTAATTCGAACTCGTTTTTAAGACCCTACGAAATTCTTCCGATAGCTCGTGGACTAAAAACCCCAAATATTTAGTAAACGTTCTTATTTTATCATGAAATTGTAATTTGTGTGTACTCATTAGAATCGAGGCGATTCTAATGAGTGCACTCAACAGGCCATTATTGTGCAGAAGATCGAAAATATTTACCTAAATAATCGCCATTTGCTTCCTGGCCTGGCGTCATGATTAATACTCAGTGGCTCGGATTACCCATATCTAGAAAACAATTCCATGGTCCCAAAGATGTTCGAGTTCATCTTTTATTATACCTCAGTAATATTCAATAGATGCAGAAGAATGATCATTGGTCGACAGCATGTCACGTGCATGGTAATATTCTGCAATGTTACCCTCTGATGACGTCACTCAAGTAATATTACATATCTTCGTTTGATTTTCCATTTGGTATTGTTGCGTTTATTTTTTTTTCTTTTATTTTTTTGGTTTTACTTATTTGATTTACAGTCGACTCTCGTTATTTAAAAATCCAAGGGACTCTCAGAAATACTTCGAGATATCCGTACCTCGACATATCAGATTTGTAGAATTGAGGAAAAATAAATCGAACAACCACATTTCACAAATGAATATGTAATTTGACTCCTGAAATTAGATGGATAGTGAAAATATTGTGGAAAAGAGTAGAAATTGCTCCTAAGGAGCAATTTCTCTTCTTTTCCATAATATTTTGTTACCTGTTGTTAGATCTCTTTTTGGAACAGGGACCAGATTTTCAGTTCGAGATAAGCAAGGTCGAGATAACGAGAGTCGACTGTATTTATTTATTTCTTTTGGAGTCAGTTTATGCTTGCGATATCGATTTCAGACATGTCTGGCAGATTACGACAGCAGTGGCGTGTGGCCTGTTAGTTTTATGCGTCCTCTTCATTATCATCCTGTGTGCTGTAAAGAAGAATAATCTGGCTCGCTCGAGGACCGCGGACACAACAAGCAGAGGTAGGTGCCAACTCACGACCGTATTTAACCTTTCCTTACCTGAGTTTCTGAAGTGGACTCCCATTCTTGAATTTGGACTTGTCCATTGATGCAAATAGGGTTTTCAGTCTAAAATTAAAAACAGGTTGGCAAACAGTGTACATCCTGATGAGACGGCTCATTATGAGCCGTCTCATCTGGATATACACTGTTTGCACAAGGTATGGTCTGCCGGACTTGAAGGGTTAATAACTTTGCTTCCCTCTTTAATTGCACGCCGGCAGGTTAGGCCTCAGATTCTAAGATGGTTCCAGCCTAAAGGCTTACTTGAAATTTAATTTTGGGTAATGTTGGTTGGTACTTGATGCTCTATCTTTGGTCGGGTCCACCGGAGTCTTACTGTTGGTTTTCTTTTGCTCTAGCATTTCAGTTGTTTCGTGCTGTCGAGTCCTCATCGTTGTTTCATCTCTGTAATTTGTTGATTTTTTGTGTTCTCGGAGAAATACTTTTCACTGACCGTTCCAAGGCGGTTCTTCTGTCATGGTTTATTTTTGTTTATAGTTCGTCGTTGAATGTGTGTGTCGCTTACATCTTTTTTGTTTTGGATAGCCATTTGGCCACTTTGTGGGAAAGTAACTGTCCGTTTGGCTTTCTGTTAGTGATGTTTCCATTAGGGTCCAGTTAGTTTGTGTTTGTGTTTCTTTCCCTTTGATGTCTCTGATGGGAGGTGTGGGATAATTGTATCGATTGCTGATCATTGCTTTCCTCTCTATATGTATTTTACCCGCATTTATGCCCAGTGGACCCTACTACTGCAAGTTTTAGGAAGGCCCTTTATCAATATAAGGCGTATCTGTTTGGATTTTATTATTCATACATGTACTACATGTGCCATGTTGTATAGAAAGTCCTGTATTTAATGAAATCAGTCTAGACCCTGATAAGACGACGCTTTCTGCGGAGTGTGATCTGGGTCTGCACTGCTTGTTAATGTCCCTTTTAAGGGACGCTAGGCATAAATAGGTTAAAAACATAGCTAAAATGGGACATAAAGTAGTGCCGCTCACCATCTCGAAAACATACTTATATAATTTTGACTCCCTTAAACCCCACTTTTACATAGTAAAACTGGGGTTTACAGGGGTCTACATTATTTTTTCTTATTTCTGCTCAAAAACATAGATTGAGGGTAATCGTTAGGCGGTTCTAATGAGTACCCACAATCTATGTTTTGAGCAGAAATGTTAAATGTCAGAAGTTTTCTAGATATGAAAACTCTCAGTTTTTGGTGGTGAAATTTCAATATATTTGAATAGGCGTGTTTTCGTAATGTAATGATTTTATTGCCCCTACCTAGGAGATATGCAAGAGAGACCAAAGCCGTGTCATGAAAGGTAATTATGATTTCCCAGCTGGAGGTGATATAGAGGCCTACAGAGGGGTAATTAAACTTTCAAAGGGATATTACCTGAGGATCAATATGAATGTCAATACTAAATTCCCCCTGTTGCGCCTCTACCGTTTAATGATAGTATACTAGGTTTTGTTGTACCAAGTCTCTTATCAGTGATAAGACAAATGACAGAGACACATTTTATTTCTATGTCTTTAATCTAAGAATTAGTTCAGGCGCGTTCGAGCAAACGGTTAGGGTGAATAAAATGTGGAGATGATGAGTTCGATTACATGTTATAGATCTATGTAATGTGGACAAAATGTAGAGATGTGGATGAGTGGAAACTATTCCTTATCTAACTTCAAACTGACGTACAAACTGTCCACAAGTGATTTATCATACGTGCCTTAAATATTGGGACATACAGGCCTGAGCAAATAGTGCAGACTGAGGTCAGACGCCACAGTACGCGGCGTCTGATCAGGGTCTATACTGTTTGCCATATACCCAACAGGATTTACATGTAGGCATATCAGCAAGTTGTAGAATGAACTTCCTAAGAATGTACGACTGGTAATGTGTTGAGGTGTTTGAATATATAGACCTTTTAAATGTTATTGTTTTCATCAGGGCTACTAACCACGTCATTACAATGTTATGGCACGTGACCAAAAATTGTAGATGGCAAAAACATTTCAGGTTCCATTGATAGCAATTGATTCAAGCCAAAATTTACTTCGATAGTAAATTCCTTTTGGCTAACATTCAATCGTTTTATCTACTGTTTTTACTTTAAATACAGCTCTAAGAAGCAATCTGACTGCTTTCCCTGAGACAAATACAACTGTTTCAATGATATATTTTTCGAAATCACCAGGTACGCGCGCAACCGTAATATTGCTTTATGGTGATCATGGTTATTCGCCTATTTTTAGCTAGTATATAGTCAAAATATATGTTAATATTTTTTAAATGATCACTCGATGGAAATCTCTACTGAAAAGAAACTTTTGACCAATAAAACTGCTTTCTTTTTCTGGATAAACATCGGCAATTATTATCTCCGATAAATGTAGACAACAACTTTCTGCTATACAATAGGAACGAGGCTAGAACGTACTCTGCGTTAAAGACCGAGAGGTTCCGAATGAATGATGCTTATTGGGCGACGTAGTATTTAAATCGGACTACATGGCAAAAACTTCATAGACGCTGCCTCTATGTGACTCAGTTGCCTGGTAGTGTTAAAAATCTGAATAGTAGTAGTAAAAACATCATACTGAAAATATGAAGGAGGAAGTGTGTATTGAAAGTTGTGAAATAAGGAAGGGTGGAGATAAATGTACGGGTAAAGACATGAATGTGCATCAGAGATGACAAAATGTGGATAGGCCATAAATGATAGGCCATAAATTCAATGTGCTGATTTGGACGTAACACTTGATATTTCAGTCCAGGGCCTTCACAAGCTCAGTTGTGGATGTTTCTGTGTTGACAGTAATGAGGAGTTGTGATAATGTATGCTACCTGACTCGTCTGATCAGGATCTTGATAACCGCGTATGACTCGTTGAATACTGTAAATTATATCAACGAATAGCAAACGCCCTGATATGAGAGTGTGGATGTACAAATAGGCATTACGAAAACACGCCTTCAAATATATAGAAAATTTCACCTAAAAAATGTTAGTTTTCAGATAAAAATCTGGTATTTTCCATATTTCTACTCAAAACATAAATTGTGGTACCCGTTAGAACCGCCTCGCCGGGGCGGTTCTAACGAGTACCCACAACATATGTTTTTGAGCAGAAATAAGAAAATAATGTCTACTCCTGTAAACCCCAGTTTTACTATTTAAAAGTGGGGTTTAAGGGGGTTAAAATTATATAGGTATGTTTTCATGATAACTGGATCTGTGCTGTTCGTTTATGACCTAAAGATTAATTTTCTCATGACTCAGCAGTTTTTTTGTTGTTTTTTTGTATATTGAAAGCAATGATAGAGAGCTAAGTTTTGTGCAGCACGGGAGAGTACTAATAATTGTACAATGAATGCAGAAACCTTTGGTGCCTTCTGTTTATTTTAATGCACACCGAATCCCGTCTAAAAAGGAGTCTACTTTAAAAGCAAAGAATTTGCTCCGAAGGGGAGCAAATTGTTTCATTTTTGAGTAGACCCCTTTTCAGAAGGAAGCCTAAACAATCTGGCAGAATTGCACACCCTGAATGTATCAATACCTCTTAATTGTAGCATCCTACTTTGCACGTAGAGATACATTCGCTGCTGTGGAAGGCTCGGCCTCGCCACCACCCTACTCGGCAAGGGAATGTAATATATTCCTTATTGGCAACAACATGGAGCAGACACAGGAGCAAAGACCTTCCACATTATCAGGTAACTGCTTAGCCGGTGTGGCGTGTCATCCGCATGATCATGAAAACTGTGAGACTTCCAGTATAAAGCGGACGTTGACTTCCGGTTCTCATGCTTCTGCAACAATGTATGAGAAACGAAAGTCTACTAGAAATGACATGCGTAAGTCTGTATAAAAATAATTCTCCAAAAGTTTGAAGGAGAATTAATTTAAAGTAAACAATATATCATGAAAATAATTGCAACCAGAATAATTGTAATTTTTAATGAATATAAGTACTCTTAGACTAGCATTTTAATGTAATGTTTTGTGTGTCCTTTTTTTTTTTTTTTTTTTTTTTGTTACGAAGATATAAATCATGATGTTACCGCAGTTGACTACAAAACCATTTAGGACTTAAGCTTATGAGATTTGTTAAAAATAGTTTAGGCATGGGTACATATACATTTGAAAATACAGTCGACTTTCGTTATCTCAACTTCGCTGAGGTCGAATAACCGCTTATCTCGAAGCGGAAAATCAGGTTCCTGTTTTATCATGCGAATCTAACAATAGGTAACAAAATATTGTGGAAGAAGTGAGAAATTGCTCTCCTCTTTCCCACAGTATTTTCAATATATCTCTAACTTCAGTAGTCAGATTACATATTTATTTGTGAATGTGGTTGTTCGAATTATTTTTTCCTCAATTTTGCAAATCTGATAGACCGAGGTACATATATCTCGAAATATGTCAGAGAGTTCCTTGGACTTCGAAGTAACGAGAGTCAACTGTAAATTAATATTGGTATTGCTAAACTGTGCTTCTTTCTTCATGCTCATACTTAGTATACATATATGATATACAGGTAGCTAGGTAAGGCGCTTTTCCAACCAAAAAAATCAATATTTTCATATACGAGGGATGTTCGAAATGAATTGCTTATTTCTATCTGGAGACTTCAAATTTCAAGTTAGCCCAAAAGTACTCATTTCATGCCCTCGAAGTACTCCCCGTGGCTAGAAAAGCAAAGTTTCAGCCGATGTATCCACTTCTTGAAGGCGTCCGATACGCTGATTTGGGCACAGTAATAAGGTACTGATGAATGGCAGATCCAAGTGCCTGTCGGGACTGGTATTTCCGCCCAACAAAGAATGCTTTCAATTTCGGAAACAAAAAGAAATCACATGGGGCAAGGTCTGGGGTATACGGGGGGTGAGGCAAAACAGTTACTTTTTCTTTCTTCAAAAACGCCGTAACTATTGCGGAGGTATGAGCTGGGGCATTGTCATGTAGAAGACGGACATGTTTAAAACCAGTGGCAGGGCGTCGTTTCTGATAATACTTTTTCAGTTTCTTCAGTACTACGTCTTTGTAGTACTTTCCGGTGATGCTTTTGCCCTTTTTCACTGGCACTTTTATTGCGACTCCTTCACCAGAGAAGAGGATTGCATACAAAACCTTCTTTGTACTCAAAGAACGTTGGCAATCATTGGGCGTTTGCTGTGTTTAGTGGCCCAGATCTTATTGCTAACCTTTCTGACGGGCTCAAAATAATGGACCCAGGTTTCATCACCTGTGAGGACATTGGCAAACTGCTTTTTGTCATTTTTTGGAAACATTTGAAGCAGCTTTTAGGCCACTTTAACCCGTTGCCTCTTTTGCTCGTCAGTCAACAGATGTGGCACCCATCTAGCAGAAATCTTTCAGACTTTCAAATGCTTCTTCAAAATAAGGTGAACCGTTGAAAGTGATATGCCTACCTTTCGTGAAATATCACGAACTGTAAATCTAGCATCTCCTTCAATGATTTCCTTTATTTTGGAAACGATTTCTTTACGAGATGCAGATTTTGGCCAACCTGATTTCGGTGCATTTTTGATGGACTCTACACCAGACTCAAATTTCTTTTTCCACCGCCGAACTGTGTCATAAGACACACAAGAAGGTCCAAAAGCAGGAGAAATTTCAGTCATCAGCTTCTTCAAAAAACAACCAAGTTTTGAGCGAGCTTTGATGTAAGCCCGTATTTCATCTTTTTTGTCGACGCTTCTACCAACCATTTTTACTGCAGTGGTCAATGTCTGCGTGTATTCAAATGGCAAATTTTATGTCTTACACTTAGTCTAACATGTACATTTATACACCATTGTGTAGATATTGAATAACCCTAAACAGGTATGTATTGGTTTTTATCGTGCCCCACGTGGATATCGAGCTAGAGGACAATAAGCAATTCATTTCGAACACCCCTCGTAGTCTCCACGAAACATACGCTGTGGTACATTAGAAGCGTCTCGCCGATGCACTGCTAATGAGTACTTACAACATAGTATTTGGTGGAGAAACAAGAAAACAATATATTTCTATCATTACGAAAACACGCCTGTTCAAATATATTGAAAATTTCACCACCAAAAACTAAAAGTCTTCAGATAAAAAAAAACTGATATTTTTCATATTTCTGCTCAAAACAACGATTGAGGGTACTTGTTAGAACCGCCTTGCCGAGGCGGTTCTAACGAGTACGCACAAACTATGTTTTGAGAAGAAATAAGAAAAAATATGTATACCCCTGTAAACCCCAGTTTTACTATATAAAAGTGGGGTTTAAGGGGGTCAAAATTGTATAGGTATGTTTTCGTGATGATACCCCGCTTATCTTTTGCTATGATATTATCAGTTTATTTGCATCTGCTGCATTTTAACCATCTCATCTTTTACAGGTCAAGATCAAGGCCCTCCTGTGTACACTTCGAACCCACCATATTACAGCGGCTGATTTGGCACTTCAACAATTTCGCTGCCAGATGTGAAACGACAGTGGTCGTCTGCATTCATGTTTTTCTTCACAAACTGTCTAACGGTTTAGAGTTTATCACATGACCGTCACGTTATTTAGTGAGATAACCCATGTCATAAAAATCAGATGAATGACCAAGTCATATTTACATGTTATATTGTTCGATTTAATAGTATGCAGTCCCTCATATGTTGTATTTACAACCTGAGAGAAATAGATTATGTTCCGTTTTGTTCCTTTCTGTCCTGTCCAAACTTGTAATAACACCCGCAACGCTTCCCATTTGATAGCCTGATTATCCTCTAAATTAATATTCGTATTAATCCGTTTATTGATAGCATCAATCAAGATGGCGTTTGCATTCGCCAGTACAACTTTCACTTTTGAAACAGATCCTGTCTTCTATTTGGACATGTACGATACAGTTCAGATTAATGGAAGGGGGAGACACAACACAATCACAATCACAACACAGCTACCGGAAATGTTCAAGGTGGTTTGAATTCGAGTTTTCCGGCAATATATATTTGGAGGCCTTGTCAACATCAATGTCGCCATGAAAATCCGCACCTCCTCCAAAAAAGCATCGGAGGATTATCTGACAGTCAATAAATGTGTCAAATGAAAATCCTAACTACAGTTGAAATGTTTTATATTCTTGAAAAGAAATTTACTTGTGTGTGTCAACCACAGTAGAACACTCTATTGATCAAGATCAATGACTTTAAAATACAAATTCTGATAGATTCCTTTCCTTGCTTACTTATCATTTCTGACCGTAGATTTTCAAATAATGCAGTCCCTTGCTGACGTCCGCCATATTGTATAAAGACAGTACTGTAGCGTTTGATGACATCATAAGCTCAGTGATCTAACCCTTAACGATGGCGTACGTGACGTCCATTACAACCAGAGCTATCAAACACGTGAGAATTCTCGATTTTTATCTTACCCTGGGTAGGATAATCTGGGTAGGATAAGAATTTCTATCCCAGGGTTAAATCCAGGATTTTCCTTATCTGGTGAGCAAGATATATAAGTATCCATCATGGGTGTGAGGGGTAGACAGAAAATTCCGCCCCGAGGGTTACTGTCTGGCATCACGAGGCTTGCCGAGTGATGTCAGACTGCAATCCCGAGAGATGGAAGAATCTATTTCAGAAACTCCGGGTGTAAAACAACTGAGATAGAGTTGCCGACCTGTCCACAATTGTGAAATGGAAGACAAATCAGTGTATTCTGTCGTTTTCAACCATTTTTTTTTCAATCAGGGTGTTTGGACATTTTCGTAGCTTACTTTTCCGCTTAGTGCCATTAGAAGGTTATGGTCCAGTTTATGATTGTGGCTCTTCCTGTGCATCATCTTTATGTGATTACCAATCAAAACGTATGTACGCATTCAATATCATGCAGTCAGCATAACGTTAACACGCCTATGCAAAATATTATGTCTGCTCAAAACGTAATTTAGAACTGCCTCATTGTCAAAGCGTTTCTAAGATTATCCCAAATTTATAACAAACATAGATTGAGGGTACTCAAGGAGGCGGTTTATTACGAGTGCCCACAAACTATGTTTTTGAGAAGAAAATAAATAAAACAAGAGACCCACGGGTCACGGCTCGCTCATCTGAGTGACATAGCTACTGCAGATATGCAGATGTTATGCAACAGTTTTCCAATTCTATTATCTCAAGTAATGAAAAGATCATCATTTGAGCAGTTCTTAGTAATGAAGAAGAAAATATGGGCCTGACAGTCAATGGACCGTGATCATTTGAATAAACTATCAATCACATTTCAACAGCAGGATCAATGTGAAATTTGGTGGAAATTCGCTAAGTGGTTTCCGAAGAATCATGATTTTATACATGTAAACAGCACAATGGCATGGAAATACAAACAAGATGACGGCCATTTCCAATCTCAGAACGATTTTAGCTACTGTTGATCTACAAGTCACTTCGATACTTCCAATATAAAAGAATATGGTCCATACAAATGCATGGGGAAACAAATTTCACTTTGGAAGTAAAAACGTCAAACGTCAACATAGAACCATCATTTTAGCAATTTTGGTAGATCTCCTGTCCCCATAATTTGTGCAAAGATTAGGGCCCAGGGCTTATTTGGTTCTGGATAAGGAAGATGTTTAAAGGTTATTACCATATAAGGGCATGACAGCCATTTTGATCAATGGACCATGCCCATTTTAGCAATCTTTCATTCTCCTGACCAAGGATTTGAGCAACACTGGCCCAGAGGCTTCACAGGAGAAGTCATTTGAAATTATCAACATTTTTTACATATAAACGCATGGGGCCCATACAAATGCATACAGAAGCAAACTTGACCTCGCTGTAAAAAAGTAAAATGTCAATGTATGACCATTATTTTAGCGATTTTGGTAGACCGCCCGTCCCAACTGATTTATGCAAAGATTCAGCCACAAGGTATCCTCGGTTCAGCAGAAGAAGATTTTTAAAGGTTTATACCAGATATGGGCATGGCGGCCATCTTGATCAATGGACGGCAACCATTTTTGCAATCTTTCATTTCCATGTCCCAGGGAGACTCCAAATGAAATTTGAGCAACATCGGCCTAGAGGCTCTAGTGAAGGTCATTTGAAATTCTCAACATTTTTCCCATACAAATGTATAAGGAAGCAAACTTGACCTTACCGTAAAAAGGTCAAATGTCAATGTACGACCATTATTTTAGCAATTTTGGTAGACCTTCTGTTCCCAATGATATATGCAAAGATTCAGCTACAAGGAATCCTTGGTTTTGGAGAAGAAGATTTTTAAATGTTTTTTCCCATACAAATGCATAGGGAAGCCAACTTGACCTTGCCATAAAAAAGGTCAAATGTCAATGTACGACCACTATTTTAGCAATTTTGATAGATCCTACGTCCCCAATGATTTATGCAAAGATTCAGCCTCAAGGCATTCTCGGTTCTGGAGGAGAAGATTTTTGAAGGTTTTTATTATATGGTCATTGCGGCCATCTTGGTCAACAGACCGTAACCATTTTAGTAATCTTTCGTTCCCCCAACCTAAGAAGGCTCCGTATGAAATTTGAGCAAAGTTGGTTCAGGGGCTTCAGAGGAGAAGCCGTTTGAAAATGTTAACGGACGGACGCACCGACGGACGGACGACGGACGAAAAGTGATCACTATAGCTCATCTTGAGCAAAGCTCAGGTGAGCTAAATATGTTTACCCCTGTAAACACATTTTTTCTCTACATGACGTTGGGTTTGCCGGGGTCTTCAATGAATGGACTTGTTAACGTAATGGAACGCCTTGGTTAAACAAAAAAAGAAAGAATGAAAGAAGGAAAGACAGTTAACAGAAAGGAAGAAGGAAGGAAGACAGGAAGGACATACCGCAAGTAGAAACTGGATTCTACCAGTACATAGTGTGGGGAAGTTTATTCAGTCTAAAATACGTTAAATTTATTTTTTTTTTTTGTCGTCGTCCATTCATGGAGATAAGATTCATATTATCCAATGCAGAATGCTTACTCATATTATCCAACGCAAGATGCGAAACTTTAAACGTTAAATTGCAGTAGACGACATTTGTTTTTGTTATTTTCAGAGAAAATAAGACATGGTATTTTTTTTTTTCAAAGAACATTATTTCAAAGAAAAAACATAACATTTCATGTGAAACATCTATCTAGCAGCTGAATTACATGAAATGACACGTTCTTTTTTTTTTTTTTTTCTTTATTTTTCACTGAAAACTAACGATATCAAATTTAGAATGTTTTGCGCTTTAATGGTTAACGTTATTCTAAATTTTAAGTCTTTTGACGCTTAGCATGCTAAGTAGAATTATGCAGACGACATTTTGAAATTGCAGCAGACGACAGTTTGAAATTAACTTTCTTATCTTGCTAAAAAAATTGGATTTAAATTATCTCCTAGTCAACTGGTGGGAAATGTCAAAACCTATTTTGAAAAAAAAATAAAATAAAAAAATAAAATAAATAAAAATAAAAAAATAAATTAAAAAAAAAAAAATAAATAAATAAATAAACAAGAAAGACAAATTTGAATGAATTGTCGTTTTCTGGACAACAATAAGAATGTTTTAAATGTTGGCTACTGATTTTTTTTAACACGCATGTTTCTTATTTCTCCACGAATCCATATGTTGTGGCTATTCATTAGAAATGTCTCGTTGAGGCGCTTCTAATGAGAAGCCACATATGTTTCAATGGAGATATAGGAAAACTATCATATGGATACCCCCCTACTTATCTGCAGCTGTGACTTTACACAATATCATTTGTGGGGTTTAGTTTTTTCATCATTTCATCATTATTATTATTTTTATTATTATTATTTTTGTAGTTTATTAATAGTTCAAAGAAATAAAAACAGAAATCAGACAAATTTCAGATTTGCACTAATAACATGTATTCCTTTCGTTCGTGGGTGTTCAGTATTATAATTATTATTATTTTGTAGTTTATTAATATTTTAAAGAAATAAAAATAGACATTAGACAAATTTCAGGTTTGGACAACTAAATAAACAGAGCCTCCCTCTCTCCATGGATAAAAGTCATGTACGGGTTTATGCCTTTTATTACAGACAATCGTTTAATTATTTAACTTAACATCTTTGTTGTACATGTACTTTAGCAACTTTTGCAGATAAAATAAATACAGCCGTCAATCACTTACATGTATTTTCCTATTGGTTGGCGTAACCTGAGTTAATCCCCACCTGGCATGAAAATGCGACAATAATCAACGCCATGCCCTGCATTTAATTCGTTTATTGGCCCACCTGTCATGAGCGGATTAATTAACATAAAATACTGAATTCGAAACATTTTTTTTCCTTCTTACGGACTTTCAGTTTGAATAAAGTATGATATCTGCACTTATAGTATAAAAACAAGGTTTGAACTTTTATGCGCTTCATTCACTTAGATTTGTCACCATTTTACTTTTGGAAAAAAAAAAAAAAAACTTTGGTCACTTTTCACATTTGTTTCAACTAAAACATTTTATATTGGTTAGGTACAAGCTGACATCTTAGCAAACCTACTGTGAAGACCCTGATCAGACGCCTCTAACTGCTGAGTCCGTTCTGAGTCTACATTGTTTGCCTACGTCCAAAACTTGGACTGTATGCTGATATTGATTTTGTATAAATCGAAACTTCTACAAGCAAACTGTGGAGTCGCTGATCAGACGCCGCTAACTACGAGTAACTCTAGGTCAACATTGTTTGCCTACATTCATTGGACTCTAGCTTATATTGGTTAGGAACAAGATGAAATTTCTGCAAGCAAACTGTGAAGACCCGGATCAGACGCCGCTAACTGCGGTGTCTGCTCTGGGTCTACATTGTTTGTCTACGTCCAAAAATTGGACTCAAGGCTTATATTTGTTAGGAAAAAGTTGATACTTCTGCAAACAGGCGGTGAAGACCCTGACAAGACTCCGCCAACTGCGGCGTCCGCTCTGGGTGTACATTGTTTGCCTACGTCCAAACATTTGACTCTTGGGCCGGCCTCAGTGGCTCAGTTAGATGCGCGTCCGACCGAAAGTCAGACGGTTGCGGGTTCGAACCCCGCCGGGTCAGCAACATTTTTTCGTGGAGATTGCTAATGAAACACTTTCTACGGTCATTCTCTCCCTTCCGCTGATTTAAGAAGGGCAGTTGTCAGTTTCTGGCGAAAGAATGTGCACAATACTGGTTAACCGCTTAACCCTCATCACAAACAATCAAACATATAACTCTTGGCTTATATTGGTAAGATTCAATTTGACATTTCTGCAAGCAAACTGTGGAGACCCTGATCAGGCGCCGCTGTCTGTGGCGTCCGATCTGTGTCTATATTGTTTGCCTGCGCCCAAATATTGGACTGTAAGCAACAAGTTGACATTTCAGCAAGCAAATTGTGGAGTCCCTGATCAGACGCCGCTAACTGTGGCGTCCGCTCTGGGACTACACTATCTGCATACGTCGGAAAATTGGACTCTAGCTTATATTGGTTAGGTGCTAGTTGATATTTCTGCAAGCAAACTGTGGAGACCCTGATCAGACATCGCCAACTCTGGCGTCCGCTCCGGGTCTACATTATTTGCTTACGACCAAAAATTGGACTCTGGGCTTATATGGGTAGGTACAGGTAGATATTAATGCAAGCAAACTGTGGACCCTGATCAGACGCCGCTAATTGTGGCGTCCGCTCTGGGTCTACATCATTACATCCAAGAAATGGACTGGGCTTATATTGGTAAGGTACAAGTTGATATTTCTGCAAGAAAACTGTGGAGACCCTGCTCAGACGTCGCTATCCGTGGCATCCGCTCTACATAATTTACTTGCGGCCAAAAGTTGGACTCTAGGCTTATATTGGTT
The DNA here is from genome assembly GCA_964016985.1 of Anodontia alba. Taxonomy (NCBI): domain Eukaryota; kingdom Metazoa; phylum Mollusca; class Bivalvia; order Lucinida; family Lucinidae; genus Anodontia; species Anodontia alba. The sequence continues at coordinate 6,493,624 of OZ024835.1, read as the reverse complement.
AGGTACAAGTTGATATTTCTGCAAGCAATTTATGGAGATCCTGATCAGACGCCGCTAAGTTCTGGGTTTACTTTGTTTGCCAACGTCCAGAAATTGGATTCTAGACTTACATTGTATATTGGTTAGGTAAATAGATGATTATTAATATGTGTAGTTAATTAATTGATTAGCCGTAACATGGTTGATTTGTTTTTCTCGCGTCCTTGTTCTTTCCGAATTCTTAAATGCCATAGGTCACCAATTAAAGCAAAATGAAGCATTAATCGTGTCCTCTGAAGTTTGCCGATCACTGAGTTCTATCTATCTATCTATCTATCTATCTACGCAACAAAGAAAAAAAAATACATTCCTCATGACGGTACATTCTGTTTCTAGAGTTATGGGTGTTGCCTGTGAGGAAGAATTCTGAAATTGTAGGGGTGTTGTTATTTGGTAGAAGGATGCGTGTCCTGTTTTTATCAATTGAAGCTAGTTCTCGTTCCATCTTTCCCCTGAACAAAACTATTAGTTTAACATATACTCACTTTGTCCAAACTATTCCCACTTTGTGCAGGCACATTTACCTTATCGCACATTTACAAAATCTCCTGTGCAATTCTAGAATTGTCCGGTACAATTCCGGAATTTGGCAGACAAAGTAAGAATTCTTACTTTGCGCAAGACAATTCCGGAATTGAACCGATTCTTACTTTGCGCCGAACACACACACACACACACACACACACACACACACACACACACACATACATACATATATATATATATATATATATATATATATATATATATATATATATATATATATTTTTTTTTTTTTTTTTTTTTTTTTTTTTTTTTTTTTTAAGAAAACATGTTTTGACAATATCTCGATTGGAAACAATTTGTATGAAATGTCATAGCCTGTTTTCTAGGGTATTAAAAAAAAAAAAAAAAAAAAAAAAAAAAATCATCAGTTTGTCGATTGGTGAAATAGCCTAGCAACAGAAACCTCCATGTCGGCTCGTAAACTGATTAGACTCCACTTCAGTCCTGATGTAAACAAATTAAAAAAAAAAAAAAAAGAAAAAAGAAAGAAAGAAAAACATTTTAAAGTCTAAATATTTCTCGGGTGTAGAGATCAGCCGTTTACATGAGGACCAAAGAAGTATCCAGTTCACGAGCCGGATCAACCAGACATGGAGGTTTCTGTTGCTAGGCTAATTCAGCAGACGACAAATTGATGATGTTTTTTTTATGATTATTATTTTATTTTTCCCCAGAAACAGGCTGAGACATTCCATGCAAATTGTCTCTAATCGAGACAATGTCAGTTGTCTCCAATCGAGATTATGTCAAAATCTGTTTTCTGAAAACAGTAAGAAAAAATAATATTTCAATGTCATCTGCTGAAAACTTTACCAGATGTTAAGCGTTAGCAATTGATCTACTCTCCTTACTATGTCTTTCGAAAACGAGGTTTTATGTGTATATGTGCGTTACCATGCTATGAACCATCCTCCTGCAAATATTTGTAAAATCATACAGTAAACCTCAATGGCTCGAACACGGATGGCTCGTTTACCGTGGATAATTCGAACTCTTTTTTCAGTCCCTACAAAATTCTTCCAATAGCTCAAGAAAACAAATATTTAGTTTTTTTTCTTATTTCATCATGGAATTGTATGTTGTGTGTACTCATTAGAATCGCCTCATCGAGGCGATTCTATTGAGTACACTGAACATACAATCATTCTATTAAAATTGAAACGATCTTCCAAAATTATCGCTATTTGCTTCCTGAACTGGTGTCATGATTAACCCGCAGTGGCTCGAACAACCTATGTCTCGAACGCATTTCTATGGTCCCAAAGATCAATGTCGCCATGAAAATCCGCACCTCCTCCAAAAAAGCATCGGAGGATTATCTGACAGTCAATAAATGTGTCAAATGAAAATACTAACTACAGTTGAAATGTTTTATATTCTTGAAAAGAAATTTACTTGTGTGTGTCAACCACAGTAGAACACTCTATTGATCAAGATCAATGGCTTTAAAATACAAATTCTGATAGATTCCTTTCCTTGCTTACTTATCATTTCTGACCGTAGATTTTCAAATAATGCAGTCCCTTGCTGACGTCCGCCATATTGTATAAAGACAGTACTGTGGCGTTTGAGGACATCATAAGCTCAGTGATCTAACCCTTAACGATGGCGTACGTGACGTCCATTACAACCAGTGCTATCAAACGCGTGAGAATTCTCAATTTTTATCTTACCCTGGGTAGGATAATCTGGGTAGGATAAGAATTTCTATCCCAGGGTTAAATCCAGGATTTTCCTTATCTGGTGAGCAAGATATATAAGTATCCATCATGGGTGTGAGGGGTAGACAGAAAATTCCGCCCCGAGGGTTACTGTCTGGCATCACGAGGCTTGCCGAGTGATGTCAGACTGCAATCCCGAGAGATGGAAGAATCTATTTCAGAAACTCCGGGTGTAAAGGGTTATAGGAATAAATTTGCACACATAGGGAGCAAATTCAATCCTTTTAGAGCAGCTTTAAGTGATAAAGTCGGCGAGTCGCTCCTAATAAGTACCCATATCATATATTTCATGTAGAATATTATCCCCGAATTATCACCAGGTTTGATTGTGTCGGTGTTTAACGACATGTCAACTCTTGTGAACCATTTTGTGTCGTCTCCCAGAGAAAAGGAGAGATAAAGATAGAAGCGATAATAGAGGAGATGTAAGAGAGGTCAGGGGAGAAAGAAGAAAATGAATGAAAGTGAAGAAATAGAAAAAATACAAAAATTCCCCTCTACCACCGCGTCCAACCGTAACGCCGGATTTTCTGTCAAATAACGCCGGATTACGGTATTTTTCGTAGGATTCGCCGCCATTTTAAGAACCGTGTTTGACGGTGGGTAGACAAAATCATTTATCTAAAATATTAGGATAGTTTCATCGAACATCAAAAGTAGCCTATCCGAATCTACAAACATTCTTCTAACTGCCAAATTTTCAATCGATACATATGCTTTGCCGAAATTGTCAAATACTTAAAGGGAAAATGGTTGTGCAGGTTCGGCCATAGATACAAAAGCATTCTTATTGGAGGAGTTCGTACTTTTTTCATTTTCTTAAATTTCCTGACCAGCTGGTGGATGGAAATGCATTTGAAATTGACCTTGTATCATAATCTGGCCATTGCTAAGATTTTTTTTACCGACGAAACAAAGACTGAGGCACGATCGACAAAAATTAAGGTAACGCCGGATAAAACGGTATCTTCTTGATTTACAATTGGCCAGTATTCTCAAAGACAAACACACTTCTGATGGTAAAACTTTAGCTACACAGTCCAATACCAATTAATCAACACTATAAGTCGTTTTAGTTTTGGTATATGAAGTATCTGAATGTATTAATCACATACAAGATAAAAAACCTCAATATACTTAAAAATTATTTAGATTTACGTACTTTCATTTATAGCTTTTATCCAGTATTCTCGCACACAAACACACTTGAGAGCATCTATTCAAAAAGCTGTAACAATTAGAGTGTGTCAAGAAGAGTTGAAGGTAATCGTTAAAATTGAATAACTTGTTCAAGTAGTTTTCAGACTCCCTCTTGATTCCTTTAGAAAATGGGGTATTCATATCGTTTACCTATTTTTGTTTTATTATCCCGCCCTGAATGTGTTTCTATTACATTTTCCCTTTCATTTTAAGAAGCCTCATTTAGATATGGTTATCATTGTATGGAAAGGCATGAATTAGGCATGAGGTTTCGAAGCGCTATTGCACAGTTTTTGTGTCGGCGATGTGCACGCAGAACGTGTGTTTGTTTATGGATGACAGGCTTTGCTGGTGACAAATAATGTACAAAAGTTAGTAGACAAGGGAGATAATCTAAAATCTCAATAAAAATTTATTTGTCAAAATCTTTGCAGCACATTTTTGACTGAAGTACTACTTAATAGGACTTAAATAGTATTTGCAGGAGGATGATTCATAGCATGGTAATGCATATAAAACCTCGTTTTCGAAATATGTATGGTGGACCCCCGTGGCCTAGTGGATAAGAGAGCTGACTTAATCCATTAGGTTTCTCACCGCTGTGGCTCGAGCCTCGCTCGGGTCACATGTGAAAAAGCCAAGTTCTGCTTACGGATGGTCAGGTGGTTTTTCCTCAGGTTCTCCGGTTTTCGCCCACCTTTGATGAACGATCGTCGCGATATAAGTGAAATATTCTTGAAAGGTCCGTAAAACCCAAAATTAAAAAGACATAGAAAGGAGAGTAGATCAATTGCTAACGCTTAGCACTCAGGGTAAAATTTTCAGCAAATGGCATTGAAATATATATATGTTCTGCGCAAAGTAAGAATCGGTACAATTCCGGAATTGTCTTGCGCAAAGTAAGAATTCTCACTTTGTCGGCCGTAGTAGGAATTCTAACTTTGCGCAAGACGATTTCGGAATTACTCCTGCGCAAAGTAGGAATCGGGACAAAGTGAGAATATCTACCATTGTGACATATACTTGTAATTAGTTTTTCATATAGCAGTAAATCATACTTTTGTAAACCTCTTTCGCATTTGAAAATACAATAAAAGGATTAGATTAGATGCTTCCGTTGGACATATTTCCATTCTCCTGCATTTTTGTTTTGTTAAAAACGACTGAGATAGAGTTGCCGACCTGTCCACAATTGTGAAATGGAAGACAAATCAGTGAATTCTGTCGTTTTCAACCATGTTTTCCAATCAGGGTGTTTGGACATTGTCGTAGCTTACTTTTCCGCTTAGTGCCATTAGAAGGTTATGGTCCAGTTTATGATTGTGGCTCTTTCTCTGCATCATCTTTGTGTGATTACCAATCAAAACGTATGTACGCATTCAATATCATGCAGTCAGCATAACGTTAACACGCCTATGCAAAATATTATGTCTGCTCAAAACGTAATTACGAGTAACCTTTAGAACTGCCTCATTGTCAAAGCGTTTCTAAGATTATCCCAAATTTATAACAAACATAGATTGCGGGTACTCAAGGAGGCGGTTTATTACGAGTGCCCACAAACTATGTTTTAGAGAAGAAAATAAATAAAACAAGAGACCCACAGGTCACGGCTCGCTCATCTGAGTGACATAGCTACTGCAGATATGCAGATGTTATGCAACAGTTTTCCAATTCTATTATCTCAAGTAATGAAAAGATCATTATTTAAGCAGTTCTTAGTAATGAAGAAGAAAATATGGGCCTGACAGTCAATGGACCGTGATCATTTGAATAAACTATCAATCACATTTCAACAGCAGGATCAATGTGAAATTTGGTGGAAATTCGCTAAGTGGTTTCCGAAGAATCATGATTTTATACACGTAAACAGCACAATGGCAGGGAAATACAAAAAAGATGACTGCCGTCTTAAATTTCCAATCTCAGAACGATTTTAGCTACTGTTGATCTACAGTCCCAAAGATGTTCGAGCCACTGAGGTTCGACTGTATTTAGTTAGTTGTCCTTTGATAAAAAATATGTTGCAAAGGATTTGACAAATAAATTTTGTTGAGATTTTAGATTGCCTCTCTTGTCTAGTAGAACTTACTTTTTTACATCATTTGTCACCATCGAAGCTTGTCATCCATAAACAAACACACGTTCTGCGTACACATCGACCACACAACAACTGTGCAATAGCACTTCGAAACTGTTATTACCTGAGCAAAAAAGGACGCAGGAGGACTCCCATTTTACTAATCTGTAGTGTGTTCTTTGTTTCCAAGGGCAATCTTTTTGACGTTTGTATCAGGTAATCATGTTATGACGTGTTATTTACAGGGAATCCAAATACAGAACTAATGAAGTGCTCTACTAACCAGATTTAGACGATAACTGGACTTTTTCTAGAAAAAGACAATTCAGAAGAACCGTTAAAGCTGCAACTGCATCCTGCCACAATAGAGACTTAAATATACAAATGCTATATTCAGTCGAATCGGGCGTTTTAACACATAACCCATGCCTCCGAGTACTTGCGTCCCACAAAACAGATTACAACTATAACTATCACCGTTTTTAAATACACTATTCCTGGTATGTATTCATGCCTCTTCATACAATGATAACCATATCTAAGGATTCTTAAAATGAAAGGGAAAATGTAATAGAACAAAATTGAGGGCAGGATAACAAAACATGAGGTAAATGATATGATCACTCCATTTTCTAAAGGAATCCAGAGGAATCCAGAGGGAGTCTGCAAACTACTTGAACAAGTGATACAATTTTAATGATTATGTTTAACTTTATTTTGCACACTCTAATTATTACAGCTTACTGAATAGACGCTCTCAGGTGTGTTTGTCTGCGTGAATACTGGATAAAAGCTGTGGATAAAAGTACATAGATCTAAATTCTTTTTGAAGTATACAGAGGTGCTTGATCTTTTATGTGATTTATACATTCAGATACTTCATATACTAAAACCAAGACAATTTATAGTGTCGATTAATTGGTATTGGACTGTGAAGGTAAAGTTTTATCTTTACAAGTGTATTCGTCTGCGAGAATACTTGCCAGTTGTAGATCAAGAAGACACCGTTTTATCCGGCGTTACCTTAAATTTCGTGGATTGTGCCTCGGTCTTTGTTTCGTCGGTCAAAAAGTCTTAGCAACGGCCAGTTTATGATACAAGGTTATTTTCAAATGCATTTTCATCCATTAGCAGTTCAGAAATTTTGAGAAAATGAAAAAAAAATACGAACTCCTCTGGTAAGAATGTTTTTTGGTTGTTTTTTTTTCGTATGGCCGAACCTGCACAACCATTTTCTCTTTGAATGTTTGACAATTTCGGCAAAGTATATGTATAGATTGAAGATTTAGCAGTTAGAAGAATATATGTAGATCCGGATAGGCTACTTTTCATGTTCGAAGAAACTATTCTAATATTTTAGATAAATGTTTTTGTGTACCCACCGTCAAACGCGGTTCTTAAAATGGCGGCGAATCCTACGAAAAATACCTATTCCGGCGTTATTTGACCGAAAATCCGGCGTTACGACCGGTTATCCGGGCTTACGGTTGGACGCGGTGTCTACCCTTACCTGCTGCAAGGATAGCAGGCCTTGCCAAACTGTAAGCCAGTCTTAGTTGGACGCCCAGGTGACGTAAGATACATGATATCTTTGTCTCACCTAATCACCCCCAATGACCACCAGGCATTCCGCTTTAACAAGTCCTCTTGTCTCTCCCCAGCGGACACATGGCGTTAATTCAACGTCACCTCAATGTCGATGCAACGTCATGACGTTGCATTGACGTTTAGGCGATGTTGTATAAGTCACGTGCTAGGTCAGCATAAGTGTTCTCTCTCATCTGTATATTCTAAATTAGCACCCTGTAGGTTAAGTAGTCGGATAAAACCATACGTGTCATTTTTTTTCCTTATTTTTTTTTTCACATACGGTACCACAGAGCTTATCATTTAGCTCACATTGTCTCTGAGATAGTTTGAATAAAATTTCACGCTTTATTTCCTACGATAATTAAGATAAAGTTGTTTTTTTTTTGTTTTTTTTTTTTTTTTTGTTTTTTTAAATATCATCTACTTTTATTTTGTAGTCAGCAGGGTAAAGTTTTTAACCTTTCACCTTTGGCCCTTCTCTAATGTGCTATCGCTAATTAACATTTTTCAATGGGCGATGTAATAACAAACACGCTTTCTGGTTTATTGCTAAGATTTCAAACGCAAACACATAAGGAAATGCTTCATTTTTTTTTTCATTTATTCAGAATTGAGGTACCGCTTCTCACCCACAATTAATAGTTTTATATATAGTGAAAGTATGAAAATACGCGTTCTGAAATTAAAAGGAAGCTTATGTGATTGAAAAGTCGCCGGCTATAGATGGTGCTGAATGAAGGAAAACGAATTATATGTCAAACATGTTTGTGCATCCGCACTGACTCATGAGGGCCTTGGCTGTCAGCTGATACATCCGAGCGGGAACGCAACATTGAGACAACGTCGCATCAACGTCGATGCAACGTTATGACGTTGCATCGACATTGATGCGACGTTGTCTCAATGACTTGTGTAATATTATACATGTACCCAGAGGACACGCAACGTTGATCTGACGTTGTATAAACGTTATGTGCCCACTGGAATTTATTCTTTTAGGTGAAAGATACACATTCAAAATTGTTTTCCTACCTTCTGAAAAGAAATACTCTAAAGCATAAAAGAATTTACTCCCCTTTGTAAAAATGGCAGAAAATCTACCGAGTATCCAGTCACCTAGATCAGTCTTTGAAGAGCCGGACCAGACTTAGCAATTGCGGGGACCGACCTTGGTCTTGACTGTTTGCATTTACTTGAACCATCAAAAACATTTTCGTTCAAGTAAGGCAATTCGACTTACTACATTTCATTATGAAAACAAGCTTATTCAAATATACAAAAAAAAAAAAAAAAAAAAAAAAAAAAATCACCTCCAAAAACTGAAAAGTTTTAGATAAAAAACTGATATTTTTCATATTTCTGCTAAAAACATAGATTGTGGGTACTCGTTAGAACCGCCTCGCCGAGACGGTTCTTACGAGTACCCGCAATCTATGTTTTTGAGCAGATATAAGAAAAATAATGCGTACTTCTGTAAACACCAGTTTTACTATATAAAAGAGGGGTTTAAGCGAGGGGAGGTGGGGTCAAAATAGTGGGGTTTCAGGGGGTCAAAATTATATAGGCATGTTTTTGTGATGTATATAGCGGTACTGAAGACATAAATGCTTGAGGGGACTGGGGTACAGGAAACTTACATGGAGGTCCACATAGTAATTCCACCATTTGTGGTGGTTAAAAGTTCATTTAATGGTATGGCTTGGCTTCAAAATTTTATTTCAATTCAAAGACCAGGCGTACCACAGCAAAATAAGTACGGAAAAAAGACAACTGTTACCAGCACTTTCTGGGACTTTTTGGAGGCTGAGTGTAGCAACACCTCAATTGACAAATATCTAAAAATGAAAATTTTGAAATTACACCACTTCTTCTTTTGCCTCCTGCAAACAAAACAAACATTTATCTCTTTGAAACAATCAGGAAATTGCACACACATATTTTTTCTTCAAAGTAGAATAATAAGTTTTAATTCATCTATATTATTAACCAATCACAGGCCGCCTTATATAAAACAGCTATCCCGCGTAGTCCGGACGATTGGTCTCTGTGCCCCATACTAGATACATGTATACACTGGGATAGATATCCACCATTATTTACAAAGAGACAACGTTTGTAACTTTCTGTTCGCTAGTTTACACACCTTCCCCTTTTGAAAAGGGAGCTGATCATAAAAGAAAGAATTTGATAATTGGTTGTCCCCAGCTCCCAGAAAAGAACGACCAGGCAGCACGAATGGTTAGGCTTATCTGAATCTTCCCTCGGTGCTCATGTGGGGAGTTACGTTTTCTCACGTTAATTGTCAAATTGTGTTGAACTCCGTGACCGTGTTGTGGGTAAAACCTAAGACCAGCAAGTGCAATTTCGACCCACATAGTTCGAATACACTAGGAATTACAGCATAATGAGAGCCGAGCCGCAGTACATGTACATGTGCGCTCAGCGAATACTCAGATCAGCCTGTACATCCGCACAGTCTGATTAGAGTCTCACTGTGCGTTCTATGGATAGCATTACGAAAACACGCTTATTCAAATATACTGAAAAATTTACCACCAAAAAATGAAAATTTTCAGATAAAAAAACTCTGATATTTTTCATACTTCTGCTCAAAACATAGATTGTGGATACTCGTTAGAACCGCCTCGCCGAGGCGGTTCTAACGAGTACCCACAATCTATGTTTCTGGTCAGAAATAAGAAAAATATTGTATACCCCTGTAAAACCCAGTTTTACTATATAAAAGTGGGGTTTGAGGGGGTCAAATTATATAGGCATGTTTTCGTAATGCTGATTAGAGTCTTCACTGTGCGTTCTATGGATAGCTAAGGATCCAAAGCATAGTCGTTTGACCAGCGGAGACTCTGATCAGACTGCTCGGATGCGCAGGCTGATCTGAGTCTTCGCCGGGCGCACATATAAAATTGTAGGATTTACTGTACCCCGGCTCCATAATATTAGAATCATGCCAAAACTGAACCACGATAATACGATTTGGAAAGCACCATTACGTCCTAAAATACTGTCCTACGTGTATATGAAAAACATTATGATATGAACAAAAAAAAAAAAAAAAAAAAAAAAAAAAAAAATGTATCAAATTTCAAAATATTCAATCAGATATCGATCCAGTTGTAGTGCGACTTGCCAAAGTCATTTTAACATGATGAATTTAAGAGACAGCAGAGTCAATTATTTCTAAAAGGTATTTTTATTTCCCGCGGTAAATACGTCTGAAAGCTAATTAAAATCGTCTCTACAGGGGATGATTTGAATTTAACATTAAGTCCTTTTCTATTAAAAAGTTAAAAAAAATAGAGATAGTGCAAGTCTGCCAATTTAATCTACAAAAGGTTAAAGTTAAAACGGTAAACCTATATAGGACAATAATTGAACTAAAAGAAAGAATATTAACGTCTTTTAAACTGAGAGAATCCATAATATCAAGATGGCCGTGTTGTTGTTTGATCCTGGGAAACTGCTCCTTGGCTTTAGCGTAGTTTTGATATTTGGTAAGTATTTTATATCTTTTTCCTAAATACAATATTTGATTAAACTGAAACTACTATATATACACGGCCATTACGAAAACACGCCTATTCAAATATAAAGAAAATCTCACCTCTAAAAACTGAAAATTTTCAGATAAAAAACTCTGATATTTTTCATATTTCTGCTCAAAAACATAGATTGAGGGTACTTAGTTTTACTATATAAAAGTAGGGTTTAAAGGGGACAAATTTATATAGGCATGTTTTCGTGATGGAAATCGGACAGACATGCCTTTGCAAACAATATTGAACCAGATCAGACGCCGCAGAACGCGGCGTATGATCAGGGTCTACATTTTTTGCCTCTCAGTCCGGTTTTTAGACACACCAGCAGACAGTAAAATTGAATTAAAAGAAAAAAATAGGACAATAGAACACTAGAACGCGTCGTCTAATCAGAGTCTACATTGTTTGTTACTCAGCAGGCAGCTGTTTGGACACATCAACAGCTGGAAAAATGGAATTGAAAAAAAAAAAAAAAAAGTAGTATTAGTAGGATAAAAAATTACGGTGTCCAAATTCATGTACAGTAAAACCTCAATGACTCAAACATCGATGGCTCGTGTTTACCTTGGATGATTAGAGCTCGTTTTTGAGTTCCTACCAATACATATTGCTCAAGATAACAAATATTTAGGGTATTTTTTTTAATGAAATCATCATGAAAAGATGCCTAGATAATTTTGACCCCCTTAAACCCACTTTTATATGGTAAAACTGGAGTTTACAGGGGTATACATTTTTCTTTTATTTCTGCTCGAAAACACAAATTGTGGGCACTCGTTCGAACCGCCTCGGCGTTCCCTGACCTGCGCAATGATTTACCCTTAGTGACGCGAACTACCCATATCTCGAACAAATTTCGATCCAACCGATGTTCGAGCCACTGAGGTTTTACTGTTCTTCAACTAAATACGATCGCAGACGGACCAAGTATATTTCGGCACCCTTTGAAGCTAGTTTTTAACGTTTAGCACTATGGGTAAAATTTTCAGCAGACGACATCTCTTGCAAATTGTCTCCTATAGAGACAATTTGCACAAAATGTCAAATCCTGTTTTCTATGAAAATAAGAAAAAACAAAATCAGTTTGTCGTTTGCTGAATAAGCCCAGAGAGTTATGAACGCATTACGAAAACACGCCTATACAAATATATAGAAAATTTCACCACCAAAAAATGAAAATTTTCAGATAAAAAATTCTAATATTGTTTTCAAATTTCTGCTCAAAACATAGATTGTGGGTACTCGTTAGAACCGCCTCGGCGAGGCGGTTCTAACGAGTACCCGCAATCTATGTTTTTGAGCAGAAATAAGAAAAATAATGTATACCCCTGTAAACCCCAGTTTTACTATATAAAAGTGGGGTTTGAGGGGGTCAAAATTATATAGGTATGTTTTCGTGATGGATTAGAATTTTTCGCCAGAAAACATATTCGAACAGGTTGGTCTAAGCAAGCAGTGTAGATCGAGATCATAGTATATACATAAAGACCCTATTAATGATAAAAGCGATTACATTACGAAAACATGCCTATTCAAATATATTGAAAATTTTACCACCAAAAAAACGAAAATTTTCAGATAAAAATTCTGATATTTTTCATATTTCTGCTCAAAACATAGATTATGGGTACTCGTTAGAACCGCCTCGCTGAGGCGGTTCTAACGAGTACCCATAATCTATGTTTTGATCAGAAATAAGAAAAATAATGTATACCCCTGTAAACCCCAGTTTTACTATATAAAAGCGGGGTTTAAGGGGGTCAAAATTACATAGGCGTGTTTTCGTGATGACATGTGGGAGCGGGAGGGTTAAGTACTATCAGAGGAGACGACACTTAGAGGTGTAAACAGAAAATCACAAAAGTTATCACCCTTGTAAAAGATTGCAGAAAATTTATCAAATGAATCAAGTACCCTTGATGTGTAGCAATTTACCATATTTATCCTAAGTATTTGGACATCTTATCTACTTACTATACTTGTGCTTAATTTTGAAATAGTCCATTCTACTAATATGATGTGTCAAGGTATTGCTGTATATATGGCAAACAGAGTCAATCCTGATCAGACGCCGCGATCTGCGGCGTCTGATCTGGATCTACACTGTTAATGAAGACCTATCTGTCCCAATACTAAGGGTTGTTACGGTAATTTACGGACTGCTGAAATTTACAGAGCATCGTTTTGGTTCCATGTCGCCCCATTTTAAATATTTTCAACTTTTTCTGTCTGTTTCTAAAATGTCTTTTTCCTGCTTTGATATCATTTTCCTTACGAAATCATGCCTATTCAAATATACTGAAAATTTTATCACATAAAATAAAAAAAAAAATAAAAATAAAAAATAAATAAATAAATAAATAAATAAAATAAAATAAATAAATAAATAAATAAATAATAATAGTAATCATAAAAATGTCTGAAATTTTCTTCTCAAAAGATAGATTGTTGGTACTCGTTAGAACGCCTTGGCGAGGTTGTTCTAACGCGTACCCACAATCTATGTTTTTTGAGCAGAAATAAGAAAAATAATGTGTTCCCCTGTAAACACCAGTTTTACTATACAAAAGTGGAGTTTAAGGGGTCAAATTTATATAGGCATATTGTCGTAATGTGTTCAAAGTATAATTCATGCAATTCTGCGGTAGATATAAAATTGTATACTTGTTTTAAACAGTATTTATTTGTCAAAAACAATGTAGTACAATCAATTAATATCTCAGCTGAAAGGATATGACGGTAAGCTTTCCCTTAGATGAATGTCGTCTCCTGTATATTTTGGATGGTTGCTTTGAATATGAATGTAGAAAAATCATTGGGGGGAACGATTTGGCCTTACACCTGCTGTCACATTCAACAAGATCTGTGTAACCTGTGCACGTACCAAGTACATGTATCGACAATTTAACTCAAAGCAACAAAAACAACAAAAACAAAAACACACAAAATAAATAAATAAATAATAACGATAGAAAACAACAATATAAAAACAACAACAAAAATAATATAGGCAATCTTTTTGACGTTTATTTTACTACACTGCAGCTGGTGTTAGTGCCGTGGGGCGGCGGTAGAACGTCTCCCCGTACATCACCATTATATTTCATATTCTTTGGGGTCAGTGTACCCATTGTGGTATATTTGAAAATAGAGTTCGGTCATGTAGATGCTAGAGGGCGTAAACAGTATTGAATACTTTATTTCTGCTTTTGAAGAGTCACAATAAAACCGAAACCACCATTTTCTTACCCGTAGTGTGTTCTTTGTTACCAAAGGCAATGTTTTTGACGTTTATTTAGAACATTTGCAAAAATATATATAGAATATATATAAGAAATCAATGGTAATCTGTTACCTTCACAGAGAGCATTCAGGGGAGTCAACTGACTGCTGAATTAGAAAACACGCCTATTCAAACATACTGAAAATTTTACTACCAAAAAATGAAAATTTTCAGATAAACAATTCTGATACAGTCAAACCTGTGTTAGTGGTCACCTCCATTAAGCAGCCAACCTGTATTAAGCAGCCAGAGAAAAGTTGCCCCAAAATTCATATACCTATATATTTGAACTGTATTAAGCAGCCACCTGCCTTCAGCAGCCACTTTTTAAGCTTCCCATGGGTGGCTGCTTAAGACAGGTTTGTGAGAACCGCCTCATCGAGGCGGTTCTAACGAGTACCCACAGTCTATGTTTAGAGCAGAAATAAGAAAAATAATGTATACCCCTGAAAACCCCAGTTTTACTATATAAAAGTGGGGTTTAAGGGGGGTCAAAATTATATAGGCATGTTTTCGTAATGTCTATCATTTCAGTGATGTCATCAGAAGCTACATATACTTGTACCTATATTGATCGCACTGGGTGTTGTTGGCCATGGAGCCAGGAGGTCGAGAAGACAAAACAATGCACGTATGGATGTTGTGGTGAGGGGGTGGACCAGGAGTGCTGTCCCTCACCCGATGAGGACAATTTTTACAAGTATGACCACGTTTCATATAAAGAGGAATTCCATCACGAAAACATGCCTATATAGTTTTGACCCCTTTAAACCCCACTTTTATATAGTAAAACTGGGGTTTACAGGGGTATACATTATTTTTCTTATTTCTGCTCAAAAAACATAGATTGTGGGTACTCGTCAGAACCGCCTCGCAGAACCGCCTTGCCGAGGCGGTTCTAACGAGTACCCACAATCTATGTTTTGAGCAGAAATATGAAACATATCAGAATTTTTTATCTGAAAATTTCATTTTTTTGGTGGTAAAATTTTCAATACATTTGAATAGGCGTGTTTTCGTAATGACTGGCCAGTGCGCATGCGTATCTGCGTTGTCCAGTCTAAAGCGATGAATAAACGAGCAGCGCACTGCAAAACCTACAATAATACTTATTCGATCAGCAAAGACTCAGATCAGCCTGCACATCTGCGCAGTCTGATCAGAGTCTTCGCTGATCGCACGTGCCGTCTATAATAGCCGGGCTATCCAAAGAACCCTTGCCATACTGTGTGGATGTACAGGCTGATCTGAGTCTTTGCTTGTCACACAGGTCTTGTTGGAAGTTTTGCCGCGCGCCGACGCATATGGTAAAATTTAGAGGTGAGCCTACAGACAGTTCTGATCCCGAGATTGCACACATTCCCAGGAGCTATTACGTGTTCCGCATTTTAACGCTTAGCATGCTGGATAAACATTTCAGCAAACGATACTTTTATTTATTTAATTGTTTTTATTTTTTCATAGATAATCGTCTTCATCAGTTCAAGCAAATTCAGTTCTCAGGAGACTATTTGCATTAAATGACATTGCCTATTTTTCTGGAGAAAAAAAAAACAAAACAAAAAAAAAACACACACAAAAAACAACAACAACAAAAAAAACAACAACAAAAAAAACCAAAAAAACAAACAAACAAAAAAACAACAACAAAAAAAACAAAACAAAAAACAACAACAAACAAACAACATTATATCTGTTTCCCCAGTATGCCTAGTACTAAATTCATAGCTGGATGTGAATTAGAAATCTGAGTCTTAGCATGTACATCGACAACTACTATAATAAAATATCAAAATTATAAATTTCATCTTGCACATGACGGTAAATCTTTAACCTTTACCTGTCTCTGGGCAAATTCAGCAGACGACAAAATGGTGAGATTTTTTATTATTTTTCCCAGAAAACATGATCTGACATTTCATGCATTGGAGACGATTTGCATAAAATATTAAATCTTGTTTTATGGGAAAACTAAGAAAAATATTTCAATATGTCTTCAGCTGAATTTTTTACCCAGAGTTCTATGAAAATTATTTGAGCCAGCGCGAGACAAAACATTACAAAAACACACCTATTCACATATATAGAAAATTTCAACCTCAAAAACTGAAATATTTCAGATAAAAAAAACTCTGATATTTTTCACATTTCTGCTAAAAACATAGATTGTGGGTACTCGTTTGAACCGCCTCGGCGAGGCGGTTCTAACGAGTACCCACAATCTATGTTTTTGAGCAGAAATATGAAAAATAATGTACACCCCTGTAAACCCCAGTTTTACTATATAAAAGTGAGGTTTAAGGGAATCAATATTATATAGGTATGTTTTTGTGATGCCTACAATAAGTCATGTGCAACCAGCAAAGACTCAAATCAGCATGTGTATTTACCAAGTTTGGCAAGGATTCTTTTTTTTATCCATACTTGGATTGACTGGAGGCTGTAGAAGGCACATGCGAGCAGTAAAGTCTCTGATCAGACTGCGCGGATGAGTAGGATGATCTTGGTCTTCGCTTGTTTGCACTGGTCTTATTGTGAATTTTGTTGAGCGCTGGCATAATTACATAACAAAACTTATATAAAGGTATCTGAGTAATAAGAGCGTTTGTCTGCAGCGCTGAAAGTCGCAGGTTCGAATCAGACCATGGGCGGAAATCTCTCTGTTTATTTAACAGTACCTGGGCCCCCTTCGGTGAAAGGTTAAAAACAGTGAAAGACCCCGCCTTTTGTATGCTCTTACCAAAGAAAGTGTGGACCATCACGAAAACATACCTATATAATTTTGACCCCCTTAAACCCCACTTTTATATAGTAAAACTGGGGTTTACAGGGGCATACATCATTTTTCTTATTTCCGTTCAAAAACATAGATTGTGGGTACTTGTTAGAACCGCCTCGGCGAGGCGGTTGTAACGAGTACCCACAATCTATGTTTTGAGCAGAAATAGGAGCAATATCGGAGTTTTTTTTATCTGAAAATTTTCCGTTTTTGGAGATGAAATTTTCAATATATTTGAATAGGCATGTTTTCATAGTGCTATAACCTCATCGTTCCTAAAACATACCGTTACCTGACAATGATAAAGAATACAGTTACGCTGCGAGTTATGAGGCCTTTTATTTCCCTTTTTTATGGCGTAGTGTTTCATTTAATGTAATTATGCAAAAGTGCTTAGCGTCTTCTTAAGAATCCAACTGATCTTGATCTACACTGCTTGCCATTAAGTATGTGAATCTATATCAACAATATTGATCAAGTAATCTGATTGGCTGAAAATTAGAAATGGGTGTGGCTTCTTAATTTATTCAGCAGGACAATAGTTAAGAGTAAATAGGATATACCTAATCTCTCAAATTTATCAAAAATGTCCCATAGAACTGAAATTTTGAATCAAAGAGAGATTTGACTGTATCCCCGCGAACCGCCTTTGAAGCCACCCCTGAAGCTTTGCCTTTGCTGTTCATATGCGTCTTACTCAAACGTTTGCCTAATCAACTTGACCTTTCTCAATTTGCTTATAGCACGACTCAATTATGATCTATTTCAGTAAACTTTGGTTTATATTGGCTGCGGTATCAGGTGGTCTGGTGGTGCTGTGTTTGATTGTTATCGTGGTGCTCTGTTGTTTGAAGAAGAAGAATGTGGCTCGTGCAAAAATATATGATGGATCTGATGGTAGGTACCTGTATCTGATTTATTAGAGAGAAAGGCAAACAATGTGACAGCCTTTTAGACCATTACGAAATCACTCGTATTCAAATATATAGAAATTTTCACCTCCAAAAACTGACAATTTTCAGATAAAAAAACTCCGATATTTTTCTTATTTCTGCTCAAAACATAGATTGTGGATTCTCGTTAGAACCGCCTCACCGAGGCGGTTCTTACGAGTACCCACAATCTATGTTTTGAGCAGAAATAAGAAAAATAATGTATACCCCTGTAAACCCCAGTTTTACAATATAAAAGTGGGGTTTAAGGGGGTTAAAATTATATAGGCATGTTTTCGTGATGATTTCCTGGGAAAGCGACTTTTCCTTTTCAATTTATTCTGGAAAATAGTAATAGTAGTGTCACATGTTAAAATAATAATAATGATAATAATAATAATTCTGCGTTTCTCTACTAACATCCTAATAATGTATACTCTTGATCATGTTCGGTATATTGTTGTTCGTGTTCGGTATCTTCTTGATCATGTTAGATATTTTCTTGATCATATTCGGTTTATTTATTAGATCATGTTTGGAATATTCTTGGTCACGAAAGTGTTATTCTTGATCAATTTGGTTGATTCTTGATCATGTTTACTCTAGGTCTAGTCTTGATCATGATCATGTTCGCTTTATTCTTGATCATGTTCGCTTTATTCTTGATCATGTTTACTTTATTCTTGATCATGTTCGCTTTAGGTCTAGTCTTGATCATGTTCGCTTTATTCTTGATCATGCTCGCTTTATTCTTGATCGTGTTTACTTTATTCTTGATAATGTTTGCTTTATTCTTGATCATGTACGCTTTAGGTCTTGTCTTGATCATGTTTTTTCTTTATTTTTGATCAGATACACTTTAATCTTAATTATGTACGCTTTATTCTTGATCATGTTGGGAATTTTTTTGATCATGTTCGGTTTATTCTTGATCATGTTCGCTTTATTTTTGATCAGGTTCGCTTTATTCATGATCATGTTTGCTGTATTCATGTTTGTATATATCATGTTAGGAGTATTCTTGATCATGTCGCTTTACTTTGATCATGTTAGAAATATTGTTGATCATATTAAGATTAGTCTTGATCATGTTCGGTTTATTCTTGATCATTGATCATCTTCGGATTATTCTTGATCATGTTGGGTTGATTCGAGATCACGTTTGCGATATTTTTGATCATGCTCGATTTAATCTTGATCATGTTGGCTTTATTCTTGATCATCTTCGATTTTTTCTTGATCATGTTCGGTTGATTCTTGATAGTGTGTGCTCTATTCTTGATGACATTCGGTTTATTCTTGATCATGTTCGCTTTATTCTTATCATGCTCGGATTATTCCTAAAATGTTTGGTTTATTTTTTATCATATTTGCTTTATTCTTGACCATATTTGCTTTATTCTTGATCATATTCGGTTTATTCTTGATTATGTTAGGAATATTCTTGATCATGTTACGATTATTCTTGACCATGTTAGGAATTCTTGATAATGTTAGGTAGGAGAAAGGAGACAAAGGCCTCTGGCTATATATGTTAAGTTCAACATCAGAAGGGAGGAATGTCGAATGAATCTAAGTCTTCAAGGTCAACACCGGTTGGTGTGTTTAGTTTGGTAATTATGTCAGATGGGTTGGTATCCTGGGAGGAATGTTGATCAGCTTATTTTGTTAAATTCAACATCGGTCGGGTGTTTTGTTGGTATCTGAAGGGAATGTCTTTTGACTAAAAATGTAAAGGTCAACACTAGACGGTGTGTTTGGTAGGTGTGTCGGCTGCGTTTGGTATAATTGGAGAGATGTTGATCAGCTGATGTTGTTAAATTCAACAACATCCACTGTATTTATTTGGAAGCTGTGTCAGATGAATTTGGTATCTTGGGGGTGGGGGATGTAGGTTGATCTGCTAAAGTTGTCGTTCAACACCGGTCGGTCCATTTACTTTGGTAGGTGTGTCCATCGGTTACGTTTGATTTGGGGGAAGTGCTGATGGGCTAATTAAAGTCATTACAGCCCTAAAAGTTAAAAAGTTGTGTGTGTGTTGTTTTGTAGGTTTGTCGGCTGATTTGTGGTATCTTGAGAGGTGTGTGGATTGGCTAAAATTGTTAAGTTCAACACCGGTCGGTGTGTTTAGTCATAGATGTGTGTCAGTTGAGTTTATTTATGTTGGGAGGCTATTAGTCGGCTTAAGTAACTAATTTTAATACCGGTAGGTTTGTTTAGTTCAGTAAGTATGTCGGATGAGTTTGTTATCTTGGGAGGAATGGTAATGGGCTAAACAGCTTCAACACCGGCCGGTGTATTTAGTCTGTTAGGTGTGTCGGCTGGATTAGGTATTTTTGGAGGAATGTTGATCGGTTAAATGTGTTAAATTCAAAACAAGCCAGTGTGTTAAGTTTGGTAGGTGTGCCGGCTGACTTTGGTGTCTTGGGAGGAATAGCGATTGGCTAAAGTTCAACACCGGTCGGTGTGTTTAGTTTGGTAGGTGTGTTAGTATCACTGGAGGAATATTGATCGGCTAAACTTGTTAAGTTCAACACCAGCCAGTGTGTTTAGTTAGTAGCTTGGCAGAAATATTCATTGGCTGAACATTTTTAATTCAACATCAGCATTGAACTAGGACTAGTAAAGTAGAAGTATTTCAATAAAAATTCTAAGCTATCTACATATTTTTGTTTCCCCCACAAACTTATAGTGAAATAGTAGATTATAAAACTTAGGGGTAAATACTCATTTAGATTTGTTTTTTAGCTAAGGACCAGTCGCGCGCCCTAGTGTGCAATTGTCATTTTGATTTCAATATTCAGCCTTAGTAGCCTGAGTAGGGTAATCAATGCTCGGAGCCACTGTAAATTTATAATGGTGTACAAGGTAGGTGTAAAATCAATAACACATTTGGTTTTTATAATAACACAAAATTGTTTTATTTGAATATATGTTCCAATTATTTTACCTTTGTGTGGTTATCAAACATTAAAATGACGGAAGATTTCCAAGCAAACGCCTCGTCAGGTGCTAGAAAAAAATATAGGTAATGTATCAATAATCTTACAATTAATGATACTGACAGTGATAATTTAGAGAAAAGATAATGATAATTTAAATGTAAGCAAATCAGAATCGACCAGTAAATTACGATTTTTATCGAGGATAAGATTCGTTTAAGTGAGCACCCATTACCAGTAATGGTTACTAACTATCTATTTCACCGTAGTCAAGGATTTGGATTTCCTCTGCTTTTTCGGTAGGCGCCGATATTCGTGACGTCACGGGGGTTCCCCGGATATTCTTGATCATGTTCGGTATATTCTTGATCATATACGGTTTATTTTTGATCATGTTCGGTTGATTCTGGATCGTATTCGAATATTCTTGATCCTGTTTGCTTTATTCTTGATCATGTTTTTTTTATTATTGACCATATTTGCTTTATTCTTGATCATTTTTGCTTTATTCTTGATCAAGTTTGCTTTATTCTTGACCATGTTTGCTTTATTCTTGATCATTTTTGCCTTATTCTTGATCATATTCGCTTTATTCTCGATTTTGTTTGGTTTGGTCTTGATCACTTTCATTTTATTCTTGATCATTTTCATTTAAATATTGATAATGTTAGCTTTATTCTTGATTATGTTTGCTTAATTTTTAATCATTTTTGTTTTACTCTTGATCATGTTCGCTTTATTCTTGATCATGTTTGGTCTATTTTTGATCATGGTCGGTATATGCTCGATCATGTTCTGTTTATCGTCACGAAAACACGCCTTTACAATTTTGACTCCTTTAAACCCCATTTTTTATATAATAAAAAGAGGTATACATTATTTTTATTATTTCTGCTCAAAAACATAGACTGTTGGCATCGTTAGAGTTTGTTATCTGAAAATTTTCAGTTTTTGGAGGTAAAATTTTCAATATATTTGAATAGGCGTGTTATCGTAATGTTCTTGATAATGTTCGGTTTAGTCTTAATCATATTTAGCTTGTTCTAGATTATGGTAGTATTATTATTGATCATGTTTCCTTTATCCTTGATCATGTTCGCTTTATTCTTGATCATATTTAGGTTCTTTCTTATCATATTCGGTTTATTCTTGATCATATTTGGGGTTTTCTTTATCATGTTTGGGTTATTCTTGATCATATTCGGTTTATTCTAGATCATGTTTGGTTATTCTTGATCATGTTCGCTTTATTCGTGATCATGTTTGGTTTATTTTTGATCATGGTCGGTTTATTCTTGATCATGTTCGGTTTATCGTCATGAAAACACGCCTTTACAATTTTGACCCCTTTAAACCCCATTTTAATGTATTAAAAAGAGGTATACATTATTTTTCTTATTTCTGCTCAAAAACATAGATTGTGGGCATCGTTAGAGATTGATATCTGAAAATTTTCAGTTTTTGGAGGTAAGATTTTCAATATATTTGAAAAGGCGTGTTATCGTAATGTTCTTGATAATGTTCGGTTTAGTCTTAATCATATTTAGCTTGTTTAAGATTATGTTAGTATTATTATTGATCATGTTTGCTTTATTCTTGATCATGTTCGCTTTATTCTTGATCATATTTGGGTTCTTTTTGATCATATTCGGTTTATTCTTGATCATATTTGGGGTTTTCTTTATCATGTTTGGGTTATTCTTGATCATATTCGGTTTATTCTAGATCATGTTTGGTTATTCTTGATCATGTTCGCTTTATTCGTGATCATGTCCGATTTATTCTCGGTCATATTCTGGTTTTGTTTGATCATCATATTCGGTTTATTCTTGATCCAGTTAGATGTAATCTATCTAGGTTTACGATATGCTATATTTCCTTTTTCAGGCTCTGAACTAACAGCCAATAGGGCAAGTCCTAGAAAATTGGATGTTTTCTATCCACAACCACCATACAGCCCTGTGAATGTATTTATTGTTCGTGATGGACAATATCAGCAAAGATCAGCAGAGCCGACCCGTGGCATTCAATCGGAACCTTCTGGAGACGATCCACAGCCGCATTTTAATGACAGCTCACAGCGGCCATTCAGCAGAAGTTCACATGAGCCTTACAGTGGACAGCGGCCTTTCAGCGGCAGTTCACATGAGCCTTTCAGTGATCATACACGACCACCGTCTAGCCGCATTTCTCGTGGGCCTTCTCCCCCAAATGATGGCAGAGGTGAGTTGTTTCAAGTATCCCTGGTACCGTTTTTTTTTACCCAAATTATTCGGATACCTTCTTGTCCTTACACTTAAAGCATTAAGCAAATTTGTATCAGACGACATTCTGATATTGACTTTGTTATTTGTCAGAGAAAATAAGATTTGACATTTCATGTGATCCATCTGCTAGGCAGGCGAATCACATGAACTGTCAAGTCTTGTGTTCTCAATATTCTTAACTTGATTTTGTTATTTTTCAGAAAAAAATAATAAATTGGCATTTCATGTGACTCGTCCGCTAAGCATGTTTGAAATGTCAAATCATGAGGTTTGGGGGAAATAAGCTAAATATTTCAAAATATCGTCTGCAAAAAAATTATCCATAGTGCTAAGCGTTAAAGTAGACCTTTCCAGAGGATGATAAAAACAGTTTTGACGTACCAAATTCGACCTTATTACCGCACTGTGCGTTTAGGTTTTTTTTTTTTAAAAAATACTCGGAAAACTTGACTTATGAAATGATACTTATGCAATGTGTGTGTGTGTGTGTGTGTGTGTGTGTGTGTGTGTGTGTGTGTGTGTCAAATCAAATAGGTACCCACAACGTATGCCTTTGGAATGAATTAGATAAAAAAGGTACACTGGCTGTAATCTGAAGACTACGAATTGCTTGACTGTGCGCTTATAGAGGTATGCGGGTAACTAGTTCGAATACGGTAGTGTGTATTCAAGACGCGAGTGGCACTCAACTTCACCGCAGCTGGTGTTAACTAAAACTGAAAATATTTGAATTTTTAAAAATCAATGACTAGAATAAATTGTTTTGTACATACGTAGCTACGACAAATGGTTTTGCATCATATCACGACAAAAATTTGCAAATTTACTTCTTCTGTGTAAAGCGTCAATCAAAAAACGACTTTCTAAAAGATGTCGAAAGCACAGTACATTACGAAAACACGTCTATTCAAATATATATTGAGCAGTAATAAGAAAAATAATGTATACCCCTGTAAACCCCAGTTTTACTATATAAAAGTGGGGTTTAAGGGGGTCAAAATTATATAGGCATGTTTTCTTGATGAGGCTCAGTGATCCCAAGGAAAATAGAAATAAAAGAAGTACGGGTAGACTTATTACGCAAGGTGGACGTAATAAGTCTCCCCGTACTTTTTTTTAAAAATCAAATATTTTCACTTTTCCCCATAGTAAAAATAAAGCCAAATCGTACAGAAATCTATAGGGTAGGTAACTTGGAGTCAAATTTTCAACAAGTTCCACTTGTTCAATTTTTTTTGAAATTTTCACAATATTGTTGTAAAACATCAATAATTCAAATTCAGCAAAGAAAAGTAAAAAATATTTTCTTAGACAAAAATTCCAAAAAATCACTTTACTATAGAAATTGCATAGGTCAGACCAACTTTTGACCGTGATTTTAATTTTTGTGTAAATATTTGAGAACAAAACACAGAAACATAAAAGACAAATGGTTTCTGATAAGATATGGTCAAACAGAACAAAATATTTTCATTTAACTTAAAACGCCAAGCAAAAAACGTCTTTCCAAGAGATGTCGAAAGGATAGCAGTCTGGTATTTTGGAAAGTTTTCCGCTGAAGCCGGTACAAGGGGCGCATGCAGCCCTTGCAAACTGCAATAATGCTATATGAAGAGCCCAAATGAAACCGAAACACCGATTTTCGTTATTTTCTGTCTCGTTGTTTACAAGGGAAATTTTTATACAATTTATTTGGTATATGATAAAAAATAAATATCATCTGCTAAAAGTTCGTTCAGCGCTTTTATCTTTTCAGCCCGGCAGAATAAAACCAATACCTGTTCAAACAGTGTAGATCCAGATGAGACGGCTCGTTACGAGCCGTCTCATCAGGATATACACTGTTTACCATTCTGTTTTCTAGTTTAGACTAGAACCCCTATTTACAACAGTGGGTGTGTCCTGTCAGAGATGGAAGGGTCCAGTTCAGAAAATCGGAGGTAAAAGAGTTAAGGATTACCATTATGATAACAACCTGACATTTTGACAATGTTTTATGAATTTCAGACCAAGGCAGTTGGCCGCTAGTGTTTAATGGAGAAGTGGGGAATCCCCCACCATACAGCTATATTGACTCAAATCAGATGGGTGAATGGAGAAGATGGGAAACTTACCCCACAAAGGATGCGAAATAGTAAAAAAAAAGAACGGAAACATTCAAAACGTGACCCAAAACACTGATATTGTGTTGCCAAAGGCTAACTCCATATAAGGATATACACAGCTGTGGATATTTAAAAGATTATTGAATTTTGTTTCTTATTTCGCTGTAAAGTATATATTGAACTGCTAATTAGATTATTAGTATCGACTTGCTTTTATCACTTACACTTTTATGAATGAATCTCTACTCTTAAAGTGCCAAATACTTTTGTAGGAGACCACAATTATTTTATTATTATTTTTCAGAGGAAATAAGACTTGACATTCCATGTGAATCGTCTGCAGACAGACGATTCACATAAAATGACAAGTTTTATTTTCTCTGCAAAAAACTACTATACAAACTATTTACGATATTGACTAATTGCCAGAGTTAACAATCGGGCATAGCTTGGGCATGAACTGGACTTAACTGGCAGTACAAATTTACATTAGTTTCAGTATGAAATCTACCTGTTATTGCTATATATTAGGCAAAGAAGCCATAATTTAACCCTGGTCCAGCTGAAACCGGATATGCCCTGCTTTTGCAAACAGTGTAGCTCCAGAGTAGTTGGCTTCTGATCTGGATATGCACTGTTTGCCATTATGTGAATTTGTATCAAAAACCTGGATAAAAAAATCTGATTGGCTGAAAATTAGAAATGGGCGCGACATTATATTTATTCAGCAGGGCAAGGGTTTAAATGGTAACCGTATTTCCCTAAATAGTCAGACACCTTAACTCCTTGACACACTTATCCTAAAATTTGAATAAACATTTACAACCTTTTTATAGGTGTGCAAACTGCTGAATGAGAGGTAAGCAAGATTCCACGTTCAGTGGCTTCTGATCTTGGTATCGCTGTTGCCCGGGAATGTCTGTCCGAAAACTTAGTGTACGTATGGTAGGAAGAGGTAAACTGATAAAACCAGATGGGAAAAAATGTGTTTGTCTGGTGCAAGTTTTGCAGCAAGTTAAACGTTGTCGGACCCCTTTTGATGAGCCGACAAACGAATGGTTTTCTTTCGCTCAGTAGGCGATCGAATCCTCATCTTTGTTTATCAAACTGCTGAAAGATAATCAAGCTATGACTTATTACATAAAGAAAAGAATAAATTTCATTCATATTTGTAATGTTTTGTGTCTGTGTGTGTGTGCGTGCGTGCATGTGTGTGTGTGTGTGTGTGTGTGTGTGTGTGTGTGTGTGTGCTTCCCATTCAGATATACATAATGACCTTTAAGAAGAACAGTTTTTTTTTCATAGGATGGGGGAAGCAACCCTGTCAAAATGTTTTTCTCCCTTCTGAATAATAGTGTATTCTCAAAAGAAATGATTAGCTGGAAAGCAAACAGGAAGCTACAATATTTGTCTTTGTTATACAAAGTTATTGTTTACGTTTACCGGACAGTATAATTGCCGATGTTTAGTCAGAAAAAATAAAGCAGTTCCATTTGTCAAAAGTTTCTTTTCAGAAATTCTCATCGAGTGATCATTTAAATGTCATAACCAGAAATATTAATATAAATATTAACTATATAGTACCTAAAACTAGGCGTAAAAATGGTCACCACAAAGCAATATTACGGTTGCACGCATGCTGCTGATATCGGAAAAAATCATTGAAACAGTTGTATTTGTCTTAGGAAAAGCGGTCAGATTGCTTCTTAAAGCTGTACTTTAAAACACTAGATAAATTTACGGTTAAATATTAGCCATCATGAAAACATGCCTATATAATTTTGACCCCCTTGAACCCCACTTTTATATAGTAAAACTGGGGTTTACAGGGGTATACATTATTTTTGCTTATTTCTGCTCAAAACACAGATTGTGGGTATTCGTTAGAACCGCCTCTGCGAGGCGGTTCTAACGAGTACCCACAATCTATGTTTTGAGCAGAAATATGAAAAATATCAGAGTTTTTTTTTATCTGAAAAATTTTAGTTTTTTGGAGGTGAAACTTTCCATATATTTGAATAGGCGTGTTTTCGTAATGCAAAAGTGACTTATTTCCCATGAAAAATTAAGCTTGAATCAATTGGTATCAATAGAACCAGAAATGGGTTTGCCATCCACAATTTTTGGTCACGTGGCATAACATTGTAATCACGTGGTTAGTACCCACTATGAAAACAAAGACATTAAAAAGGTCTATTGCATCACGAAACATGCCGTGTGGTAACAGACATATAAATCAAAGCACTGAAAACACTGGTAGGTCTCTGAGTGTAGGCTGAGAAAAATTGTGCAAAGCAGTGTTTTTTTTAACCCCAAACTTCCTTAAATTTGAGCAAACATTGCATGCAGACCCTGATCAGACACCGCGTTCTGTGACGCATGATCTGAGTTTGCACTGTTTGCCAATATACAAGTACGAGTTTAACAAGTTATCCCTCTTTACACGGCACTCTGACGTCACAGTGACAAGAATAACTAGGCTATAAATAACCGTTACCTGTATTGCGTGCAAACGTGCGATTTGATTTCATAGGTCAATGATAATCATGTGTACAAGGAATAAAGGAAATTTGTATGTGAACTATGGCTCGATCATAAACACTTAACCCAACCAGTTTCGAATAAATGAATGTATCTTTTTGAATGTATCTTTCAATAATGATTATAATGTTACAAAAGAGAAGCACATTGTCACTGCTTTCTTTTTACTATTTAGTTTTGTGGAGAATTTCGTAACATATGCTACCGAAAAATGCTGTGTTTATAATAGAACTGCTATGGTAACAAAGGCAAAAACAGTTCTAAAATAATAGATTTTATAGATCATTTATATATATATGTATATATGTATATATATATATATATACGTGCTAATTACATAAAGCATTACATTTTTACGCGTTACATTTTCCGATAAAAAAAAACAAAAAAACAACGTCATACGGTTAATTCGAAACGGGCACAAGGCGGAGAGAAAGAATATTCATTGTAATGGTCAAGCAATAACATTCTTTATTATAATGACATCGCACACATTTTGCCTTGACGTAGTGTGCAAATTTCGCCTTCGGGCAATTCCAGATCAGTAAACATTAGCCAAGTTTTTTTTTTTTTTTTTTTTTTTTTTTTTTTTTTTTTTTTTCTGATAGGTAGAAAACTACAAAATATTGTATAAAAAAAAAACAAAAAAAAAAACAAAAAAAAAAAAAAAAAAAAAAAAAAAAAAACAACAACAACAAAAACATAAACACTAAATAAATAAAAAGTAAAAATAAGGATTGTAATTCAAATTTTTAATTTGCATTCAACGACGCCGAAAAACATTGTATAAGTTTTTTTGTTTTTTTTTTATCATACAATACAAGGTAAAATCTTAATTTCATACAATACAAGGTAAAATCTTAATTTCTTAATTATTGTAGCAAACTCGTTAGGATAAATTTATTTCTCAGACGATGTCGGCGTAAAATGAACGAAAACAAAAGAAAATATGCCAAAATAATTCGGACTCCCTTAAACCCCACTTTTATATAGTAAAACTGGGGTTCACAGGGGTATACATTACTCTTCTTATTTCTGCTCAACAATATAGATTGTGGGAACTCGTTAGAACCGCCTTGTGGAGGCGTTTCTAACGAGTATCACAATCTATGTTTTGAGCAGAAATATGAAAAATATCAGAAGTTTTTATCTGAAAATTTTCAGTTTTTGGTAAATTTACAGTATACTTGAATAGGCATGTTTTCGAAATATATATATTAGGTATACATAAAATACAGTGGTCTGAAATATCGGCTTGTTATAGTTTTGATTTTTTAATATCACCACCGTCATAAAATGGTACAAATAGTAAAAAAAATATCATTACTTTTTATGAACTTTTATACGAGGTTATAAGCCAGTAGATTGTGTATATAACAGACCATAACAAATAAAAGCCAGAGGGCTAAAAATTTAAATAATTTTAGAGTACCACATCCCTGAAATTAGTTAAGGGAGTCGGGGTATCTGTTAGAAGTTCAATAGTTAAGTTCATAAGTTGAGGCTTTAGGGACCAAAATGCGGACAAAACATATATTTATAGCTAGGACAGTATCTGGACTAAGAAAGTGGGTCGAATACAGAACAGAAATTACATAAATATTGCGATACCAATGAAAGGTCATGATCCCGGAACACAAACTTTCAATTGCCAAATAAGGTTAGAATAAAAAGAAATGACATCACGGAACAACAATCCTCATCCCGAAAACAAACATATAATTTTGACCCTGTTAAACTCCACTTTTATATAGTAAAACTGGGGTTTACAGGGGTATACATTATTTTTTCTTATTTCTGCTCAAAAACATAGACTAAGGGTACTCGTTAGAACCGCCTCAGTAAGGCGGTTCTAACAAGTCTCACAATCATTGTTTTGAGCAAAAATATGAAACAAATATCAGAACTTTTTATCTGAAAATTTTCCTTTTTTGGTTGTAAAACCATGTCAATATATTTGAATAGGCGTGGTTTCGTTATGGTGCGTCAGATTTTACGATTTCACTGGTCGCTACTCTTGCCAGCAATCACTGACAGTACAAACAGTAAAGACGGAAAACGCAGCCTATTATATCTAGGTGCATTGTAGACAAAATAAAGATGTGAGCTCATTCTCATTACACATGTTAAATAAAACTGCTCACTTCACTTAACTTCATTTCAACGAGCTGAGACGCCATTGTTGTTGGATCGGCATGCTGACAGATCACATGACTACATAGCGCGAAATTGATAATATTACTTTAATCATTTTATCTGAAACAGGACTTTTATATTCCATGCAAATTGTCTCTTTAGGAGACAATTTGCATGAACTGTCAAAACCTATCTTATAGAAATAAATAAGGAAAATATTTCTAAAGGTCATCCGCTGAAATTGTTACCCAATATGCGGAACGTTAATTGTCGCATATAAATAGACAGTCATGACAAATGCAAATGATATTACATATCCGAAATCTTTGGACAGATTCCAAACGCACTTTTAAAACAGATTTTAACCTTAGTCCTGCTACACCCGGATATGTCCTGGCTTTGCAAACTGTTTAGATCCAGATTAGTTGGCTTCTGAACTATGTGAATTCACATAAAAAATGTGGAACAAGTAATCTTATTGGCTCAAAATTGGAATTTGGCGTGGCATTGTAATCTATTCAGCATGACAAGGCTTATACCAGAAGATCTTACTTATTGAATAAAGAAGGCTACTAAGTACACACCAGGGGTATATGTACAAGGAAGTGCGGCAAGTGGCAGTCATGTGAAAGGTCTAATTAAACCGACTTACAGACCCGAAAACAATTTCCGGACTCGGTGGCTCTGTTGGATGCGCGTCTGACTGGTGATCTTCGACCCCCGCGCCGGGGTCAACATTCTTTCGTGGAGACTGATCATGAAATATTTGCTACGGTAATACTGGTTAACCGCTTAGAAGACTAAGCTTGCCCAGTAAATGTGTGGTAAACTGATCACGCTCGACATAACCCCATTGGGTTGACTGGGCCGTAAAACCTCAACACAAGCAACACCGTAAACAAACTTCGGCTGACACTCTGCCTCACGTCATCGTGTCATCCTTACAGAATGGAAAACATGACTGCCAGTAACTGATCAGTCATTACATCAAAACTAGCCAGTTCAATCAGTTGGTAGTGAAAGTTGTGAATGCAGTAGTAAATCGTAAAATACGCAGTTCCACCAACATTTTTAATGAAGTTTCAGAAAAGTAAAAGGGACATAATACATTCGTATTCCATTGAAGAGCAACCAGTTGCTTAGAAACAAAATACTGAAACAGAATCAGGGTGTGTTATCTGGCCATGGTATGTCTGAATTATTGTTGAAAAGAGCATTTCACCCCGATATATACAAGCAGGTGCAAAAAGGCTCTGGTCAGCGATACAGGGCCATCATGGCTCTCTTGTTATCTAAACTAGCCAAGAGGCTTTTACTTTCGCGTGGTGGATGTAGTTACTTTAACGTGGTGCATGTAGCTACATGTACTGTCGTATACTACTGAAATGATAAAAGTAAGACTACAAGGAAAAACACAGCCTTCAATTTATTGTGAACCCTCGTTACAACAACATCATTTGTTCTCAAAGATGTTGCCGTTATAATGAATTTGCTGATGTAAAGAATCTTTAATTGGCAGAATAATATGTAAGATAGACCGTGATTTATTCTTATTTTCTCATAGTACATATGTTTAGGATATTTGTTAGAATCACCTCACTGAGGCGATTCTAACACATATCCAAAATATATGTTTCTGTAAAGTATCAAATTTGTCGTTGTATCGAGTGTCGGTATAAAGAGGGTTGTCTGTAGTTGGGAATCGGCCAGAATTTCATCGATTTTTGTTAAAACAGGTTGATCATCAATTAAAAGTCAACTTGTAGAAAATTTGTTCAGTCTTATTTCAGCCCTCTTTCAGATTCTTATTCATAGCTCCGGATAATATATATATTTTTTTTTCAATTTTTTCACGAAAAGATTTTTGTGAGTACTCATTAAGAACGCCTCAGCTAGGTGCTTCTTACCACAACACGTTTTCATGAAGAAATAATGAAAATACCAGGACCAGTTGTTCAAAACTTAACGAAGTTTTTAACTAGCATGACGGTAAAATTTCTATCTTGAAATATGGCAAATACATTGATGTTTTTGCTAAGAAATGTGAATAGGCAAAAGCTACTTGCATTTTTGTAGCAAACATTTAGCTACAACGGTTAATGATTTCGTCATTTAGCTTACAGTTGTTTGAACATCTGGGTCCAGTTCTTTCAGGTTGAAGAAAAAGTGCTTTATCGGGACCTATGCTTATTATAAGATATTCATTACATTTTTTTTTTACCAAAAAGAAAATGACTATCAAAGTGGGGCTGAAAGGGATATCACTTCAATGGACAGACAAGGAAAAAGTAAAGAAAATTTATGCCATAAAGGTTAGCGTTTAGAATAATTGAGCTCCAAAGTAAGAATGTGTCACTGCAGACGTTCTCTAAGCAAAATTTCTGAGGGGACTTTACGGATTAGTTCAGCATGAATATCGTCAGAGCATTTTTGGCGCCAAGCTCAGACGTTCAGAATCTACGTTGTCTGCCAGTAGAATTTTGGATTTTTGGCTATCATTTGATAGCCAAAACTCCAAGGTTTCTACTGGCAGAAATGATTGCCAAAAATCCAAGGTTTCTACTGGCAGGCAACGTAGATTCTGATCGGACTATGTAGACACATAGGCTAATTCATCACGAAAACATACCTATATAATTTTGACCCCCTTAAACCCCACTTTTATATAGTAAAACTGGGGTTTACAGGGGTATACATTATTTTTCTTATTTCTGCTCAAAAACATAGATTGTGGGTACTCGTTAGAACCGCCTCGTCGAGGCGGTTCTAACGTGTACCTACAATCTATGTTTTGAACAGAAATAAGAAAAATATCAGAATTTTTTGTCTGAAATTTCTCCTTTTCTGGTTGTAAAATTTTCAATATATTTGAATAGGCGTGTTTTCGTAATGTCAAGCGACGTATCTGATCGGACTATGCAGACACACAGGCTAATTCAAGCGATCTCCTGGTCGCTACTCTTGCCAGCAATCACTGACAGTACAAACAGTAAATTTAACAAACAGTAATTAAACCTGGTTTAATAAATGCTATAAATGTTGCCCTTGGAAACGAAGAAGACATCAAAGAACGAAAATCTACTTCTCAGTTTTATTGAGACGTTTCATATGGCAACACATTGTTTGCAGCGCTACATACGTACCATAGCATCGGTGGAAATAGAACTCAAATTTCCTAGATGCCAGAATATACTCAAAGATCACAGGGAAACAAACAATAAATCGGGACTACAGTCAAACCTGTCTTAAGCAGCCACCAATGGGAAGCTTAAAATGTGGCTGCTGAAGGCAGGTGGCTGCTTAATACAGTTCAAATATATATGTCTATGAATTTTCGGGCAACTTTCCTCTGGCTGCTTAATACAGGTTGGCTGCTTAATAGAGGTGACCACTAACACAGATTTGACTATTCAAGTATCATCAAACACAAGATATGTAACGAGTTTTCGTTGTCCGCATTAAAAAAATAAATAAAAAAAAAAAAAAAAAAAAAAAAAAAAAAAAGAAAACATGCATGCCGTGCTATCAAAAATGTGCCCATGAAAGAGTCTGATAAAAAAAAATAAGATGGGCTGTGAGAAAAGGGGACTATGAAAAGTACATTTCATGATCAGTCATATGAGCCACATACAGTCGAACCTCAATGGCTCGAACATCTTTGGGACCTTGAAAATTTCTTTGAGATATGGGTAGTTCGAGCCACTTTCGGTTAATCATGGTGCCAGGTCAGGAAGCAAATGGCGATAATTTAGGGATTTTTTTTTTCGATTCGTTCACTTATTTAATGATGTAAAGTTGAGGGTACTCATTAGAATTGCCTCGATGAGGCAATTCTCATGAGTACACACAACATACATCTTCATGATAAAATACGAAAATTTCCCTAACATTGTTTTCTTGAGCTATCGGAAGAATTTGGTAGGGACTCAAAAAACAAGACCGAATTAGCCATGATAAACGAGCCATCATTGCTCGAGCTATCAAGGTTTGACTAAATAAGGTGTGCTATGAGAAAAGAGACTGTGAGGTAGTATAAAAATTAAAGATCTAGAGGAATCAGTACAGCCACATACTCTGAAAGAGGACTTTTCTGTATGTAGATATATATTCCTCAGTTTGCAATGATTCCGTAAACAGAGAAGAAAAGACACTGATTAGAATGTGCGAAGTATAATATTCGGTGCACACAGAAAGATGCTTGCACTAGACTGCCTCTTTAAACTTTATTCAGCGTGTAAGATTAACATAAAATATCGACAGGTAAGAGTGCATTCGAACTTGCTTCTAACTTGGAGAGGTTGTGATTCAGGAACCATTAAAAGATGGCGTCACCTTTTGTGATTGTAATATGTATTGCAGTTCTTGCTTCTACAATATCTTTAGGTAGGTTATCATCTATTTTTTTATAAATCGGAGTGCCCAGCGGGCACATGCCAGTTATACTACATAGCATCAACGTCGATGCAATGTCATGTCATTGCATTGATGTTGATGCGATGTTTTATAAACGTTATTTGCCTGCACGGTGAATATACTTGGCGGATAATTTACCATAAACGTTATTTGCCTGCACGGAAAATACACTTGGCGGATAATTTACCATAAACGTTATTTGCCTGCACGGAGAATACACTTGGCGGATAATTTACCATTTTGCACAAGGAAGAAAACGTTTTGGCCGTTTGCTTTCTTTGAACACGTGTGTAACACGTGGGAACGTTAATATGTTGCGTTTGCGAAAAACTATAGGCATTTTTATAAGTAGTCTTCTCTTACATTAAACGAACTTGCTTCCTTACAGTTGTTTCCTTATAAAAAAGATACTTTTTCAGAAGAAAGCCAAAATATTGATTACTCCACATATTCCTTAGAAAAGTCACAAGGAAAGGAAAATATTCACTTACTCTAACAGTTCCTTGTTCTATGTCTAATGAATGAAATCATGTGATATACTATCCTGATCATCCTATTCAGCGAGAGAGACAAAAATACTTTGACAAAGTTGACGCCCCTGAAAAAAGGTAAGAGAAAAGTCCAGGGAGTGCCACAGCCCTTCCCAGGCCCCAAGAGGAAACCGACAAATCTAAACAAGCACAAACCGAACAAACGTACGAAAAGCACTAAGATTAGCTCTCTCTTCCCCTAGCGAGGTAATCGCAATACTAAAAGGCCTGAAAGTTTATATATATTTCCTTTATGTGAGGAGAACGTTACTTTGTTTGTTTGTGTTGAGGTTTTACGGCCCAGTCAACCCAAGGGGGTCATGTCGAGCGCGGTCAGTTTACCTAACCACACGTTTACTTGGCAGGCTTAGTCCTCTAAGCGGTTAACCAGTATTGTGCATATTCTTTCGCCAGAAACTGACAACTGCCCTTCTTGAATCAGCGGAAGGAAGAGAATGACCGTAGAAAATATTTCATGATCAATCTCCACGAAAGAATATTGCCGACCTCGGCGGGGGTTGAACCCGCGACCTCCTGGTCTCCAGTCGGACGGCGCATCCAACTGAGCCACCGAGGCCGGCTGCTCAGACAGACAGGCCTGAGTAAACAGTGTGGGCAAAAATCAGAATGCGGCGTATGATCATTGTCTAACATCACGAAAACATGCCTATATAATTTTGACCCCCTTAAACCCCACTTTTATATAGTAAAACTTGGGTTTACAGGGGTATACATTATTTTTCTTATTTCTGCTCAAAACGTAGATTGTGGGTACTCGTTAGAACCGCCTCTTCGAGGCGGTTCTAACGTGTACCCACAATCTATGTTTTGAGCAGAAACCTGAAAATTATCAGAATTTTTCATCTTAAAATTTTCATTTTTTGGTGATAAATTTTGCAGTATGTTTGAATAGGCGTGTTTTCGTAATGACTGTTTGCCACCCATCAAGCAGTTTTAAGGTTTATCAAAAGGCAGTAAAATATACTTCAAACTTCGGGCAAGTATAATAAGATAAACAGACAACCTTTGTTTTTTTACCGAAACCCGACGCCGGCGACGAGAACGTTACTAATTCTATATGTGGCTTGATAAATCCTTTCTCCCCTGAGTTCCTGAAGTGGTCCCTTCCATCTCTGAATTAGGACAGGCCCATTATTAAAAAAATAGGAGTTTCAGTCTAAACGGAAAAACAGAATGGCAAACAATGTAGATCCTGATATTACGAGCCGTCTCATCTGGATCTATACTGTTTGCATGGAAATATGTGTTGAAAGGTTTTAAGGGCTGGTGGGTTGAAGGGATTTTGAGGGCTTCATAAACTCGGTAATTTTCCGGCACGTTTTCAAGGGAGCCGATTTGTGACTTCCTGTTTGTTTCGCCGCACACTGACCGCCACCACCACCACCCCTGCTCCCACCCCACACCCAACACTTATGAAAAAAGAGAACTCTACAAGATAAGAATTGCTCCCTTGACAAAAACGACTTTTACAATAGTGTTTCCTTCCCTTTAGGTGTAATAATCCCCTAATATGACGAGAGTAGTAATATTATTACTATTGGTTTAGATTATAACTACTTCATTAAAAATGTCTTGATAAAATCAAGTTCTGTTCAACATGAGCTGGCGGCCATGCAAAATACATAATGATTTCTGTCATAGGACACCACTGTGAGTGTACATAAGTCAAAGTCACACATACGAATGCGCAACAGTTGTGTAACTTATACGTAACATATTATTACGTATGTATACAACTGTACGCATACGTAACACGTAGCAACGTTAATGTGTTACGTTTGCGTAAAACTATAGGCATATGTAACAAGTGGACAATTTTGTGTGAAGCTTTCCTATGATACGTACGAACAATACACATATGTAACAGCTGGCCATTACACGAAGTAGAGATCACTATATCGGGAACGAATAATATGACCGTTTTGTTTTTTCGTATGCATGTTTTTATATGACACACGGCTCTACTTATAAAACGAACGTTTCGGCAGCACAATATTTTAGGTTTAATGCAATATGTAACATGCACATGTATCATAAAAGCTTCTAGTTGTTCGTGTGTGTTAGAACATCTTTGAAGTGCGGAATTTTTTTTTTACCTCAAGTAAAGATAAAATAGGACCTTCGAATTGCAGCTAAAGAATCTAAGGATCAGTGTCCGAGTGTCTCTGTTCGCGTGACGCGGCTCATATATATTGGTCGAAAACATTTTTCGTTACAACAACACCCCTACGATGATGGGCCATCGCATATCCGCGCAATCGCAAACTTAGACACTATTGACGTCTGCGTTGACCTACCTTAACAGTGTTAATCGTTTACTGGTTTACCCTTTATACCGGTTGCTCTGCTATGCTATAAGACCATGTTATAAAATCATTATTCCTCATGCCCATTCCAATTTGACCGCCCTGAACTATTTGACCCATACCGTGACTAGAGGTCAAATATGTTATTGTAAAACTTTAAGATACGTATAATAAAGAGTTTAGATGTTTGAATACTTAGGGTGAATATGTCATTTCTATTTGTGTGTTTGTTTATGTTGAGATTTTACGGCCCAGTCAACCCAATGGGGTCATGTCGAGCGCCGTCAGTTTACCTAACCACACGTTTACTGGGCAGGCTTAGTCCTCTAAGCGGTTAACCAGTATTGTGCACATTCTTTCGCAAGAAACTGACAACTGCCCTTCTTGAATCAGCCGAAGGGAGAGAATGTCCGTAGAAAATATTTAATGATCAATCTCCACGAAAGAATGTTGCCGACCTCGGCGGGGGTTGAACCCGCGACCTCCTGGTCTCCAGTCGGACGGCGCATCCAATCGAGGCCGGCTCTATTTGTGTATAAGAAAGGCCCAAATCAAATATAGAAAAGGATCAAAGTTAAAACTTAGTAATAATACATCATAATAGCCACCGCGTCCAACCGTAACGCCGGATAACCGGTCGTAATGCCGGATTTTCGGTCAAATAACGCCGGATTACGGTATTTTTCGTAGGATTCGCCGCCATTTTAAGAACCGCGTTTGACGGTGGGTAGACAAAAACATTTATCTAAAATATTAGGATAGTTTCATCGAACATGAAAAGTAGCCTATCCGGATCTACATACATTCTTCTAATTGCTAAATCTTCAATTGATACATAGACTTTGCCGAAACTGTCAAACACTCAAAGAGAAAATGCTTGTGCAGGTTCGGCCATACAATAAAAAAAGCATTCTTACCAGAGGAGTTCGTACTTTTTTCATTTTCTCAAAATTTCTGAACTGCTAATGGATGAAAATGCATTTGAAAATGACCTTATATCATAAACTGGCCGTTGCTAAGACTTTTTTTTTACCGACGAAACAAAGACCGAGGAACAATCCACGAAATTTAAGGTAACGCCGGATAAAACGGTGTCTTCTTGATCTACAAATGGCCAGTATTCTCGCAAACGAACACACTTGTAAAGGTAAAAGTTTACCTTCACAGTCCAATACCAATTAATCGACTCTATAATTTGTCTTAGTTTTAGTATATGAAGTATCTGAATGTATCAATCACATAAAAGATCAAGCACCTCCGTATACTTCACAAAGAATTTAGATCTACGTACTTTCATCCACAGCTTTTATCTAGTATTCACGCAGACAAACTTACTTGAGAGCATCTATTCATAAAGCTGTAACAATTAGAGTGTGCAAAATAGAGTTAAACATAATCATTAAAATTGTATAACTTGTTCAAGTAGTTTGCAGACTCCCTCCGGATTCCTTTAGAAAAATGGAGTGATCATATCGTTTACCTCATGTTTTGTTATCCTGCCCTCAATTTGGTTCTATTACATTTTCCCTTTCATTTTAAGAATCCTTAGATATGGTTATTGTATGGAGAGGCATGAGTTCATACCAGGAATAATGTATTTAAGAACGGTGATAGTTTTAGTTGTAATCTGTTTGTGGGACGCAAGTACTCGGAGGCGTGGGTTATATGTTAAAACGCCCGATTCGACTGAACATAACATTTGTATATTTAAGTCTCTATTGTGGCAGGATTCAGTTGTATCTATAGCGGTTCTTCTGAATAGTCGTTTTCTAGAAAAAGTCCAGTTATCGTCTAAATCCGGTTAGTAAATCACTTCATTAGTTCTGTATTTGGATTCCCTGTAAATAACACGTCAAAACATGATTACCTGATACAAACGTCAAAACGATTGCACTTGGAAACAAAGAACACACTACAGATTACAAAATAGGAGTCTTCCTGCGTCCGTTTTTGCTCAGGTAACAGTTTCGAAATGCTATTGCACAGTTGTTGTGTGGGCGATGTGTACGCAGAACGTGTGTTTCTTTATGGATGACAGGCTTCGATGGTGACAAATGATGTACAAAAGTAAGTTCTACTAGACAAAAGGGGCAATCTAAAATCTCAATAAAATTTATTTGTCAAACTCTTTGCAACATATTTTTTATCAAAGGACAACTAAATACAGTCGGACCTCAATGGCTCGAACATCTTTGGGACCATGGAAATGCGTTCGACATGGGAAGTTCGAGCCACTGAGGGTTAATCATAACACCAGTTCAGGAAGCAAATAGCGATAATTTAGGAAAATCTTTTCAATTTTTAAGATAATGATTGTATGTTGGGTGTACTCATTAGAATCGCCTCGATGAGGCGATTCTAATGAGTACTTACAACATAAAATTTCATGATGAAATAAGAAAAAAATCCCTAAATATTTGTTTTCTTGAGCTATTGGAAGAATTTTGTAGGGACTGAAAAAAGAGTTCGAATCATCCACGGTAAACGAGCCATCCGTGTTCGAGCCATTGAGGTTATACTGTATGACTTTACACATGTTTGCAGGAGGATAGTTCATAGCATGGTAACGCACATATGCACATAAAACCTCGTTTTCGAAAGACGTAGTATGGAGAGTAGATCAATTGCTAACGCTTAACATCTGGGTAAAGTTTTCAGCAGATGACATTGAAACATTATTTTTTTCTTATTGTTATCCGAAAACAGCTTTTGATATAATCTCGATTGGAGACAACTGACATTGTCTCGATTAGAGACAATTTGTATGAAATGCCTCAGCCTGTTTTCTGGAGAAAAATAAAATAATAATTAAAAAAAACATTATCAATTTGTCGTCTGCTGAATTAGCCTAGCAACAGAAACCTCCATGTCTGGTTGATCCGGCTCGTGAACAGGATACTTCTTCCTGAAGTCCTCGTGTAAACGAAAAAACAATATAAAAGTCTAAGTATTTATCGGATGTAGAGGTCAGGCGTGTCAAATAACATAGGTTTTTATCTTAAGTTTGCGAGCGATTCGCCGGAGTTAACACAACGATTAAATGCACAAAAATAACTAAATCGTGCAGATTTCTGTATCTATTTTATTGTGTTACTTGGTTCATGGCTCCAATAATACACATGCGCTTCAATATTACGTACCTACCTTAAACATGGGTATGTGCAAATAAACAGATATCACGTCACCGGCTTACGTCTTTATATACAATATATAGTTCCTTCTACTGTAATCGTAATGATGTTGTAAAACTCATTTTTCGAAGATTTTGCCGAAATTAATGAAAGACGACAAGCAAAAGTCTTCCCCGCGTGGTAAGAGTGTACGAGAACAACATTATTTTTCACTTCTGCCTGCTTATTGATAAAAGTGGGGCGGTGAGTTTGCGACGACGTACCAACGACTGCACTATCTAGTTATTTTTGTGCATTTTATCACCTTGTTAGGCTCCGGCGAATCGCTCACAAACTTAAGATAAAGCCTATGTTATTTGACACGCCTGATCTCTACACACGAAAAATATTTAGTGGTCCCGGTGTTAGTCTTACTCTTTGTTGCTTTGTGGTTTATTCTACGAGGCGATTTGTTGTATGTCTTTCCGTGTGTCGTTTTGTTCTTGTGTTTTTCGGTCCTTTCGGTATTGCGATTGCCTCGCTTGGGGAGGAGAGGGCTGGTCTTGGTGCTTTTCGTACGTTTGTTTTGGATTTGTTGGTTTCCTCTTCCTCTTGGGGTCGTGGTGGGGGGGGGGGGGGAGTGGGGGGGTGCGGGGGGGGGGGGGCTGTGGTTTGTGATTGTGGCACTCCCTGAACTTTTCTCTTACCTTTTTTAAAATTATTTTTCTTTCTTTCTTTTTTCTTTTTTTTTTTTTAAATTTGTTTACATCAGGACTGAAGTGGAGTCTAATCAGTTCACGAGCCGACATGGAGGTTTCTGTTGCTAGGCTAATTCACCAGACGACAAACTGATGATGTTTCTTTTTTTATACCCTAGAAAACAGGCCATGACATTTCATACAAATCGTCTCCAATCGAGACATTGTCGAAACATGTTTTCTTATATATATATATATATATATATATATATATATATATATATATGTGTGTGTGTGTGTGTGTGTGTGTGTGTGTGTGTGTGTGTGTGTGTGTTCGGCGCAAAATAAGAATCGGTACAATTCCGGAATTGTCTTGCGCAAAGTAAGAATTCTTACTTTGTCCGCCAATTCCGGAATTGTACCGGGCAATTCTAGAATTTCACAGGAGATATTGTGATCGATAAGGTAAATGTGCCTGCGCAAAGTGGGAATAGTTTGGACAAAGTGAGAATGTATTAAACTAATAGTTTTGTTCAGGGGAAAGATGGAACGAGAACTAGCTTCAATTGATAAAAACAGGACACGCATTCTTCTACCAAATAACAACGCCCCTACAATTTCAGAATTCTGCCTTACAGGCAACTCCCATAATTCTAGAAACAGAATGTACCGTCATGACGAATGTATTTTTTTTTTCTTTTTTTTTCTTTGTTGCGTAGATAGATAGATAGATAGATAGATAGATAGATAGATAGATAGATAGATAGAACTCAGTGATCGGCAAACTTCCGAGGACACGATTAATGCTTTATTTTGCTTTAATTGTTGACCTATGTTTTCTGCCGTTGATTTAGGGCAGAAGTAAATTTCGATTTTTTTTAATAAGAAAAAAGTACAGTACAAGTTTCTATTTCAATTCCTTTATGGAAATCCACAAATTATATATTCAAATAACAAAACAACAATGTTCGCGCCAAAACAACAATTACAACACAGTGTTCAAGTTTCAATAACAAATAATAATTCTACTGTCCTTTCGACATCTCTCGGAAAGACGTTTTTTTGCTTGGCGTTTTCTCTTAAACGAAAATATTTTGCTCTGATAGACCATATCTTATCAGAAACCATTTGTCTTTTCTGTTTCTGTATTTTGTTCTCAAATATGTACCCTAAAATTAAATTCATCGCCAAACATTGGTCTGACCAAAAATATTTTTTTACTTTACTTTGCTGAATTTAAATTATTGATATTTAACAACAATATTGTGAAAATGTCAGAAAAAATGAACAAGCAGAACTTGTTGAAAATCTGCCCCCAAGTTACCTACCCTACAAATTTCTGCATAATTTGCATTCATTTTTACTATGGGGAAAAGAGAAAATATTTGATTTTTTAAAAACCATTGACTAGAATAAAACGTTTTGTGCATAGGTAGTTACGACAAACGGTTTTGCATTGAATCATGACAAAAGTTTGCAAATTTACTTCTTCTGTGTAAAGTGTAAAGCACCAAGCAAAAAACGACTTTCCGAAAGATGTCGAAAGCACAGTAATTGTTCAACTGGCCTTCCAGATTTAATTATTCGAGCAATTATTTTTCATTTGGAAATCCAAATTATTTCTCACGATGGTGTACCACTCGTAACTCAAACTTAACTAACTCTTTTTTTTCCCGCTCACTCACTCTCTTTTTCTTAAGTGACCAATCAAACACTCTGTAGCACACCATTATTACAATCAACCAATGAAAATACCAGTGACCACGTGTTAAGCGCTTGCATTTCCCGCCTAATATTTTAACACGTGGGCAGGGTCAATTTCAAAGTCGGGAAAACTGTTTTTACTTTCATAAAACGCTACATGCATATTTGGTATCAAAATAATGCTTCTGATTCACAGCATATCAAATTTATATTTTAATATTTTAACTTTTGTCTCAATAGTTCGAAAATTCATAAAATTTTAGTTTGCATTTCAATTACCTTAAGTGTTAATCCCCAAGGCTACTTATCATAATCACATAAGGGATTTATTTTATTTGTGTTAACAAAGGCTCAACTTGTGATAGGCAAGCCATTCATAGTACAATGTACCCCGGCAGACATTTCAATTGTACAAGTCTGCATCTGACGGCGGATATAGCCATCAGTGTGAAATTTTAGCCTTTTAGCGAAGAAAACTGCATATTTTTATGCGATAACAAACTTTTTTATGAAATTATTCTTTCTATTATTCAATACGTCAGAAAACCCACAAAAATACAAATATACAAAAAGAAATTCAAAGATGTACCAAAACTGATAAACAACTTATCAACATGGCCATATTATTTTTATCATTTTATTTTTAGTATTTATTTGTTTGAAATTTTGCTTCATAACATTTGCCATTTAAGAATTCGGAAAGAACAAGGACGCGAGTAAAACAAATCAACCATGTTACGGCTAATCAATTAATTAACTACACATATTAATAATTATCTATTTACCTAACCAATATAAGTCTAGAATCCAATTTCTGGACGTTGGCAAACAATGTAAACCCAGAACGGACGCCGCACAGCGGCGTCTGATCAGGATCTCCATAATTTGCTTGCAGAAATATCAACTTGTACCTAACCAATATAAGCCTAGAGTCCAACTTTTGGGCGTAGGTAAATTATGTAGACCCAGAACGGACGCTACAGTTAGCGACGTCTGATCAGGGTCTCC
Organism: Anodontia alba; assembly: GCA_964016985.1. NCBI lineage: Eukaryota > Metazoa > Mollusca > Bivalvia > Lucinida > Lucinidae > Anodontia > Anodontia alba. The sequence goes on along the minus strand of OZ024835.1, from coordinate 6,450,116 downwards.
ACGGTTTTCTTGCATGAAATATCAACTTGCCCCTTACAAATATAAACCCAGAATCCATTTCTTGGATGTAATAATGTAGACCCAGAGCGGACGCCAGAATTAGCGGCGTCTGATCAGGGTCCACAGTTTGCTTGCAGAAAATATCAACCTGTACCTACCAATATAAGCCCAGAGTCCAATTTTGGTCGTAAGCAAATAATGTAGACCCAGAGCGCACGCCACAGTTAGCGATGTCTGATTAGGGTCTCCACAGTTTGCTTGCAGAAATATCAACTTGCGCCTAACCAATATAAGCTAGAGTCCAATTTTCCGACGTATGCAGATAGTGTAGTCCCAGAGCGGACGCCACAGTTAGCGGCGTCTGATCAGGGACTCCACAGTTTGCTTGCTGAAATGTCAACTTGTTGCTTACAGTCCAATATTTGGGCGCAGGCAAACAATATAGACAAAGAGTGGACGCCACAGACAGCGGCGTCTGATCAGGGTCTGCACAGTTTGCTTGCAGAAATGTCAAATTGAATCTTACCAATATAAGCCAAGAGTCATATGTTTGATTGTTTGTGATGAGGGTTAAGCGGTTAACCAGTATTGTTCACATTCTTTCGCCAGAAACTGACAACTGCCCTTCTTAAATCAGCGGAAGGGAGAGAATGACCGCAGAAAGTGTTTCATGAGCAATCTCCACGAAACAATAGTGCCGACCCGGCGGGTTGTCGAAACCGCAACCTCCTGACCTTCGGTCGGACTCGCATCCAACTGAGCCACCGAGGCCGGCCCAAGAGTAAAATATTTGGACGGAGGCAAACAATGTACACTCAGAGCGGACGCCGCAGTTAGCGGAATCCTATCAGGGCCTTCACAGTCTGTTCGCAGAAATGTCAACTTTTTCCTAACAAATATATACCTTGAGTCCAATTTCTGGACGTAGACAAGCAATGTAGACCCAGAGCAAACGCCAGTTAGCGGCGTCTGATCCGGGTCTCCACAGTTTGCTTGCAGAAATTTCATCTTGTTCCTAACCAATATAAGCTAATCCAATGAACGTAGGCAAACCATGTTGACCCAGATTTACTCGTAGTTAGCGGCGTCTGATCAGCGTCTCCACAGTTTGCTTGTAGAAGTTTCGATTTATATCAAATCAATATCAGCATAGAGTCCAAGTTTTGGACGTAGGCAAAAAATGTAGACTCATAACGGACTCAGCAGTTAGCGGCGTCTGATCAGGGTCTTCTCAGTAGGTTTGTAAAAATGTCAGCTTGTACCTAACCAATATAAAATGTTTTAGTTGAAACAAATGTGAAATGTGCCCAAAGTATTTTTTTTTTTTTTTTTTGTTTTTTTTTTTCAGAAATAAAATGGTGACAAATCTAAGTGAATGAAGCGCATAAAAATTCATACCTTGTTTTTATACTATAAGTGCAGATATCAAACTGTATTCAAACGGAAAGTCCGTAAGAACGAAAAAAATGTTTCGAATTCAGTATTTTATGTTAATTAATCTGCTCATGACGGGTGGGCCAATAAACGAATTAAATGTAGGGCATGGCATTGATTATTGTCGCATTTTCATGTCAGGTGGGGATTAACTCAGTTTACGCCAACCAATATGAAAATAAGTGACTGACGGCTGTATTTATTTTATCTGCAAAAGTTGCTAAAATACATGTACAACAAAGATGTTAAGTTAAATAATTAAACGACTGTCTGTAATAAAAGGCATAAATCCGTACATGACTTTTTTCCATGGAGAGAGGGAGGCTCTGTTTATTTAGTTGCTCAAACCTGAAATTTGTCTAATGTCTATTTTTATTTCTTTAAAATATTGATAAACTACCAAATAATAATAATAATAATAATACTGAATCCCCACGAACGAAAGGAATAAATGTTATTTGTGCAAATCTGAAATTTGTCTGATTTCTGTTTATATTTCTTTGAAATATTAATAAACTACAAACATAATAATAATGATGAAAAAAAACTAAACCCCACAAATGATATTGTGTAAATTCACAGCTGCAGATAAGTGGGGTATCCATATGATAGTTTTCCTATATCTCTTTTGAAACATATGTGGTGGCTTCTCATTAGAAGCGCCTCAACAAGACATTTCTAATGAATTGCCACAACATATGGATTCGTGGAGAAATAAGAAACATGCGTTAAAAAAATCAGTAGCCAACATTTAAAATATTCTTATTGTTGTCCAGAAAACGACAATTCATTCAAATTTGTCTTTCTTGTTTATTTATTTTATTTTTTTTTTTCTTTATTTATTTACTTATTTATTTTTTTTTCGAAATAGGTTTTGACATTTCCCGCCAATTGACTAGGAGATAATTTGCATGTCAAACCAAACTTTTTTAGCAAGAAAGTTAATTTCAAACTGTCGTCTGCTGCAATTTCAAAATGTCATCTGCTGAAATTTTACTCAGCATGCTAAGCGTCAAAAGACTTAAAATTTAGAATAACGTTAACCATTAAAGCGCAAAACATTCTAAATTTGATATCGTTAATTTTCAGTGAAAAAAAAAAAAAAAAAAAAAAAAAGAACTTGTCATTTCATGTGATTCAGCTGCTAGATAGATGTTTCACATGAAATGTTATGTTTTTTCTTTGAAATAATGTTCTTTGAAACAAAAAAAATTACAATGTCTTATTTTCTCTGAAAATTACAAAAAAAGTCGTCTATTGCAATTTAACGTTTAAAGTTTCGCATCTTGCGTTGGATAATATGACTAAGCATTGTGCGTTGGATAATACAGTGTATGAATCTTATCTCCATGAATGGACGACGATAAAAAACAAATAAATTTAACGCACTTTAGACTGAATAAACTTCCCCACACTATGTACTGGTAGAATCCAGTTTCTACTTGCGGTATGTCCTTCCTGTCTTCCTTCCTTCTTCCTTTCTGTTAACTTTCTTTCCTTCTTTCATTCTTTCTTTCTTTGTTCTACCAAGGCGTTCCATTACGTTAACAAATTCATTCATTGAAGACCCCGGCAAACCCAACGTCATGTAGAGAAAAAATGGGTTTACAGGGGTAAACATATTTAGCTCACCTGAGCTTTGCTCAATATGAGCTATAGTGATCACTTTTCGTCCGTCGTCCGTCCGTCCGTGCGTCCGTCCGTTAACATTTTCAAACGACTTCTCCTCTGAAGCCCTGAACCACTTTTGCTCAAATTTCATATGGAGCCTTCTTAGGTTGGGGGAACGAAAGATTGCTAAAATGGTTACGGTCCGTTGACCAAGATGGCCGCCATGCCCATATATAATAAAAACTTTTAAAAATCTTCTTCTCCAGAATCGAGAATGCTTGGGGCTGTATCTTTGCATAAATCATTCGGGGCGTGGGGTCTATCGAAATTGCTAAAAAGTGGTCGTACATTGACATTTGACCTTTTTACGGCAAGGTCAAGTTTGGTTCACTATGCATTTGTATGGGAAAACATTTAAAAATCTTCTTCTCCATAACTGAGGATTCCTTGTGTCTGAATCTTTGCATATATCATTGGGAACAGGAGGTCTACCAAAATTGCTAAAATAATGGTCGTACATTGACATTTGACCTTTTTACGGTAAGGTCAAGTTTGCTTCCTTATGCATTTGTATGGGAAAAATGTTGAGAATTTCAAATGACCTCCACTGGAGCCTCTAGGCCAAAGTTGCTCAAAATTCATTTGGAGCCTCCCTGGCAGGAAAATAAAAGATTGCAAAAATGGTTGCCATCCATTGACCAAGATGGCCGCCATGCCTATATATGGTAAAAACCTTTAAAAATCTTCTTTTGCTGAACCGAGGATGCCTTGTGGCTGAATCTTTGCATAAATCATTGGGGACGGGCGGTCTACCAAAATTGCTAAAATAATGGTCATACATTGACATTTGACCTTGTTACAGCGAGGTCAAGTTTGCTTCTGTATGCATGGGCCCTATGCGTTTGTATGGAAAAAATGTTGATAATTTCAAATGACATCTCCTGTGAAGCCTCTGGGCCAGTGTTGCTCATATGCTTAGGCAGGAGAATGAAAGATTGCTAAAATGGGCATGGTCCATTAATCAAAATGGCTGCCATGCCCATATATGGTAATAACCTTTAAAAATCTTCCTTCTCCTGAACCAAATAAGCCCTGGGCCCTGATCTTTGCACAAATTATGGGGAGAGGAGATCTACCAAAATTGCTAAAATGATGGTTCTATGTTGACGTTTGACGTTTTTACTACCAAAGTGAAATTTGCTTCCCCACGCATTTGTATGAGCCATATTCTTTTATACTGGAAGTATCGAAGTGACTGTAGATCAACAGTAGCTAAAATCGTTTTGAGATTGGAAATTTAAGATGGCCATCATCTTGTTTGTGTTTATTATATTTCCCTGCCACTGTGCTGTTTACATGTTTAAAATCATGATTCTTCGGAAACCACTTAGCGAATTTCCACCAAATTTCACATTGATCCTACTGTTGAAATGTGATTGATAGTTTATTCAAATGATCACGGTCCATTGACTGTCAGGCCCATATATTCTTCTTCATTTCTAAGAACTGCTCAAATGATGATCTTTTCATTACTTGAGATAATAGGATTGGAAAAATGTTGCATAACATCTGCATATCTGCAGTAGCTATGTCACTCAGGTGAGCGACCCGTGACCCGTGGGCCTCTTGTTTTATTTATTTTCTCCTCTTAAACATAGTTTGTGGGCACTCGTAATAAACCGCCTCCTTGAGTACTCGCAATCTATGTTTGTTATAAATTTGGGATAATCTTAGAAACGCTTTGAAAGGTTATCCGTAATTACATTTTGAACAGACATATAATTTTGCATAGGCATGTTAACGTTATGCTGACTGCATGATATTGAATGCGCACATACGTTTTGATTGGTAATCACATAAAGATGATGCACAGGAAGAGCCACAATCATAAACTGGGCCATAACCTTCTAATGGCACAAAGCGGAAAAGTAAGCTACGAAGATGTCCAAACACCCTGATTGGAAAACATGGTTGAAAACGACAGAATACACTGATTTGTCTTCCATTTCACAATTGTTGACAGGTCAGCAACTCTATCTCAGTCGCTTTTAACAAAACAAAAATGCAGGAGAATGGAAATATGTCCAAAGGAAACATCTAATCTAATCCTTTTATTGTATTTTCAAATGCGAAAGAGGTTTACAAAAGTATGATTTACTGCTATAAGAAAAACTAATTACAAGTACATGTCACAATGGTAGATATTCTCACTTTGTCCTGATTCCTACTTTGCGCAGGAGTAATTTCGAAATCGTCTTGCGCAAAGTAAGAATTCTTACTACGGCCGACAAAGTGAGAATTCTTACTTTGCGCAAGACAGTTCCGGAATTGTACCGATTCTTACTTAGCGCAGAACATATATATATTTCAATGCTGAAAATTTTAACCTGAGTGCTAAGCGTTAGCAATTGATCTACTCTCCTGACTATGTCTTTTTAATTTGGGTTTTACGGCCCTTTCAAGAATATTACACTTATATCGCGACGATCGTTCATCAAAGGTGGGCAAAAACCGGAGAACCTGAGGAAAAACCAACTGACCATCCGTAAGCAGAACTTGGCTTTCCCACATGTGACCCGAGCGAGGCTCGAGCCACAGCAGTGAGAAACCAAACGGATTAAGAGTCAGCTCTCTCATCCACTAGGCCACGAGGGTCCACCATACATCTTTCGAAAACAAGGTGTTATATGCATTACCATGCTATGAATCATCCTCCTGCAAATACTTTTTAATTCCTATTAAGAAGTACATTAGTCAAAAATGTGCTGCAAAGATTTTGACAAACAGATTTTTGTTGAGATTTAAGATTACCTCCCTTGTCTACTAGAACTTACTTTTATACATTATTTGTCACCAGCAAAGCCTGTCATCCATAAACAAACACAAGTTCTGCGTGCACATCGCCGACACAAAAACTGTGCAATAGCGCTTCGAAACCTCATGCCTTATTCATGCCTTTCCATACAATGATAACCATATCTAAATGAGGCTTCTTAAAATGAAAGGGAAAATGTAATAGAGTTACATTCAGGATAAAAAAAAAAATAGGTAAACGATATGATTACCCCAAAGGAATCAAGAGGGAGTCTGAAAACTACTTGAACAAGTTATTCAATTTTAACGATTACTTTCAAATCTTCTTTGCACACTCTAATTGTTACAGCTTTTTGAATAGATGCTCTCAAGTGTGTTTGTGTGCGAGAATACTGGATAAAAGCTATAGATGAAAGTACGTAAATCTAAATACGTTTTGAAGTATATGGAGGTGCTTGATCTTGTATGTGCTTAATATATTCAGATACTTCATATACCAAAACTAAGACAACTTATAGTGTTGAATAATTGGTATTGGACTGTGTAACTAAAGTTTTACCATCAGAAGTGTGTTTGTCTGCGAGAATACAGGCCAATTGCAGACAAAAAAGATACCGTTTTATCCGGCGTTATCTTAATTTTTGTCGATTGTGCCCCAGTCTTTGTTTCGTCGGTAAAAAAATCTTAGCAATGGCCAGATTATGATACAAGGTCAATTTCAAATGCATTTCCATCCACCAGCTGGTCAGGAAATTTAAGAAAATGAAAAAAGTACGAACTCCTCTGGTACGAATGCTTTTGTATCTATGGCCGAACCTGCACAACCATTGTCTCTTTGAGTGTTTGACAATTCCGGCAAAGTATATGTATCATTTGAAGATTTGGCAGTTAGAAGAATGTATGTAGATCCGGATAGGCTACTTTTCATGTTCGATGAAATTATCCTAATATTTTAGATAAATGTTTAGATAAATGTTTTTGTCTACCCACCGTCAAACACGGTTCTTAAAATGGCGGCGAATTCCACGAAAAATACCGTAATCCGGCGTTATTTGATCGAAAATCCGGCGTTACGACCGGTTATCCGGCGTTACGGTTGGACGCGGTGATAGTATTGTAGGTATTTATTTATTTCTTTTCACGATAATTGCTTTTTTTCGTATTCTCAATAATTAATTCATTCATTCATTCATTCATTACCACAATTTATATTTCTCTCCTCCTTTATTTCTTACAATTTATATTTATTTCTTTTCTTTCCTCTTTCTTTTTCACAGTTTGTATTTTTTCTTTCTTTCTTTTTTTGTTTCTTTCTTTCTGTCTTTCTTCGTTTCTTTCTTTTTGAATCATGACAAGATCAAGTTTTATAGTCATTACTGAAAGAGATCTATGAGTTCATTTATTCTTTCTTTCATTTATTTTATTTCAATTTATCATTCGTTCTTTCTTTCCTCCTTCCTTCCTATCTTGTTGTCGTGTTTGGTATCACTGCAAAATCCAGTTGCATATCTATTACTAAATATATATCTTTGAATTAGTTTATTCTTTCATTCATTCATCGAGAGAAGCCGTTTATAATATGTGTGCCTATTTATCAAGACTTGTGTTGTATTAGTGTGCTAGTTTGAAATGCTGTATATGATGTAAGAGACCACCAAGTTCATAAAATCAAGACATTGTTACTGTAGAAAACTCTAGTCTACTCTGAAATTCACAATTAGTGAACACCATGTCTAAATGTAGTGAAACCAATGTGCACTGGGGTGTTACGTTTAGTCTTAACAGTAGTGTATCATTCCGGCCACATTGGTAGGCCATTTTTAACATATTGAGTTTAACATATACTAAAGACAAATGATTGTTTGACACCCATTTGTGACTCAAGTCCTAGACCCTTTTGATTGTATTTTTAAACGCAAACGGGATTTCAAATTATATATAGAAATGACTTAGTTGCATTTGTAATTCAATCCGACTCACAAACGGTCTGAAGGCTGGTCAGACACCAAGTCAAAACAGTTTGTCCAAGTATTATAGTGAATAAGGACAAACGCATTAATTCGGAAAGAACAACAATCCTACCACTTTACATGAATAATTTTTATGCTGTATCTAAACACTCAATCCAACTGTATGCAGTTTTCTTTGCAATTATATAAGATGTAAAGATTTGGTATTGTTTTGTCATGTGTAAAATTTGACATGTGGCACTTATACACATAGGTAACTGTTACGTACGCGCACAACTATTCGCATATGTAACGTATTTGTTACGTATCCGTATGTGTGACATATGCACACTCCCACATCACTTACAACCTACGTTAATGAAGACACGTATTTTCCTCAGTTACTTGTTTTTCGGAATTTTGTTGAATTACCAAGAGACAAAATTCACTGACATGCAGACTGTTTGTCTTTTGTAAAATCGGGCTTCTGAAACATATAACGAATATTCAGACATTATCGACCACTCATGTTGTATGCAGTAATGCAATCTTGCTAATCCGTTAAGTGTTATTGGCCAACGTATCTACAATAACTAGACTGTTTATGAAGTTTCTATTTTTTTTTTTTTTTTTTTTTTTTTTTTTTTTTTTGAAAGACAGCTTCAAAATGGACATGTTTTGTGCAGTTAGTATATTTTCATTGCATTATGCAGCCAATATGATATTAGCATAAATCCGAAGAAATGATACAGTCGCAGTTATGCGCATGTCACCATATTAATGACGTAGGTTTGTTGATGAACAAGCTAATTAAAAAAAAAAATAGACTCGAATTTTTCGTCTTTGTTTCCAAAGGCAACACTTACAGATTATACTGTTTAACTCTTTCACCCCTGAGTTTCAGAAGCAGACACTTCCGTCTATGAAATAAGATGTGCCCTTTTGAAAGGATCGCGTAGACAAAAATCAAAAACAAAATGACAACCAGAGAAGTGACAAAATAGAACAAAAAAAAAAAAAAAAAAAAAAAAAAAAAAAATAGGCAAACATTGTAGATCCTGATGAAACGACTCATGAGCCGTCTCACCTGTATTTACAGTGTTTGCAGACCCTTTTAAGTGGAGTTGTAAGGTACAGTACTCTAAACTAAATATTTACCCCGCCCCACCCCCTCCTTTTAAAGAGAAGCCACTTTAGCAGAAATGAATCTGTCTACCTGAAAAATGACTCCTTACTGAAAGTGTGAAGGGACTGGGAACAGGATGAATGTAAATAATAATACATTTGGTCCCGGAATGATGAATGCTTTCCCCATTTTAGATGGGCGATAAAATTTAATCTTTTTCTGATCAGAGTGAATTCCTTAAGAAGGTAGGATTGACCATCATGCCAAATTATGACTATCACTATAAAAAAACAAACAAACAAAAAACTATCACGATAGTATTACTATCAAGGGTGTCTAATATCACGATGCATCACGAAACTATCAGCATTTCAAAGACCGGACTGCCTGTTAAGATACCTAACTTTACTGCCCTCACAAAGATCAGCTTTGCCATTATTTTAACAGACATATTTGCAAACCAGAAGTCCTTTCTCTTCTCATAATTTGTAAATTAAGCAAATTTAACAAAGCTTCAGAATGTTTTTTATAGAAGGAGAAAATATATAGGAACAAAACCTATCAAAACTCTCGTTAGTTGAAGAGACTATCGGTGATAGTTATCGATAGTTGGAAACACTATTATGATAGCACTATCATGGCTGTCACTACCACGATGCATCGATAATTCGATGTATCATTACACCCTTACTTTTAGGAGTATCTATTCATCACAATACAGAACCAGAACCATTTGAGCCATTTCATGAAAAAACAAAAACAACAAAACGGCATGTGAGGAAAACTGAGGTCATTAGCTACCAGTAAAGGCATAGCGAAGACTCTGATCAGACTGTGCGGATGCCCAGTCTGATCTGAGTCTTCGCTGGGCCCACACCGATTTTGTTTGTTTTGTCATGAAGTGACTTATTCGGTTGGTCATTACTCACTCGTGAATTGTTTTAATAGAGAATTTTATAAACTTTAGTCACAGTATGAATTTATTTTCGAGAATTATTTTATGGCGCACGATATGCGCTACTCTTTCACATTTGAGCCGGGAAACAGCTTTTCCTACAAGATTGTATACATCCCCCAGAGAAGACTCGGAACAACGAAGACTCTGATCAGAACCTTCGCAGGCACTCTTTGAGTAGTCAAGGCCCCAGAACATTTTCGGGCGGTCAGCGACGACTGATCACCTGCGCAGATGACCTGAGTCTTCGCTGGGCGCCCTCGAAATTTTGTAGGAAATGCTGTGCCCCGGCTCTTATGTAAGTGGTGCATTAAACATTAAGTGTAAATTGATTTGCGCACATTCTAAATCCTGCTCAGACATAATAGATTAATAATAGTCTATCAAGCTTCCTGCTGTTAAAGATATTTGATAGACGGAAAGAACAGAAAGAAGGCAAACAATGCATTTATAGGGAACTGACAGACTTTCAAATTGGTCCAAATTGTTTTGCCGCTATTCTTAAAATGTGTCTTCTCAAAAAAGAAAGAGTTCGTTCCCACAGAGAGCTAACTCTTTCCCTTTTGAGAATACCCATTTTTAGACGGGTCTTAGTATGCAAGGATGTAAACAGGAAGTTACTAATGTTATCTCCAAAAAACCGTAAGCGAAAAGTCTAGGGAGTGCCACAATCATAAGTCGCAGCCCTTCCCAGACACCAAGAAAAAAAGGAAACAGACAAAGCCAAACAAGCGCAAACAAACGTACGAAAAACACTAAAATTAGCTCTCTCTTTTCCCAGGGAGGTAATCACAATGCTAAAAGGACTAAAAACACAAGAAAAAAAAAATACAGTCGACTCTCGTTATTCCAAGGGACTCTGAAATACTTCGAGATATCCGTACCTCGACATATCAGATTTGCAGAATTGAGGGAAAACTAATTCGATTAACCACATTTAACAAATATATGTGTAACTGGACTCTTGAAGTTAGAGATATATTGAAAATATTGTGGAAAAGAGGAGAAATTGCTCCTTAGGAGCAATGTCTCCTATTTTTGACAATATTTTTAACTGTTGTTAGATTTTCATGTTTAGGCAGGGACCAGATTTTCCCTTTGAGATAAGCGGTTATTCGAGATCAGCGAGTTCGAGATAACGAGAGTCAGCTGTAACAACAAGGCACGACTTAAAGAAATCACCTCGAAGAATAAACCAGAAAGCAACAAAGAGTAAGACTAATACCAAGTAAATGTTGGAATATCTATTGACTGTAGCCAGAATCAGTCCCTTTAAACTCACCCATCCGTAGGAAATATTTGTTGAGCTTTATGCAAATGTGCACATGAGAAGAATATCTATTGACTGTAGCCAGAATCAGCCCCTTCAAACTCCCCATCCGTAGATCTTATTTGTTGAGCTTTATGCAAATATGCATAAGAGAAGAACTAAGTAAGCCTAGCTTTCGTGCTGATCGTACTGCTAATTTGCATGTTATATTGTGTATGTTGTGATATACATTTGATGATAAATAAAATATAAACGATCTACGCTTGTCTTAAAAAGACAGTTAGTTAAAGTAAGCAGAAGCAAACTGAATAATAAATAAATAGATCAATAAATTAATAAATAAGAAATACAAAAATAAAAATGATAATGAAAACAAAGTGGGAAAAATACTATATGTGATATATCTCAGTATCTATTACCCAGGCCAGTATGCGGATTTGTATAGTAAAGTATCGTTATCCGCTTGTACGTTGGTCTACACGATCAAGACGTTTTGTACAAAATACATGTAGGCGTGGGAGTCGGGGCTGAGCTGGGAACCATTTCCAGACTGAAGCATCGTGCATATCGAGACAAAGCATTTCCTACAAGCTCATATTTCCGCCATACAATGACACAGAACAGCATTTACAAATGTACAGGCTGGTCAGAGCGCTCCATGAGTACTCAAACATTCAAAATTTCTGACTCGCTTTGTGATACGCCAATCTTTATGTCTGTTTTCTTGTACTCCGGTTCAAAATTAAAGCTTAGCAGCAGGGGGTGGGGCTGGGGGTGGGGGGTGTGGAGGTGATCATAGTAGCTAGATGGGCCGCGGATCGGGCCACGGAGGCTCCCACGTACATAAACAATTGGTAATTGTGTGTACGTCGGGGCGTCCTCTACCTACATAAATAATTGGTAATTGTGTGTGTACGTGAAGACGGCCCGACCTACATAAATAATTGGCAACGGCCAGCCGGCGCTTGAGAACCGCCCGAGCCCCTGGGGACGGCCCCCACCCTCGCCGGCCTTGGGGCTCTGAACGCAAAAAAGGAAGCACTTACCTGTAAGCCATATCGTGTCACGCAACTATCCGATTTATCTGGTGCACATCCGTTCTGCTTGACGAATGTTACGACGTCATAGGATTATGTGCGCTGAATAAACAGTAGTAATTTATGTCGGTCGGGCCGTCTCCATCGCACAGACCTCCTGGCCGAGCCCGTTATTCAGGCCCCTGGCTAGCCTCCAGCTCGCTTCGCTATGGCGCCCGAGCCCCTGGGGACGGCCCCGCCCTCGCCGGGAAGTTGTAACACAGACGAGAAGGCTGATGTAAGTGTGTGTGTAAACTCAAAGGCGGGTTTGCGATTGGCCCAGCTCATTGCGTCCTAACCAGCCTGCGCTCTTTTTTTTTAAGCTCGCGAGATACTAATCGAGAGGTGCCCTCATTGGGTCCTAACCAGCCTGCGCTCTTTTTTTTAAGCTCGCGAGATACTTATCGAGAGGTGCCACTGTTTCCAGCTTGGAGCTCTTCCAACAGCTTGGTACGGGCTGTCATCATCGCTTCCTCTCTCATAAGGTGTAACAGCTGCTTTTTTTCATTGTCGGACTGACCACCCTGTTTCTGACGCCCACAAATCTCAGCCTTCTTCTGGTCGTATTTCTCAAGTTCCGACAGAATCAGGCGAAACTCGACCTCGGATATCTTGTCGTCGGTTAGTGCGGTCGAAATAATGTCTGCGATTAAGTTTAGCTTCGACTCAGCCAGGACACGAATCTCGTCGTGTTTTTTAGCTTTTGCTTGGAGCCTCCGGCTTATAAATTTTCCGCCGGCTCCGAGCAGCCCACATACAATCGCTCCAGCCTGCAAACCAACGCGATGATTGTTGACAACAGGCCGACACCAGAAGCAGCCAAGCCCGTGCTGGCTACTGAAAGCGCGGTGTCGAGTCCGTCTACAACATTAGCCCCGCGCCGGTATTTCTTGTACAGCGAGGCTCTGAAGTCTCGTTTCTTTTCGAGGCGAGATCTGACCTCACCCACATGCTGCTTTTAAGCGTGTAACGCTCGGAGACGACCACGCTTATCGTCTCTGGGATATAGGAGCACAGCCGGGTACCGCCATTCTTCTCTTCCCGAACCTTGTGTTGCTGTCCCATCACGACGTACGGTCATGAACTTTCACATCCACAAGCCAGCCCGTTTGTTGGACGGTTGCAAAGGCAACCCACTTGCTCCCAGTGAACGCCAGCGTGTGAAGCCGTCTGGGGACGGCATATGAAATCTACATCGCTCAACTCTTCTCGCTTGGGTGACCTTCTTTCTTTTGTACACACCGTCGGACAGCTGGAATGCATACAGCTGGTTTTCTTCTCCATCCTTCTCAAAGCCTTCCGTATCCCCGAGATCGGCCAAAGCCACCCCTGGGAATTTTCTGGCGCTCCCAGGGCCACCCGCGTCAGACATTTCTTATATACAGTGTCGAGCTTACGCGGTCGAAGAATAGCTTCCCGTCACTCGTGTCTAATATTGTGAGCGTTAGCTGAGAAACAGTCCCCGATGCCAGCCGTTTGTACTGCAAGCAGAGGAATGTCTCTGTCCGACCACCCCCGCACCTCTCGTTCTCGATGGGGACGGATCTAAGTAGTGTAGAGGGGCGACCGTTGTGCAGATTTTTCGAAAAGCTTATCTCAGCAAGGTGCACGCAGACCTCTCGATGGACTGTGTGGCTTGTCTGCGGTGTATGTTTTGCCGGGCTCGAATGTGTCTTGAGAAAGCCCGAGGAGGTCAGCCAGCCTACGATTTAAGGGCAGACAGCCGTAAGCGGCCGGTTGGGGCGTGCAAACGAACTTCGGTGCCCAGAGGCTGGAACACATCATGTAGATCGCAGACATTGTAATACCCATCAGGTAGCGACGTGGTATGTCCGGTTGAAACTTGATTATTCCCTAACGCAGCGCCGATGAGCCAGCGGTGGTAATACATGAGCTCACAGAGAGCGACCTCCAGCCTCCGACACGCAGTGCCAGGAACAGATGGAAGATAAACCGGTTCACCATTTTGAATGCCGGTGAGTGTGATGTACATACTGCAGGTATGAACAAAAAGGCGTATTTATTTAATAGCTCGGCAGCATATCGGGCGGGCGGTCATTTCAAAGAGAAGCAGGCGCTCTCTCTGACCGACCAGCAGACAATGGTTACTAACAAGGGAGATCACTTTCAGGCCTCTTTCCCAGACATCTTCGCCCAGTACCGGAATCCCCCACTCAACGGGAGCCCCGTCATGACATCGAATAAGGCTTGGAATACCTGGAAAACCGCTCCTTTCGATTGGTGGCAATGCCAGCTTAATTCCGCTCTCTGGTGCGCCACCGCCGGATGTGGCGTCTCTGCTGATGACCATCTCCAATCTAAAGGTCCCCTCCTTGCGAGTCTGAATCGCTTCAATGTTTACTATACGACGAGGCGTCTTGTTGTGGAGCTTAAAGTCGCCCTCCCTGGGGACAAGTCCTATTCTTGGTATGAGAACGTCTACGATGTCAGGGCCTATAAGCGGCTTTGCGATGAGTTCGGCGTTTCGCCTGATATAGATTGGAGACAAAAGCTAGACCACGGGTGCCAAGGCCTCGGATCTTCGAGCACGTTCATGACTCCTTCCGGAGAATACAGGCACGCGCATTACTCCGACGGCCCCTTCTTCCACCGGGATATATCCGGGGCGTGGACGATGTTCATTCCCGATACATCAGAAGGCTTCACGCATGCGGGTGTGGAGTGCCTCAACGACTCGATTCGGACATGCGTTTAGGCAATCCTGGGAGCGCAAGCAAAGACGCGCTCGAATATTTTCAAGACCAGGACGGGGTTCGACGCTCAAAAGCAGTTCCTGGCGAATATCGAAGACGCCATCGCCTCGCCTGTCGACATCCCCAGTAGCATCGCTCGCTATCAGAAGACGCTGCAATATGCCTCCACACAGTTTGATTACGTCTTCGGGATAGGGCTCTACCTCGCCCCGAGCGACATGGCCCTCCACCCGGGCAATATCCAGGGCTACAACAACGAAATCGTGATAGTGTAATCTGAAGCAGTTATCGGCCACAACCCAGGAATAAACGAGTCGGAGCAGATAAGTAAGACCACAGGCGATAAGTCCTTTGAAGGAACAAGAATTCCGCGGAAGGCGTCATCGCACCTGCTGGGGCAAAAGTCACAGGAGCCACAATCAGAACGTGGTTATTAAATAAGTTTATTTCATTCTTAGCAGTGCTTACTTGGAAAACTGGGTTGAAAAAATGTAGACAAAGTGCCTAGTGGGGCACATATATTCCAAGCCAGTCCCATTCCCTCTAATGGCTATATCTTCAGCACTGACTTTTCGTATCATACAGCCATACAGTAAAATGTGTAAAAGTCACTGGAGCATGAAATATAGGTCAAGGTCACGGGTCAAGATACCTGCTAATTCAGTACATCAAGGAGAAGCACAATGCAAGGTATAGTGGTTGTAGGCCTTATAGTTGAGGAGTTATCAAACATCAACGTAAAATGAGTCAAATATAAGTCAAGGTCACCGGGTCAATGTACCTGCCAGGCCAGTGCAATGAAGTGAAGCACTATGCAAGGTTTAGTGGTTGTAGGTCTTATATTTGAGGAGATACCGAACATCATCATAAAATGTGTCAAAGTCACTGGGGTGCACAATATAGGTCAAGGTCACCAGGTCAAGGTACCTGCCGAGTCAGTACATCGAGAAGAAGTGCTATATCAGGTTTGGTGGTTGAAGGCCTTACAGTTGAGGACATAAGGAAGGGTGACGTAAAAGGTGTAAAAGTCAATGGAGCGCGAAATATAGGTCAAGGTCACCCAGTCAAGGTACCTGCAGAGTTCGTAAATTGAGGAGAAGCACTATGCAAGGTTTGATGGTTGTAGGCCTTATAGTTGAGGAGATATTGAACGTTGACATAAAATGTGTAAAAGGCACTGGAGCGCAAAATATAGGTCAAGGTCACCGGGTCAAGATACCTGCAGAGTCAGTACATCTAGGAGAAGCACTATGCAAGGTTTGGTGGCTAGAGGTCTTACACTTGAGGAGATCTAGAACATTGACGTAAATTATGTCAAAGTCACTGCAGCCAAAATATAGGTCAAGGTCACCAGGTCAAGGTATCTGCCAAGTCAGTACATTGAGAAGAAGCACTTTGCAAGGTTTGATGATTGTAGGCCTTATAGTTGAGGAGATATCGAACGTCGACACAAAATATGTCAAAGTCACTGGAGCGCAAAATATAGGTCAAGGTCACCGGGTCAAGGTACCTGCCAAGTCAGTACATCTAGGAGAAGCACTATGCAAGGTTTGGTAGTTGTACACCTTATAGTTTAGAAGATCTGGAACGTCAACGTAAATTGTGTCAAAACCAATGGAGCGAAAAATATAGGTCAAGGTCACTGGGTCAACATACCTGCCAAGTGAGGAGGTCAGGGAGATGTGTCATGCAAGGTATCATGGTTGTTGTAGAATTGTAGTTGATAAGAATACTAACTTTGACGTAAATGTCAAACTTCGACATAACAGAACTGTTAACAGACAGACGGACGGACGAACGGAGAGACGAATGGAAAAGCGGGCACCTATGTCGCAAAGTCAGGAGGTCAGGGAGATGTTTCATACAAGGTTTGATGGTTGTTTAGTCTTGTAGTTGATTAGAATACTAACTTTGACATAAATGTCGAACTTCGACATAACAGAACTGTTAACAGACAGACGGACGGACGAACAGACAGACGAATGGAAAAGTGGGCACCTACGTCACAAAGTCGGGAGGTCAGGGAGATGTTTCATGCAAGGCTTGATGGTTGTTTAGTCTTGCAGTTGATTAGAATACTAACTTTGACATAAATGTCGAACGTCGACATAAATGTTGACAGACGGACGGATGAATGGACAGACATACGGAAAAGCGGACGCCTATGTCGCAAAGTCAGGATGTCAGGGAGATGTTTCATGCAAAGTTTAATGGTTGTTTAGTCTTGTAGTTGATTAGAATACTAACTTTGACATAAATGTCGAACGTCGACATAAATGTTGACAGACGGACGGACGGACGGACTGACGGACGGACGGACGGACAGAAAATCGGACGCCTATATCGCACCCTGCTACAAGCAGGTGCGATAAAAATCGCAGCACCAGCCGGGACTGATCACATGGGGCCACCGAGTGGCAGACCCGCAGGGTCACCTACGCCAGCCGCTGTCGCTCCGGTTGCTCCGCAACAACACGCGACTGGTCGCGCGGCCACGATAAGCCACGTAGAGGAAAAAAAGCTCTCATAGCCGCAGGGGTCGGGGTTGGCCTAGTGGCGCTTTGGTTGGGGTCTCGCTAGCCAGTCCCTTGCGGCTACTAGAAGGAGGGTCCCCACGTCGATGACCAAGGCCCACGAATTCTTTGCGCGCCATAAAGCGGCCTTCCCTAACGTACTCAAGACCCAAGAGACGATGGACCCGATGATTCCGAGCAGGGCCGCAGCGGTATTGCCGGCCAAATTGGCCAGGGAACGCCAAGGGCCTGTAGGTGATTTTTTACCCCCACCTTGACCCAGCCCTTGTCGGGTGGCCTGGGAGCCGGCGACGGCACGTCTGGCGTACTTCCCCCACCGGTGAGCGCAAGCACGAATGTCGGGTTCGCCATGACAATCGCCGTAAGGATGCTCACAATCGTTATCCCCTGTTCGCTGAAGAGTGTTCGTATCCGCTCAGCCAGCGTCTTGTCTTCATGGAGGAGCCGCCTGATGGTCTCACGAATTCTGTTGATCTGGGACCGGAGAGCTGCTGTGTTCGTGGAGGGGGGCCTCGAGCCCCGCTTGTCGCTCGAGCTCGATGTCGGAGAGCTCACCTTTAATGAATTGACTCACCTTTTTTGAATTACGGCTTTGGTACCATGACCGCAACTACTTTAAGCTTTTTCAGTCGGTCACGAATCTTTTGTTGAATTCCGGTGTCGTCCGTTTCCGTCAGTTTTTTCACGCTCCCGGGCCAAGTGGTTTTTGACTTCGGATTTCCGGTCGTCGACATCTGACATCTTCGCCAGGTTGGTCACCAACTCATCTCTCGTTCTCGTCATGGCCTCCCTTACTCCAGCAAGATCTCTGGTGGCCTGGGTGACCCACGCGACGTCCATTTGCGTTTTATTTATTGTCTTCAAGGCGGTCTGTTGTTTTAATAATATCGTTGGTCGCGCCGGAGAGATCCTTCAGCTCGATTGATTCAATGTTTTTCGGGAGGGTTTCCTCTGCATTCTAGAGTGTTTCCAGTGCCGAGTCGTGATACCCCAGATCTATAATCAGTGAGCCCCTGTGATCTCCGCAGTGCATATGGTCCGCCATTTCCGTATCTCCTGGCCAGTGTCCCTAAAGCCAGGAACTGGACATTTCCCCTCGTCACAGTGATGGGGATCTTTTTGTCGTCAGGTGTCCAGTAGAATGTTTTGCCGTCGGCACCGATCCCAAACTGGTTATAGTCGATACTGCCTTCGGGGCGCAACCCATAGGCACGGTTCTCCTCTTTGTAGAAAGTATCAACCAGGCGCTTCTTCTTGGCCTCGAGTTCTATTTGTCGCAACTCCTCTCGCATGTTCTGAATACGGTCCCCAGACGTGTTTAGCTGTTGCTGGACGTCCAGCGGTGGGTCCATAATGGCGTCGGATAGGTCGAGGCTATGCTCTGCATAATCATCGCCTATTCCAGGCCCGTCAGGGTCGAACGTGGGGTTTTCGAAAGTGACGTCATCCATCGCGGCGTAGATGTTCGGTGGATGCTCATTTGAAGGTTGTTGCGTAGGTTCAAATACGCCATGGCTTCGAACAAATTTGAACGCAAGCTTAATCCTTGTAGGTGCCTCCGCGAGCCCCTGGGTGTCAAAGGCGTGCGGCAATCCGTGGTCATCACTAACAACCCGAGCACGTTTGACCAGAACCAACAGCTGCTTGTTCGGTTCCCCAACCTGGGCGCATATGACGTCATCGTCCCAGGGACTGTCCGCTTGGCCTTCAGAATCACACTTGATAGTGAACAAGTCAACAGGACAGTAGTTCAGAACATAGGCCGCGCCATCGTGAAAAAGACCGCAATAAAAATTTCTGGCATCGAGGTGACGTCCATCGACGACAGTGATGTTTACCACTGTTACAACGATCTCTGGAAGACAGCCCCAGAGAGGAATAATGACCTGTATCAAGGTATTGATACGTCTGATAACCGAAACACAACGCGTATTCGAATCGATGTTAGAAATAAAGATGAGGCAGTTGCCCCTGACAAAGCCATTGCCGATGCGTTCGGCAACCGCTTCTACATCCCGCTTGATTTCGAGCTGCTGAAAAGCCTCATGTAATTTTACCAGAGCGCGCTCGGAGACCGCCTCGAATAAAAACTCACCTTTAACGACTACAGCCGCGTGATCCAAGCCACAGGTGATGCCGACACCTCTTACAGTATTTGAGAAATCAGTTTGGAGTACGAAATGGTCACTCAGCCAGAGCTGGCCCGCATGATCCACAACTAGTACAAAGGCCGCCTTGCGATCCTGTATGACCGGGTACTGCGGCACCGAAAAATAAGCAGAGACAAAATCGACACCCTCTGGAATATCAATCTCAACGTGCCCGCCCGCAGCATGAAGGGTGTCTTGATGCTCTTCGAGGACGTTGCTGTGCAACAACCATTTGCTCGCAACGCTGCTATAACCCAAAAATAACCAAAGTGGAGGTCACTATCGAGGGGATCCACAACCAGCTCTTCAGTCAGGGGATGCGTGCCTATCAGATGTTGGACGAGGCACTGAAGTTATTTGCAGCATCACCCGGCGGCAGAAAGCGTCACCCCGATGTGTCAGTGGTGGTGAAAAACCTCGCCCTGGTAGACTTCTCTCTGGGAGAATTCCTGACAAGCCAATATGCTTTGTGGCTTGACCTCAGGACAACCGATGATGACCGGCTTCATGGCAGTGGCCGCCGCATAGAGAATGCCAGCGAAGGGGTGACCATCCAGTTGACTAAGACAGCAGAAGCGGCCGGTGCTTTGAACATCTCTACATCATCATGGACGCCCAGCTTAACATTGAAGAGGGCCGGTTCGTCTCAGCTGTCTATTAATCGTTTGCCCAAGAACCCCCATTCGGCAAGTCTGCGGGCAAACGGAATGTGGAAAAACAGTTTTCATCCTGGATCTGCTCGAAGGCCCCTACCGGGGGTTCTTTCGAAACATCGTGGTCCTTTGCCCAACCATAGAGCACAACAAGACCTACCAGCAGTGCCCCTGGCTCTGGACGGACCCTGAGGTCTACGTTCTAGATCCCGGTGAGCGTCTTCATGATAACCTGTGGGCCTTCTTCCTGGTGTTTAGGGGCGAACCAACACTTTTTATAATCGAAGACTGCTCGGCCACGAAGGATCTGACGCAGAAAAAGGACGCGCTGTCAGTTAGCTTTCTTGGGCCGCCACGCCGACATAAGCGTCTGTGTCCTCACCCAGAAATACAACTCCGTCCTGAAGGACTTGCGCGAGCAGACGCGCTGGGTCGCTCTCTTCCACTGCAGGGTTCGCGACTCATTCGAAGAGTGCCTGCGAGAAAATGACGCTATATCAACATGAGAACAGCGGGCTATATCAACATGAATACACGCTAAGCTTCTGTTAAAGACTGATCAGCCAGCTGCTTTTAAGCTGCTTACATGTATGAATTATTAACAGATGGGCTGCTCATCGCTGTTCTTGGCGTGAATTTAGTAGTGCTGGTTTCCGTTGCTTGGCAAATCACCTGCTTCAGCCAGTGCCTTCGATATTATATTAGACGGGTCCGCCGGTTTGTAATATCAACTGCAGGAACAGTGGGCGAAATGGACTGCGACGAACTGATTGACGAGCTGATATCAGTTACAGAGCAGCGGCAGGGCGCTGGTCTAGCTGAGGGAGCTCCACCGGCAGCCGCCCCGGCGGGAGGAACGGCGGCGACGCCAGAAGGGCCGCAGGGCCAGGAGAAAGAACGGGTGTAAAAACACCGTGAAAGGCTCGCTGCCATCGCAGCGGGAGACCAAGCCGGGCAATATGGACTGGTGGTCCGTGGGAAAGCATTCACCGCCGATCAAATCGACGCTCTGGACAACATCGAAATAGAGAAGATGTACACCCGCTACGAAGCAAGGCTTTGGGCGGCGATGACGAAGACGCTGGGGTCTGCAGCGCTCCAGTTTTATGCGGGGGTGGCAACCATGTTTCTCCCGATCCCGGCCGAAAACAATCGCCGACCTCGAGGGCGACCCGTTTGTCGGACACGCGCTTAGCAGCACTACATGCGTACTCTACCATCGCTATGGCATGTTCTTAGCACCGTTAACCGCTGTGCTGACCACCCTTAAGCATTGCCATTTTGAACACCAATGCCCGGTCAGAATAAACGATGGCGGAGACGTTGCAAAGCAGTAGGGAGAACCAAGAGACGTTACAAAGCAGCACACAAGCGGAGGAGCCAGCACAGAGCCCAGTAGAAAGAGTTACGGACCCGAGGCAGAAAGTTAAGGATCCGAGAAAAGTGGCAGCCGGGCGTGCCGGCGCTGCCGCCCGAAAGGCAAAGCAGGAAGAACGACTGCTAGAACAGCTTCGGGTAGCCAAGGAATCATTTCATCCCCCTGCGGGCGACGGCACGGCTGCCAATAATACTCTAAAGGAAGCGGACCAGGAACAAGTGGTTTCCGCGGATAAACGGCCGGAACACCGTGAAGGACTAACTAACTGGACCCGATGGATTATTGGGGCTTGTCTTACGGGCGAAGCGCTCATGTTTCTTCCACGCTTGCGCGCCACGCAGATGCCACAAGCGGCACAAAAACGGCGACAGGCCCCACAGACACCGCGCCCAAGCAATTAGAGGCTAGCCCCGATCCTTTTTATATGAAAGAGTGCCGTGCTTGTTATACCGCTATGCTATGACAACTCCAGCAACCGACGGGAAGATGCTAGTAAATGCGCTGTATCATAGTGCAGTCGTCTCTGGCTTGGTATGGGATACGCCGGCTCGGAAAGATGGAAATGGGGGGAAGCACCCCCAAGCGAGACCTCACACCCCGTGTCGTCGTCATGGTGATATTAGACATCGCTCTCACCATGGCAACCAAGGACGCTCTTATTAGACAAGGGGTGTTATCCCCTGATATCATAAAGAAATAATGGCTGTTGCTATACTCGTTGGGGCGCCCTCGTGAATGCCCTGGCGTTCACGGGGTCGAACTATCTGTTCTCCATGCTGAGGAGCTCTGGCGTCGACGAAGAGCGCTACAGGCCGCACAGGCGACATGGTCTCGAAAGCGGATTGAGCGCCTGGACTGGATCAATGAGGAACGTCGCCGGCAAGGCCATGCTGTTCAGACGTTCCGGGATGTCGACGCTGCAATGCGCGAGTATGCGCAGGTCACCGGGCACAACCTCGACCCCCCCTGGGGCCAGAGCCCCAGCTCTCCGACTTTTATCACCAGAGTGACGGCCAGAAAGACCGCGAGATTGCCTTTGTTATCCTGGGGATGGCCGCGACCGGCCTGGTGGCTTACAGACTCGCCAAGTAATACGTGTGTTTCATCGCCATGCCGGCGTTCTTGCTGCAACAGCCGACACAACCTTAGTAGTGATTTTTTTTTCTGCGGCCTTGATAGTAATGGGTATGCCCGAAGAGCTATACTTCGCAATGCTAGAGGGTGGATGGCAGGCCAAACGGCACAAAATCCCCATTCCTCTGGCCAGTACTATGATCGATACAGCAGAAAAGTCTCTCGAGCCCTGGCAGCAGGATGAACGGGCAGCCATTCAGTTCGCCGCAGGGGTGCTGGCTGGCCCGACCAACCTCCGGGCAACAATGGGACAGCTTCCTGAGCCTGTGGCTACCGCATGTTGGAGGCTTATCGGGCTGCTGGAATACCTTAGTAGCAATGGCCGACGGTAAGCTCTCTGCCCTATACTACAGCCCCAAGGCTACTGGGGCTTGCAGCCAGCGAGAAGCTGGTGTTTGCAGCCAAGGTGACTGCCAGCAGGCCAAGGACTGGCTCAAAAGGCAGGCTATCTGGCAGATCTACCCCCAAGGCACATACCTCGGCCAAAGTTTGACGTGGCAGTGCCGAACGAGGTCCACCAGACTGACCTGCTCTTTCTCCCCTACAACCGAGTTGGGAAGCGCAAATTCAAGTACGCCCTTACTGTGGTCGATGTAGCCTCACGCTTCAAAGAGGCTGAGCCTCTTACTAGCAAGACCAAGGCAGAGGTTGCCGATGCTCTGTCTCGGATCTACAGACGGGAGCCATTGAAGTGGCCTAAGCTTCTCCAGGTTGACCCCGGGCGTGAGTTCATAGGCTGCGTCAGCCAGCTGCTCGCCAAACACGGGGTCGAGGTCCGGCGCGGTCGGGTCGATATTCACAGGGACCAAGGCGTCGTGGAGCGCTGGGACCGGACCCTGGCTGAGCGGTTGTTTGGGCACCAATACGCCCAAGAGATGCGCCTACCTTCAGGTCAGAGATCAACAGAGTGGGTGGCTCGGCTGCCTGGCGTCCTAGCAGCTCTGAACGGTGAAGTGACCAGGTTGACCTGCAAAAAGCCCTCTGATGCCATCAAGGCCAAGACGCTGCGCCGCAGCACACAAAAGCCCTCCTCTGTCGTTCCTGGCCGCCCTGTTGGTCTCAAGGAGCAAAAGCTCCCTTCAGGCGTTCGCTATCTGTACCAGCCTGGCGAGCTAGAGAGCGGTCGGCGCCGCGCGACTGACCCTGTCTTTAACGGTTCATCGGCTCGGACGCTCGGTGACCAAGTCCGATGAGCCCGTGTTGTATTACTTGCAGGATGGGCCTCAGCGGGGCTTCGTGCGCGAAGAGCTCCTCATAGTGCCACCGGACACTCAGCTTCCTCCGAATGGGGTTCTCAAGCGCTGAGCGCAGCTGCTCCTCTTTTTCGGTTGCACTCGAGACAAGTCAGCCTGACGTTATCTTGGATATGGTCCGCGGAGTTGTCTAACCGGTCAACATTGAACTGTTGAGGTGTCATTTGGCTGGTAAGCCCATAGGAGCTCGATGTTGCACATGGCACAGTGATTGTTCTAGGCCTCCTTCAGTGCTAGTATGTGATCAACCTTCAGGCCAAATCTGAGCCCCTTGGCTTGGTCCTGTCGCTTGTAGGCCACCAGCTTCCTGTAGATGACTTTTCGGTGCTGCTGCTCGGTGAGTGTGCGTGCACCCCAGAGCCCTCGTCTGGGGGACAGACTACCCTCTCGAGATGGTGCATGTACTCTACTCTTGAGAAAGCCAAATACGAGAGATTTGACCACTGAAGATAGTCATCGATGATCCAGACCTTTTAGGGTGCTGCGACGGTGAGACCTTGGCTTGAGTGGACTGTGAGGGCATAGCCAAGAGCCCAGTCCGAGCCCCACTTGCCGTCTAGGACCTCGCGGGCATATTTCAAGGGCACCTCGACAATGTCGTTCAGGACGAGCTCCTGCTGGTCTGGCCTGCCCTCCAACAAGGGCCCAGGGATGGTGACCATGATGTTTTGCCGCCGAGTGTCTTTGGGGCGGTATAGTAGAGGTACGGAGGAGTCCGGGAAATACTTCTCATGGCGCTCGAACAGCAGCCTATGGGCCCGGTCGCGAATCTTCTGCCTCGAGGTCAAGATGAGATCACACGGATTCCAAGCCACCACGAAGCGTCCCCACCCGAGGCAACCAGGAAGCGCCTTTCGTACCTCTTGGCACTGGGTCTTATCTGGCTGCAGACGGATGGCCCTTTTGAGGGTCTTGGGGGTCTTTGGCTCTATGGTCTACCTCGACCTCTTCGTAATAGTTGGCATGCTCGCGGAGCCAGTCGTGTGGCATTTCTACGGCGATTGGGGGCGGCTGTCCCTGGTCCCCGCAGCAGATGACCTGGACACCCCGACCCTCGAACCAGTCGAGAAAGGTTTCCAGAGAGGGGCGGGGCACTGTGCAGACCTCGTCCCATATGATCACACGGGGGAAGCATTTCTGTCCCATCCTTTCGGTCGTCCAGTTGGTCTGGCCGCTCCAGCGGAAGAAACTGATAGGTCTGGGCCTGGACGCCCCTGGCCCGCATCTCTTTGGCCAGGCGATGGGTCGGGGTGAAGATGAGGGGGTTTCTGGTACGGAAGAGCTCTATCGCTTGCATGGTTTTGCCGCTGCCCCCGCCGCCGTTTAGGTAGCTCAAGCGGTGCCTCGACAGCGGGTCACATGGCGCGGCGCGGTGCTGGGAGGAAGGATCCTATTGCTGCGCAACGAGTCAGGCCTGACGAAGTAGGCCGCATGCTCCTGGGGCATGAAGATCTGCTCGCCTTTGTTCCGCCATTGGCCAGGGGCGACCGGAGTGAGGTAGTCTTCTTCGAGTAAACAGAGCACGCACATGACCTCCCCACAGTCACATACGCTTTGACACCTTCGAGCTTGTGGAGTGCAGATTTTCGAACATAGATGCTGTCAGTGGCCACTCGGACCGCCTCATCTGGTTCGAACCTCTGTAGCATTGAGAGGAGGTTGATGTGGGCGTAGGCCAGCATGGTCGCCCTCAGGTGGGTGAACTGGGACTGGGAACCGTCGTAGTAAGTGAGGATGTGACCAGCTCGCACTTCACTGGCGCTCCGACCAAAGTGCCTGAGGGACGGGTGTCCTGGACAAGGTAGTCGAGCTCGCCTCGGTCGGTCACCAGCCTCCGTATTAGCCTTTTTCCATCTGCTTTGCTGCCCTGTGTGAATTTGCCGATGACGGAGCAGCCTTGGTCCCTGCTTTCGGGCAACCAGACCTCAGTCTGATTCTCGAAGGAGATGATCGCCTACCTGACTGAGAGACCTTAGCAGGCCAGACTCTGTCAGGAAGGCAAGAAGCTGTGTCGAGGCCCAACCGTCTTCGGAGCCTGCGAAATGTCTTCCAAACCAGGCAGGAATGACAGGATGGCAGGTAGCCTCAAACTCCCATTCTTGAACCTCGGCAAATCCAGTGCCAATGTCTTTTGGAAGAGGGACGATTGCTACACGGGTCATGCGGTGAGTCCTAACCGCTCGAAATAGGGTTTCGCTCCACCCATGCCCTGGAAGGAGGCCGGGTAGCAGGACTTCATGTCGATAGAAGTGACTTCCCTCGTGTCATAACCAATCGAGTTCCAGAGTCCGCCATGGCCATGCTTCACACAAGCCTTCTTGTGCAAGGCGGTTTGTTGTATGTCTTTCGTAGTGTTTTTCGTACGTTTGTTCGATTTGTGCTTGTTTGGATTTGTCGGTTTCCTCTTCCTCTTAATGTCTGGAAAGGGCTGCGGTTTGTGACTGTGGCACCCCCTGGACTTTTCTCTTACTTTTTTAAAGTAAAATATCATCAATGTGACGTCTGTTGAATTTGCAAAAATGGCATAAGTTAGAGGCAGAAGGAGGGTTTGGTTGAAATTGTGAAACAACTACGTATACAAAAGTGACAGCTGGTAACGACTGTACCAAGCTTCGAGTGAGAAATTTAAAGTGAAAAAAAATGCTATGTCAAGAATAATTTCGTTTGAAAGAAAGTTGATATACTTAGTAAGTTTTCTGCCATTTCTGACAGGGGAGACAAGTTTTGTGGCTTCCTGTTTGTGTTCAAGCATACTAAGGCCCTACTGAAAAGGGGTCTGCTCTAATAGGAAAGAACATACAATCTTGGAAGTCAAGAACTCAAATGTCCTGGAGGAGGCTGGCTGGGGTTCTTTTCTTTTGCCATAATGCTGTCCGCGTGCTTTTCGCCGAAGGCTCTGTCGGCGAGCTCGGGGTTGCCTAATCCGCCACAGATCGCTTTGAGTCTTTCGTTGGCCTTTTGTGTCCTGTAGGTGCGGCCGTCCTGGGGCACGACAGAGTGCTGTCGGTCTTGACCGCCCAGGAGCCGGACTGCTAATGGCTCACACTGGGTGACTTCCCAGATGGCGTGCCAGATGTTGCCCTCGTAGGTGTGGACCTCTCGGGACTGTGGGAAGTGGAGGTCTTTGGGCCAAGCGTGGCCGTTGTGGCAGATAATTTCTACTGTTTTCCATCCACTGCGCTGGTATTTGCCGCTGTTGAAGATGTATTCATCAGCAATGTCCCTCAGGACGATTGGTCTCCATAGGATCTTTTCCAGCTCAGCTCGTCATCGACCGTGGCGCCGGTTTCGCGGACTCTCTCTTCCACTCCTGGATCTTATGTCGCCGTGTGGGTGTAAGTCCCTGGCCTCTCAAAACTCGCTCAAAGTACTCCACAACTCTCTGAGCCACACTGTTGAGGTCACCATCTCTTAACGGAGCTAGGTTGGCAGGGCCCGGATCTTGATCGGGCAGAGGCCGTAGGCAACTGCGGTGACAGGGTAGGCATTTTGGTAGAACACACTATCAATTCCAATCAATGCCCCAGGCTTTGTGTCCCGAGAGACCTCGATGACCCCCTGGCCCTTTTTTCGCTCAGCCCCAACTGGATCAAACTTTGTCTTCAAGGACCTAATCATCTTCAGCTTTCTCCCAGAGAAACTTGAGTTTCAGAATAAACTCAAGTTTCTCCTGGAGAGCTGCCAGAATTTCGGTAGCCCTGACGTCGGCCACCCGAGCGTCCAGTGCCAACCTGCCGGCTTTGGCATGCATGCCGTCGGCGATCTCGATATCACCGATGTCCAGCGGGTCTTCTCCTTCAACCCTCCATGTAGAGGACCGCAGCGGCGCCATCTACCTCGAATTAATCTTTGGCGTCGTTAAGTATCTCGACCCACGACACGTCAGCCGGGAGTTTTACTGGGTGAGGGACATGATCATCCGAGTCGGTAAATGGCCACTGTGGTCGAAGTGGCCGGGGGAGGAGTCTTTCCTCAGCTTCTGGAATGGGCTCATCGAGGATGAACCTTGGCTCGTACTCTGCGAGCATCTCTTCGATCAGGTCATCCATAGGGATAGTAGCCATGCTGTCAGATAGGTATACTACCTGCACAGCTATTCTCTAAATGGGGGTTCGAGTTATAAGGAGCTGATCCTGCTGTAGGAAGGGTATACTACCTACACAGTTATTCTCTAAAGGGGGTTCGAGTTACAAGGAGCTGATCCTGCTGTCGGATGGATATACTACCTGCACAGTTATTCTCTAAATGGGGGTTCGAGTTACAAGGAGCTGATCCTGTTGTCGGTTGGGTATACTACCTGCACAGTTATTCTCTAAATGGGGGTTCGAGTTACAAGGAGCTGAGCCAACACCAGATCAAACTGCCTTCGGGCTCTCTTTTTCAGGGCTATGTGCTGGTGGCGAATTTTATCTCGTCCACAAGCCCGACAGACCGATCTCGCTTTGAACCCTTTACCACAGCACCTACAGGGGATGGGGATTTTGTTACCTTTGCGGATTCTAGCTAAATGGACTTTGCAGAATGTCCGGCAGCACCTCTTCCCGCAGGTCCCAAGCTCACCAACTTTCAACCATGCACAGTTGTTGTGGCCCTTCATCACTAGATAAGTATACTCTCCACACGGACATGTCTAAATGGGTCGTCCCCAGGGCCTCGGGCGCGATGCCTCCTTTTTTGCGTTCAGAGCCCCAAGGCCGGCGAGGGTGGGTCCGTCCCCAGGGGCTCGGGCGGTTCTCAAGCGCAGGCTGGCCGTTGCCAATTATTTATGTAGGTCGAGCCGTCTTCACGTACACACACAATTACCAATTATTTATGTAGGTCGAGGACGCCCCGACTTAAACACACAATTACCAATTGTTTATGTACGTGGGAGCCTCCGTGGCCCGATCCGTGGCCCCATCTAGCTACTATGATCACCCCCCTGCTGCTAGCTTAGCATGCTGGATAAATAATTCAGCAGAGGACATTTTGAAAATGTGGTTTATTTTTTTATTTATAATTATTGTTTCTCAGCAAATAAGGCTTTTAGATGTCAAAACCTATTGCTGACCGTTCTAAGGCGGTGGTCCCGGCGTTAGTCTTACTATTTGTTGCTTTGTGGTTTATTCTGCGAGGCGGTTTGTTGTATGTCTTTTCGTGTGTCATTTTGTTCTTGTGTTTTTCAGTCCTTTTAGTATTGCGATTACCTCGCTGGGGGAAGCGAGAGCTAATCTTAGTGCTTTTCGTACGTTTGTTCGATTTGTGCTTGTTTGGATTTGTCGGTTTCCTCTTCCTCTTGGGGTCTGGGAAGGGCTGTGGTTTGTGACTGTGGCACTCCCTGGACTTTTCTCTTACCTTCTTTTAAGTAAAATATCATCAATGTGTCGTCTGTTGAATTTGAAAAATGGCATAAGTTAGAGGCAGAAGAAGGCTTTTGTTGAAATTGTGAAACAACTACGTATACAAAAGTGACAGCTGGTACGACTGTACCAAGCTTCGTGTGAGAAATTTAAAGTGAAAAAAATGCTATGTCAAGAATAATTTCGTTTGAAAGAAAGTTGATATACTTAATAAGTTTTCTGCCATTTCTGACAAGGGAGACAAGTTTTGTGGCTTCCTGTTTGTGTTCAAGCACACTGAGGCCCTTCTGAAAAGGGGTCTGCTCTAATAAGAAAGAACATACAATCTTTGAAGTCAAGAACTCAAATGTCTCCCTTTGCAGAAATAGACAAAAACACTATCGAATGTATCCAGCTTCCTTATCTCTTTCGGTACCAAATTTCAGACGACATTTGTCGTCTGCTTTCTTTTAAAACAAATTGTGGCTTGGCTGCGGTTTGTGATTGTGGCACTCCCTGGACCTTTTTTAGGAGCAGTCCGATCAGGGTCCACACTGTTTGCATGTATGCAAAAATAGGTTTGAAAAGTCTGCATGAATATTCAGCAGACAACATAAACAGACGACATTTTCTGATACAGTTTTTCTTGGCGCTTTAAGGGTTAATAGAACCACGAAGTCAACCAAAGCGATGACAACACTAGTGGGTCGATGTGTCTGAGTGTAGGTTGGGATAATGGTCTTGAACGGGGACTTAAAGCTATTTCGTCCTGTAATAGTAAACAGTGCAGTCCTGGATGTGCGTTGTTTGCCAATGTCCTGGACCAGGTTTTACATACATCCCTCTGTATACGGCACTCTGATGCTCGTGGGGCGGGCGGGGAGGTGGTAACTTAGGGGTAATTTTGGTAAGGGTGAGCGAGCCAGTATTTCAAGACCTACCCCATTCATATACCTGGCCTTTGAAAAAACGGGGACCCATTCATATACTTGATCATCCAAAATGCTGACCTATTCAGATACTGCTCTTTGATTTTTTGTACCCATTTTTTGCAGTTAATTCATGTAATACCAAGAGGATAAGCAGCCTCGAAAAATCTCTGAGCGAAAAATATGTGCATATACCAGGATGTCAGAAAAAATGGGGCCTTTCACATAGGAATCCAGAAAAATCGGGCCATTCATATACTTTTTGTTGAAAAAAGGGGGCCAATCATATACCTGGTAGCACTGAAAAAGGGGGCTATTCGGCACGCACATCCATACTATGCCATATATAGGAAGTTACACCACCACCCCCCCCCCCCCCCCCCCCCGCACATCCATACTATGCCATATATAGGAAGTTACACCCCCACCCCCACCGAGCTCTGACGTCTCAGCGACAAGGAAAGCGCAGCTATTAATAACCGTTATCGGGATATCGTACAAACGTGCGTTTTGATTTTACTGGTCAATGCAAATTACATGTACAACAATCTTAAGGAAATTTTGGTATGTTTATACATTGGCTCGTTTGTAAACAAATACGAGACTACAAGATTATCTTAAAGGTTCAAAACTAAGATGTGCCTCGTTCATTAGTCTTTTTGGGTACTACAGAACCTAGTATCATAGAGGCCCAACAGGGGTATTTAGCATTGGCTCATTTATTTGATCCAAAGATAATATCCTCTCCAAATTATTTATAACCCTTTAGAAGGGCTCATCACCATCCCTTGCTCAGATCTAATCACCTCTTGATGGCATGTCTTTGATCTCCATTACGAAAACACGCCTATTCAAATATATAGAAAATTTCACCCCCCAAAACTGAAAAAAAATTTCAGATAAAAAACTGATATTTTTTTATATTTCTGCTCAAAACATAGATTGTAAGTATTTGTTAGAATCGCCTCAGCGAGGCGGTTCTAACGAATACTCACAATCTATGTTTTTAGCAGAAATAAGACAAATATTGCATAGCCCTGTAAACCCCAGTTTTACTATAGAAAAGTGGGGTTTAAAGGGGTCAAAATTATATAGGTATGTTTTCGTGATGCCATTGCACAAAGCCTAGGTAGGGACAATAAGAGCCTTAGTAAGTGGTACCACTTCTGGTCTCGTTTTAGCTATGTCTTTTAGGTGAATCGATACACCCGTGAGATTTTTGTCATTGTTCACAAAGGAGGTGACCCCGAGTTTGCTGTCTTGTACATCGAATCCCTTCTGAAACGGGTCCGCTCTCAAATGAAAACATAGGAAATAGTTTTTCTCGTTTTGAGAGTAGACCATTCTCAGACGGATGGGGTCAACTCTAAAAGGCAGGAACATGAAACAAATGCTTTCCCTTTGAAGTAGAACCTCTTTAGAAGAGGATGCCAATTTATACAGAATTACCACCCTGATTGTGGATCTGTTCCCCTTAAGGAAAAAATACCATTATTTATAGGAAATGCTTCCTTGAATGGATATAAATAGGGTTTATTCATTCTCCTGTTTTAAGCACTCGTTTC
Organism: Anodontia alba; assembly: GCA_964016985.1. Taxonomy (NCBI): domain Eukaryota; kingdom Metazoa; phylum Mollusca; class Bivalvia; order Lucinida; family Lucinidae; genus Anodontia; species Anodontia alba. Next base: position 6,418,253 of record OZ024835.1, on the reverse strand, counting down.
TTTATCGGATTTTTTTTACTATCCGAGGTTTATAAATCCCATATTTAAAATAGGAGAAATGAATAAACTGTATATTACATGCATTTCGCCGCAACAGAGTACACCATTTAAGAGGCTTTTGTGGCAAGTCTAGTCTGCCAGTTTGTTTACGCTGTCATTTCTATTTTGGGTCGGCGTAGAAATCAATAATATATTTAGGATAGCTTTTGTTTTTATCTTAAATGATATTGACAGCAGGGTCAAAATCTAGGCTGTTCATATGTTACAAAAAAGTAGTTCCGGTTAAAGAGATTTATTTCCCCGGCTAAGAGGAAATATTTTTTCTTAGAAAACAAGGAAAATACCAGTTTTATGTCTCGTAGAAATCGTGGTATTTCTTGGTTATGCATGTAATATTATCATTTAATTTGTGTACATACCGTGAAACTTCAATGACTCGAACACCGATAGCTCATTTACAATGGCTGATTCGAACTCGTTTCGAGTTCCCAGGAACTTTTTCTGATAGCCAAAGAAAACAAATATTTAGGGAAATTTCTCACATCATGGAAATGTATGTTATGTGTTCTCGTTAGAATCCTTTTATCGAGACGATTCTAATAATTAGACTCAATATACCATTATTTTATCGAAGATCGAAAAAGCATTCCTAAATTTACCTCCTGACCTGGCGCTGTGATTAAACACCATTACTGCATAAAAAAACAGTGTCACACGTTATGAACAGCCGTGCATTAACCGGCAAAAAGCCGTGTATTAACAAGGTAATTCACGCGCTGTTAATGCACGGCTAGGCAACTTTCAATATGATCGTATCGGGGCCACAGACTTGCTGACGTTACGAGATGTGTACTGCCAGGCCCTAGAATGAGCATAGTCAGTGGAAATTACGTTCGCGAGACATCGGTGAAAAGGCGAAACAAAATAGTGCAAGAAATAACGCGAAATGTAGCAAATATTTTCATTTTTTATGCAATAATAGCGATCGAACATGGTTTCGCAATGCATTAACATTCGCCAGGTCCCTTGGGAGGTGTTGAAAACTGCGGCCTTCGGCCTTGGTTTTCAACACCTCCCACGGGACCTGGCGAATGTTAATGCATGAAAAACCATGTTTAATTCCTATATTGGTTTGAACTACCTGTGTCTAGAACAAATTTTCATGGTTCCAAAGATGTTTGAGCTATTTTGGTTCCCCTGTGTATAAAATGCCAATAACATTGTCCCTGATTTTGCAAATGAGAGGTACAATTCAAACGATACTGTTAAACAGCAGCTTGACCAATCCCAGAAATGAGATGATACTATTCAAATGATACGGTTAAACAGCAGCTTGACCAGTCCCAGAAATGAGATGTTAGCGTTCAAATGATACGGTTAAACAGCAGCTTGACCAATACCAGAAATGAGATGTGACAATTCAAAAGATACGGTTAAACAGCAGCTTGACCAATCCCAGAAATGAGATGTTACAATTCAAATGATACGGTTAAACAGCAGCTTGACCAATCCCAGAAATGAGAGGTACCATTCGACAGTTTGAGCAGTTTTAGAAATGAGATGTTACAATTCAAATGATACTGTTAAACAGCATTTTGACCAGTCCCAGATATGTGATGTTACCATTCAAATGATACGGTTAAACATCAGCTTGACCAGTCCCTGAAATGTGATGTTATCATTCAAATGATACGGTTAAACAGCAGCTTGACCAGTCCCAGAAATGAGATGTTACAATTCAAATGATACTGTTAAACAGGATTTTTGCCAGTCCCAGAAATGAGATGTTACAATTCAAATGATGCGGTTAAACAGCAGCTTGACCAATCCCAGAAATGAGATGTTACCATTCAAATGATACGGTTAAACAGCAGCTTGACCAATCCCAGAAATGAGATGTTACAATACAAATGATACTGTTACACAGGATTTTGGCCAGTCCCAGAAAAAAAGATGTTACAATTCAAATGACACAGTTAAACAGGATTTTGGCAAGTCCCAGAAATGAGATGTTACAATTCAAATGATACGGTTAAACAGCATTTTGGCCAGTCCTAGAAATGAGATGTTACAATTCAAATGATACTGTTAAACAGGATTTTGGCCAGTCCCAGAAATGAGATGTTACAATTCAAATGATACGGTTAAACAGCATTTTGGCCAGTCCCAGAAATGAGATGTTACAATTCAAATGATACTGTTAAACAGAATTTTGGCCAGTCCCAGAAATGAGATGTAAAACAATTCAAATGAAACTGTTGAACAGCAGTTTGGCAAGCCCTGGACCAATTTTTATTTCGCAAAAAAAAAAAAACTATTAATCGTTCGTTTGAAAAGATCAGTAATGTTTTCCCCTGACACATTCAACTATCATTACTTTAAACAGTACACTTTAGATCACTGAATAGGTTCATCAGGATAGAATATTACATTAATCCAATATTCATTAAACATATATCAAGGACATCACGAAAACATGCCTATATAATTTTGACCCCCTTAAACCCCACTTGTATATAGTAAAACTGAGGTTTACAGGGGTATTTCTTATTTTCCTTATTTCTGCTTAAAACATAGATTGCGGGTACTCGTTAGAACTGCCTCTTCAAGGCGGTTCTAACGAGTACCCACATTCTATTTTTTGAGCAGAAATTTAGAAAATAACAGAATTTTTTATCTGAAAATTTTCATTTTTTTTGTGATAAAATTTTCAGTATATTTGAATAGGCATGTTTTCGTAATGAAAAAAATGCACACTATGATAGTTGCCGTTCTCATCGAGAGCGATCATCAGACTGTGACCTTGATCTCCTGACGTCACCGGAATTGGACTACTTACTACTAGTTTCTACAAGTAAACAAAGGCCTGTAGATGTTGCCTGGGACCCCGTTCATGACGGAGGGTCTGATCAAATACGGAACATCAGGCTATTGTTTTGTTTTAGATCCCGGCAGCTTCTTTGACTTGTCTGAGTCTCTGATTATTTTCCTTGTCAACTACTTCTGCCCAATACCAATCGATCACATGGTTAGCCTTAGCGATATGAAAAGTCACTACACTATGGTTAAACTAGGTTTCATATGGCTCTGATCTGGTGTATACCTGTGGTACATTTTGGCATCTTTGCGCTACGGCTGACAAGGCATCGATTAAGAGTGGAGGGAGTTGGGGTGGGGGCAAAAGTGATTGATAGAGAGAATAATCAAAGACTCAGATACGTCCGCACGTGTCCTTCAAGGGATATGTTTACAATCATGAAGCTGCTCATACATTTCAGTCGCCTCGGAAACAGCAAGCGTTAATTGTACCTACACTGACAATGGAGTAACAAAGACAAAGAAGTGTCCGCATGCTTGTTGTGGGCCGATAGGGAACCAGTGGTGTTGTAAGCCAGATAAGCACAGGTAGGTAGATTTATAGATTGACACTTTAGTGATGCCTGATATCTGGCCTTTGATCAGGCCTTCCGTGGTTCAGCTAGTGATTGTCGTTAGCCTTATGTTTCGTCTTTCATCGGACCTGCGTAGTTTAACTTGTGGTTCCATAGCCTGATGTTTTGTCTTTGATCGGACCTCCGTTGTTTAATTAGTGATTTTCTTAAGCAAGATGTTTTGTATTTGATCGGATCCTCCGTTGTTTATCGTGTGGTTTTCTTAAGCATGATGTTTTGTCTTTGATCGGATCCTCCGTGGTTCAACGAGTGATTGTCTTTCGCTTGAAGTTTCGTCTTTGCTCGGACCCTTCTTGGTTTATTTAGTGTTTTTTAGCCTGATGTTTCGTCATTTTGGGGCACACCATCGTTCAACTAATGGTTTTCTTAAACCTGGTGTTTCGTCTTTGCTAGGACCCTCCATGGTTTATGTAGTGGTTTTCGTTAGCCTAATGTATGTCTTTAAACGGACCCCGTGATTTATCTAGTGGTTTTCTTAAGCCTGAATTTTATCTTAGATCGGACCCTCTGTGGTTTATCCAGTGGTTTTCTTTAGCCTGATTATTCGTCTTTATTGGGCCCTCCTTTGTACATCTAGTGGTTTTCTTTAGCCTGGTGATTCGTCTTTGTTCATTCCCTCTGTGGTTTAATGAGTTATTGCCTTTAGCTGGAAGTTTTATCTTTGCTCGGACCCTCCTTGGCTTATCTAGTGGTGTTTATTAGCCTGATGTTTTTCGTATGTATAACTTTATAGCACTCCATCCTTCAGCTAGTAGTTTTCTTTAATCTGGTGTTTCGTCTTTGCTCGGACCTTCGTGGTTTATTTATGATTTTCTTTAGCCTGGTGTTTCGTCTTTGCAAAGACCCTCCATGGTTCATTTGTGGTTTTCTTTAGACTGATTATTCGCCTTTGATCAGATTCTCTGTGGTTCATCTAGTGGTTATTCAGCCTGACGTTTCGTTTGTGAGCAGACCCTCCGCAGTTCATCCTTACGCACTGGCTGCTAGTGTCTTAGGTGGTTGTCACGAAGCCTCATTCTTCTTTCTTTCTTTCTTTCCTTTTTTCCTTTTATGCTTTCTTTTTTTCTCTCGATACTGTTCTCGGTCAACTATGACCATGATGGTGGGGTTTTTTTTTTGTTGTGGCACATGTTATCAAAAAATAAGTTTAATTAGTGCTAAAGCCACCAGCAGTTTTAAACTATTTACAAGATGACGACAGGAGCAATCAGTCCATACCTAGCTCCTGCCCAACCCTCAGATATTATATTTTGGCCTTAGACCCACCGACTGTCTCCAAAGAGACAGCTTCCCCTTATGAAAAAAATGGGCCTGTGGCAAGGTCTGCTGCAGAGCTATGAACAAGTTGTCGCAATGATGCAGCAACATTGCTGCAAGGTTGTTGCAGTGTGTTTTTATCATGCAAATGAAATCTGCCATAAGGTTGCCGCAGACCTATTGCAAAATTGCGGCAAACATTTGACTGTACTAGGGGAAAAGGGACTTTACAAAGCTAAAAATATGCATGCGCAGGCCCTCAGGGATGTTGTTGTTCTACAATGTGGACACCCTGAACACTTAAGACACCTGAAAACATACTCTATGTAAGATTTCTGCTCAGATATTTTTTTTTATCTTGGACAGATATTTGAGCATTTGATACTAATGTTTTATGTATAAGGTTAACGTTTTAGGACACAGTCCCTTTTAATATGCATCTGCATAGGATATCCCTCCTTAGAGCCCCATCCTCCCTCCCTGGGCTTCATAACCTTTACTAGCAGATCCCCAGTTTAGAGGTTCTAACATTTCTTTTAAAGGAGTCCATAGTTGAAGAGATTTGACAAAAACAATTTCAGATATAAGTAAGCATGCTCATTTGGCTTGCTACATGTATTTAATTCAGCACATTTAGATAACTGGTTTCCATGCAGAATCTTATCAAATCTCTATGCATCTTTAGTTCATCGAAAATGAAACTCATGGTTTATGTTTCTAAATTTCTATGCATGATTCTTTATGATCCTGAGTAAAATGTAAATGGAATTACAGTCTTTAAGAAAGTTTTGGGTTTTAATTGCAAAGAAAATAAACTTACCATTTTCAATAAGCTGTTAAATTAAATTTAAGAATCCAGACAGATAACAGTATTCCAATGAAAATTAATTCACACTGATACAGCTAAACACAAAATTGCATATATTCCACAATAAAACAAGAAAATCACTATCAGGTCCTTTACTTTCTAGCTTGTTACTCATTCAGTGCTATCCTATAAATGACTGCACTTTTTGGATAAAAAGGAAACTATCTGACCACTTTTATGATATCTTAATTAAAAGCACATTGGTGTCATGGCAACAGGGCCATAAATATTTCCCCAAACCTGTTTTGCATAATTACAATTATTTTCTGGCAATGTTCTGGCAAAGTTGACCATAATGTTATAGAAATTCACTTCTGCACTGAACTTAACAGCTTAAAAATTTTCAAAGTGTCTGACCAGAAAAAAGAGTTGATATGGATCGTGTCAGCAGACTGTTGTTTTTTATCCCCGTTGAAGACCCAGTTTTGGTTGTTTTATAATATTACTGTTACAGTGATCTATGTTGTTAACATTCAGCTGTTATAAAAACTTGCAAATGTATGGTGAAAATTATTGATGTAGCAAATTTTTTTAACTCCATTTCAGAATGTTTTTTTATTTGAATATAATTATCAATATCGGGGTGGTCTGCTGCTTAGAATATAATTATCTTTGTCTAATAAATTTTGAAATTCCAAATAAACAACTGAGTGGAATGAAATAACCTCTAGTAATCATCAGATTCAGAGATGATGGCAAATCTCTGGCAAACTACCTCAAAAAAGAAAACTTTCTGGCAAACTTTTGGCAAGCTCCTTGATCCCCAATATCTTTTGGCAAAGTTCTGGCAAACTCCCCCCTGCTGGTAAGGTACTTTGCCAGAGCATTGCCATTAGCGGCAATGATCGGCAAAGTTTAGCGGCACAGTTTTTCTTTGCTGCAACCATGCCGCTGCCTTCTAGCGACATTATGGCACAGAATCTTTTTCATAAGGGTTCGTTTGTAAGGCAATTTCAATTTGCAGTTGTCGTATTTACAGTAATAAGATTGTCATGTATATTGTAGAATAGAGAAAGAGAAGCCTGCTGTCGTCTTTTCCGCAGGTCTGGCTATTTCAGTTTATCGAGCACTGTGATTGCACCAATGGGCAGCCGTCCTCTGCATTTGTTCTATTCTATTGATACCTACTTGGTTATAGGACATCACAAGTGGTTCTACATTTTCAAGTTTCAGCCGGACCAGACTTTTGTATGCATTAGCCTTGGTTTCCTTCGATGCAAACGTCAAGTTTCTACATAGGAAACTAAGTGTCTTAGTAGCCTTACTAACTATTTCAATAATGTGCTGACCCCATTCGAGGTCATGCGTGATTTTTACCCCTAAGCATTTGGCTGAAGATAGAGTGACATTTGGCAACATTGAATTTCATGAGCCTTGTCTCTTCCCAAAGTGCCAATTTGGATAATTAGTTGGTCTTCAGAACATCTAATATTTCTGTTAAGAACACAGTCGTCGGCGAAAAATCGGACCATTGAATTTATGTTGTCTGGCAGGTCATTAATAAAGATCAAGATCAATATTAGCCCTGCCACAGAATCCTGGGGAACGCCAGATAACACCGGGACTTGATCTGAACATAAACCGTCAAGAACAACTTTTTGTGTTCGTCCAGATAGCCAGGCGGAGATCTACTGGAGGCTATCATTTCGAAACCATACTACTCCAGTTTCAAAAAGTTATATACTTTCATCAATCACGAAAATATGCTTCTATTATTTTGACCCCTTAATCCCCACTTTTATTCAGTGAAAAAAAAGGTAATGAAAAGTCTAGGGAGTGCCACAATCAAAAACCGCAGCCCTTCCGAGACCCCAAGGGGAAGAGGAAACCGACAAATCCAAACAAGCACAAATCGAACAGACGTACGAAAAGCACTAAGATTAGGTCTCTTCCCCAAGCTAAAACTGGGATTTACAGGGGTAAATACTTTTTATTTTGCTCGAAATCATAGATTGTGGGTACTCGTACGAACCGCCTCACCGAGGCAGTTCTAACGAGTATCCACAATCTATGTTTTGAGAAGAAGTATGAAAAATTTCAGAATTTTTATCTAAAAATTTTCCTTTTTTGGTGGTAAAATTTTCAATATATTTGAAAAGACGTTTTCCTCATAATAAGAACAACTTTTTGCGTGTGTCCAGATAGACAGTCAGAAATCTCATTCATCACGAAAACATGCCTAAATAATTTTGACTCCATTAAACCCCAGTTTTATACAGTAGAACTTTTGTTTACAGGGGTATACATTATATTTCTTTCATTCCTCGAAAACACATTGTAAGTCTCGTTAGAAGGCGCTTTTAACGAGTACCCACAATCTATATTTTGAGCAGGAATATGAACAATATGAAAAGTTTTCATCTGATTTTTTTCCGTTTTTTCCGTTTTCGTTTGTAAAATTTTCAATATATTTGAATAAGAGTGTTTTGGTAATAAGAAAAACTTTTTTTGTGTTCTTCCAGATAGCAGGCAGGCAGAAATCCACTGTAGGATATCATTTCGGATAAGATATTACTCCAGTTTCAAAACAGTGATTTAATTTTATTACACCTTTTTTAACTTTTTCACTGATTGAGCGAAACAATCATTTGTACTTTTTGTACTTTTTTTTTCTCTTTGAATAGTCTCGTGGCTAATCGCTAATTGTTGTCATTCCTGGACATCATTTTTCTTGCACACCAGATAAGAAAATCGTGGATTTAACCCTTGGATAGATATTCTCATCCTACCCAGGTTATCCTACCCAAGGTAAGATACAAATCGAGAATTCTCACGTGTTTGTATAGCGATTGAAGTTACTGAACGTTATGACGTCACTAAAAGTCAAGGTAATGTCATCACAACATGGAGGACGTCTGCAACCGAAGTGACTGCATTATCAAAAGTCCACTTTCAGAGATGAAAGGTATGCAAGAAACAGAATCTATTATAGGTGTTAGGGGAAGATAGGAAACCCGTCCATCGGGATCACATTCTGGCATCACGAGGCAAGCCTCGGGACGTATTTTTTCTATTTCCCCCTCACACCCATGATAGATTCTTATAATATTTTTTTTTTTCTTTCCGCCGGCATGCTTAGATATGAATCTTTGCTGAAGGCATATGTCTTAACCCTTCTCTTGCTAATCACACCATGCCCTGTCTTAGCAAACAGTGTAGATCTGGATCTGGATCTGCACTGTTTGTCATTAAGTATGTGAACTTCTATCTTAAACCCGGATCAAGTAATCTGATTGGCTGGAAATTAGAAGTGGGCGTGTCATCTTAATTTATTCAGCATGAGAGGTACGTTTCCTGATGTTGCGGTACATATATTTTTGGGTAATAAATAAGAAAAATACTAATGCATTATGATTGAAATTAAAAGCCTTATCAAAAGCAATAGCCTAGAAGCATGCATTCGATTAGGTGACTTAACTTAATATATATATATATATATATATATATATATATATATATATATAACGTGTTTTTTTTGTTTTTTTTCATATTTATCTTTGACAATGTCAATCGAAATTCATTGTACTCCCCCGGGGTCAACCTGGTGGTTTTCAACGCCCAGACCTGTCATCGACGCTAAGGCGACATAGTATAAATGTCATTTTCAATGGGTTATATCTGAAAAACAAAAAGCACTGGAACAACTTGGTGTCGGCGTCAATAAGACGCCATTACATTGCGATGACGTAAAAACATTTAGATGACAGCAAGGAGTAGCTAAGTCATATTGTCATTTTAAGGCCCAGTCAACCCATTAGGGTCCTGTCCAGTCGTGAGTTTACCTAACCACACTTTTCCTGGACAACCTTAGTCCTCTAAGCGTTCAACCAGTAGATGTGCACATTTTTTCCCGCCAGAAACTGACAGCTGCCCTTTTGAAACAATGAATGGGAGAGAATGAGAAAAATATTTCATGATCAATCTATACGAAATAATGGTGTCGGGCCCTGCGGGGATCGAACCAGCGACCTTCATGTCACCAGTCGGACGCATATCTAACTGATTCACTGAGGTCGGCTTACTGAGTCAGAGTATTTAGTGTATCTACGATATTATTCACGCCAAGCGAAAAAAGGCCTTCGAGTATTCGCAAAATATGCCGATTCACATCTTGCTCATGTGAGAAGTTTTCATATTGTAATTTCTCTTCACTATAACGTTCGACAGCAGTCAATTATTCTGTCTGGAGACAGTGAGGACCCTGATAAGACTGCGCGGATGCGCAGGCTTATCAGGGTCCTCGCTGTCATCAGCTGCCCGAATACAGGTTTTTGCATGGTGTGACCCAAATCTATTATATTCTGTACAATTTCAGTAGTGATGCAGTAAACAAAAGCACTGCTCCGGATGTGCATGAGGACGTTCTTGTACAAGGTATTAAAGAGCTATTGCTAACAGAACCACAAAAAGAGGTACGTTTTGTAATATCGTGTTAATTGCTCGGAAATCTTCGTGACACTGACCTTAAAGTGACAGTCACAACATTACAAAAACATGCCTATTCAAATATACTGGAAATTTTACCATAAAAAAAAACTGAAAATTTCAGATAACAAATTCTGATATTTTTCATATTTCTGCTCAAAACATAGATTGCGGTTACTCGTTAGAACCGCCTCGGCGAGGCGGTTCTAACAAGTTCCCACAATCTATGTTTTGAGCAGAAAAAAGAAAATAATGTATACCCCTGTAAACCTCAGCTTTCCATATAAAAGTGGGGTTTAAGGGGGTCAAAGTTATATAGGCATGTTTTCTTGATGATGCCTTTTAACATGTTTTACATTATATTTTTACCAGAACTAAGCAATTACAATTCATACTAGGCAGACGGTAAAAAAATCAAAATACAAGTAAATATAAATAGGAATAACCACAATTACGAAGCAGAGCGTTCCCGAGCCACCAGAAGAGGGAGAGATGAGGAGCACAACATGACAAAAACGAACGTCACTTGTGAAACAACCAACGCACAAAAAATAATAAGTGCTACATAAAAATGACTTACACTTACTTATTGGAAATACACTATTTGAAGATTATGTTCTGTATGCAATTTGCACACTTACATGAAATGCACTATTTGAAGAGTGTATTCTGTAAGCACCTTGCACACTTAATATCATGAAATGCACTATTTGAAGAGTGTATTCTGTAAGCACCTTGCACACTTAATATCATGAAATGCACTATTTGAAGAGTATATTTTGTAAGCACCTTGCACACTTAATATCATGAAATGCACTATTTGAAGAGTATATTTTGTAAGCACCTTGCACACTTAGGTACATGAAATGCATTATTTGAAGAGCATATTGTGTAAGCAACTTGTGCACATTCTTACATGAAATACTCTATTTGAAAAATGTATTCTGTAAGCAACTTGAACACTTTCTTACGCGAGATGCATTATTTGAGGAGTATATTCTGTAAGCAACTTGCACGCTTACTTACAGGGAATGCATTATGTGAAAAGTATATTCTGTACTTACATGTAAAAAAAAAAAATTGAAAAAAAAAAACAAAAAAAAAACCCAAAAAACGAAAAACATTATTGATTATTATTTGAAGGGCAAATTCTGTAAGCTCTTTGTATACTAACTTACATGAACTGCACAAACTGAAAAGTATTTTATGTAAGCAGCTTGTACTCATACTGGCAAGGAATGCACTAATTGAAAAGTATATTGTGTAAGTAATACATTTACTACATGAAATGCACTATTTGAATATATTCTCTAAGCCGTTTACGAAGAGTATATATTATGTAAGCAATATGTGCGCGTACTTAAATAAAATACAGCATTAGAAGACTATAGTATATTCTCATAGCAACTGATACACTTACTTACACGAAATGCATTATTTGAAGAGAAAATGCTGTAAGTAACTTGTACACTTACTTACATGAAATACACTAATTGAAGAGTATATGTTATAAGTTACGTGTGCACTTGCGTACATGAATTACGAAATTAGGAGACTATGCTATATTCTCAACTCCTAGCATAGTACACTTTCTTACATGAATTATACTATTTGAAGCCAATATTCGGTAAGCAACTTGCACACTTACTTACATGAAATGCATTACTTGAAGAGAATATTGTGTAAGCAACTTGTGCATTTATATAATATACTTAAGTGAAGTATTTTCTGTAAGCAAATTGCACACTTACTTACATAAAATGCACTAATTACAGAGCATATTATGTACGTACTTTACAAATTTACTTACATGAAATGCACTATTTGAAGAATATATATACTTTAAGCAACTTGCATACTTGTATATATGAAATGCATTTAATAAAGAGTATATTATGTACGTAATTTGCAGACTTAATTACATGAAATGCAGTGTTTGAAGAGTATATTCTATAAGCAATTTGCACACTTACTTACATGAAATAAACTATTTGAAGAGTATATTCCGAAAGCAAATTGCACATTTATTTAAATAAAATGCACTGTTTGAAACATATATGCTGTAAGCAACTTGTTCACTTACTTATATGAAATGCACTTTTTGAAAATGTACTACAAGTGTTTGCAGAGGACACTTTGTAAACAGCTTGTAATTATTTCTTACTGGCATGTATAGTAACGATAACATTCAGTGGTATGTTATTTCGCAGAGCTCTTCTGTGATTTTATTTTAATTTTCATCTAAGAAATTGAGTCACGGATCTTGCTAGCTAATTGCGTCGCGTCATGATAAAAGAGCCGTTATATATATGCGAACAGCAAAGATTCAGACAAACATATGCATACATGCATTCCTGCAAGAACTAGACTAGCTACTAGTCGGATATCAATATTATTTTCATCAACCAATTATAATTATTAATTTACTTAATGAACCAAGGGACATCTACTACTTACTGCTTGCCTCACCTCTTTGATAGCAGCAACTAATCTTGGAGATCAGAGACCAACAATTAGAGACTGACTATACAAGATGTCATAAATAAATTTGAATCAGCTTATAGTAAGGAGTGATAAAACATGACATCAAGGTCTAGGAGCTAGTCTATGCAAGAACCTATGCTGTTCGTTCACGTTGGCAATATGCCATGAGGAAACTTCGGCTAAAGGACAAGACATGTGACCTTGCTAAGGGGCGGTCACAACGAACAGCAAAGATTCAGACAAGCCTGTGCATACATGCATTCCTGCAAGAACCTATGCTGTTCGTTCACGTAAGCAATATGCCATGAGGAAACTTCGGCTAAAGGACAAGATATGTGACCTTGCTAAGGGGCCGGTTATGCGCACTGAAACATTGATTCGACGTGATCCAAATGCCCTTTGTCTTACTACGCAACTCAAATGCTCATTTAATATGTTATTTAAATGCATAACACGTATTATCCTTAACTCAGATTATCGTAAGTGCGAAGCTCACTGATAAAGCAGTTCTAGGCGAACAGATTATCATACAAGTCAACGTGTCCAACCATGTTTCAACGGAAAAGTCCGTAAGTAAGCCGCTACGTCAGCATTACGAAAACACGCCTATTCAAATAAAGTGAACATTTTACAACCAAAAAAGGAAAATTTTCAGATAAACAAATCTCATATTTTTCATATTTCTGCTCAAAATATAGATCGGTGAGGCGGTTCTAACGAGTATCCACAATCTATGTTCTTTTAGCAAATAAGAAAAATAATATACACCCCTGTAAACCCCAGTTTTACTATATAAAAGTGGGGTTTAAGGGGGTCAAAATTATATAGGCGTGTTTTCGTGATGGAAAACTCACCTTTTGATATATGCGCCCAGCGAAGGTTCAGATCAGCCTGCTTATTTGCACAGTCTGATCATAATCTTCACTGATAGCATTTTGGATAGCCAATGATGCAATGTGTCTTCATGCGGAAAATGAAGGCACTGATCAGACTGCGCGGATGCGTAGGATGGCTTCAGTGTTCGCTGGGCGCATATATCAGAAAGAACGTTTTCTAATGTTGCAAATAAAGTGTAGGGTACCACAAAATAGTCGAATAACAAACAAATACAGTGTGGGGAATCCATGTGACAAGATGACTAGGTGCACAGAGGTTGTTACTATTTTTAGCTCCGCATCAGGTATAGGAGTTTTTAAAATATCTCGATTTATACCTGATGGAATTTGTTCAAATAAAACGCAGAGTACGCGGAAAATCACACTCTTTCTGGTGGTGTAAGCGCTGTTCTGCAATCTGGGCCCAGTTGTTAAAAGCTAACGATGTCGTTAGTTAACGATTTGTTAAAATTTACATTGATACGCAAATATGCTGAAATTTTTTGCTGAAAAAATGTGAGTAGCTTTCACATTTTTTTCAGCAAACAATATAAGAATATTGTATATTGAATCCGTTAAAACAGTTAACGAAATGACCCTTAACGAGCTCGTTAAGCTAACGATGCTTTGAACAACTGGGCCCTGGTCTGATTCTTGATTGGTTTCAATAGGGGATATTAACGTCATATCCAAAACCTAAATAATTGTTTTATTGTATACTTTGTCTTTTATCTTGATAACCCTGGCAATACAACAGTCAACACCAGACTCCATTAATACAAAAAGCGCGCTACCAGCAACGTCATCAAAGCTTGATATTTACTGGCTTGCACGCGACTTATGTCACTTTCCTCGTGCTATCTAGTCAATATCATAAAATATTGACCAGCCTTGAAGCACGTCCAAGCAAATGAAAGGTTTATTTATAGATCATATAATAGAAAGATAGGCTATAACATAAACGTCATGCGGCAAACTGCATGCATGGTTATTAGACCAGTTTTGGTTGGTTGTTAACTGTGGTTCCTTCTTTAATTCTACGACGGCTTGTCGCGCCTCAGACAGAATGACGGATGCTTCCATAATCTGTTTCAAAAGGTTCATGCCTTCCGGCTGGTCGGCCGATCGTAGTCCAACTTGAGGATTCCCTTTCCTGTGGTTTCAGACTAAGCCCACTTCTTTGTTTCATTCAGTTTTGTGATAACAGTCGACTCTTGTTATCTCAAAGTCCAAGGGACTAACTAAAATACTTCAACATATCCCTTCTTTGACATATCAGATTTGAAGAATTGAGGAAAAAAATAAATCGAACAACAACATTTCACAAATGACTATGTAATTTAACTCCTGAAATTAGAGATATTTTGAAAATATTTCGGAAAAAGGAAAAGTTGCTCCCAACGAGCAATTTCTCCTCTTTTCCACAGTATTTTGATACCTGTTGTTAGATTTTCATGTTTTAACAGGAAGATGATTTTCTTTTGAGATAAGTGGTTCTTCAAGATAAGCGAAGTCGAGATTACGAGAGTCGGCTGTATTAATGTTTACTGATGCTGTAGAGTACTTTTATAATCGTGTTAATTCCATATATCAATTAGCAAACATTTCTTGCATGAAAAATGTCTATTTTCCTGGAATATGGCGCCTTTAATTTTTGAACAACTGGGCCCAAATTGCAATCATGTCAGCCCTGCTCCTTCACCCCCTTCTCCTCTCTAGTAGTTGTTTCTGCTGAACCTGCTGCAGATCCTCTTTGTTTGTATGTCAGTTAATACAACTGTACCTCGTGTAATTTCATTGATTGTTCCTCGTCTCTTCGGTCTCGGCAAGGCTGTCCCTCGTTATTTTGGCCTTTCTTGCATTGCGGAAACACATCTATTCAAATATATAGAAAATTTTACCTCCGAAAACTGAAAATTATATGATAAAAACTGATATTTTTCATATTTCTACTAAAAACAAACTATAAGGTTTGCTATATGGGATAACGTAATCGTATAAAACTAGTGGCGAGCAGTCGATAAGTTCTTGGCGGTTTCGACGTCATTACGAAAACACGCCTATTCAAATACACTGAAAATTTTACCACGAAAAAATGAAAATGTTTAGATAAAAAATTCTGATATTTTTCAAATTTCTGCTCAAAACATAGATTGTGGGTACTCGTTAGAACCGCCTCGACGAGGCTCGTTAGAACCGCCTCGACGAGGCGGTTCTAACGAGTACCCACGATCTATATTTTGAGCAGAAATAAGAAAAATAATGTATACCCCTGTAAACCCCAGTTTTACTATATAAAAGTGGGGTTTAAGGGGGTCAAAATTATATAGGTATGTTTTCGTGATGTTGGTCGAAATACAGTCGACCCTCGTTTCTTCGAAATCCAAGCGACTCTATGAAACACTTCGAGATATCCGTACTTCGACATATCAGATTTGCGGAACTAAGGAAAACAATTAATCGAACAACCACATTTAACAGAATGAATATGTAATTTGACTCCTAAGTTACAGATACAGTCGAACATCAATGGCTCGAACATCCTTGGGACCATGGAAATTCATTCGGGACATGGGAAGTTCGAACCACTGGGTTAATCATGGCACCAGTTCAGAAAGGAAATAGCGGTAATGAGTACACACAACATACAGTTCCATGATAAAATAAGAAAAAATCATTAAGTATTTGTTTTCTTGAGCTATTGGAAGAATTTTGTAGGGACTGAAAAAAGAGTTCGAAACATCCACGGTAAACGAGCTATCCGTGTTCGAGCCACTGAGGTTATACTGTATATGGAAAATATTGTGGAAAAGAGGAGAAATAGCTCCGAAAGGGCAATTTTCTCTTTTCCACAATATTTTTTTTTGCATGTTGGTAGATCTCAATGTTAAAACAGGGACCAGATTTTCATTTCGAGATAAGCGGTTGTTCAAGATAAGCGAGGCTGAGATAATGATAGTCGACTGTATTGTTCTAATATACATCTTATAGTACTCCTTATTCACAGTCTCACCGTTTGATATCCTATGTGTTGTCAATACTCCACGAAAATTGTACGCAAAAAAAAAAAAAAAAAGAAAAAAAAAAAAAAAAAAAAAAAAAAAAAAAAGAATCATTAACATTTTGGCACATTTTTTACTTCGACGAAATTTTGGGGGTCTTCGAGAGTTTTTCGTATGCTATTCATTACTTTGGCGTTTCAATTTGGATTCGAACGGCCTTATCAATATCTCAAAGATAGCGACAATGCATTGTAACATTTAATCGCCTTCCTTATTATACATTAGCATGAGTTCACGGGCATTGTTTCACACGTTGGTTTTTCCCACTTTCTGATAGCATGTGGGGCAGCCACAGGGCCGCGATACAAGGAACTGACCCATGACTGATGTCCACCACCTGAGCAATTTCATCACATGTATATTTTCTATCACCGTTAAGCAGATTTGCTACACATTCACAATTTTATCAGGTGTCGCAGACAAAGTCCTACCGCACAGGTACTTGTTGCTAGCAGTCGTTCGTCCATTGTTGAATTTTCAAATCCATTGTCTCAAAGATCTGTATGCCAGTAGAGATTCGAACCAAATTTTTTTCAAGCATATTATGAATTTCTATTGCCCTTTTACCCGGTCTTGCTCCAATCATGATATATGCTATTTGTTAATCGCGCGTCACTGTGAACGCACCGTCCGCCATAACGTTATTGTAATTGACGTCATATGTAGGTGACGCCATAAAACGTTATTTTGTCACGTGGAAACTTTGCTGGGTATTGATTAGCGTACGTCGAAAAAAAAAAAAAAATAAATAAATAAATAAATAAAAAATACAAGTTATAAGACAGTAGTCATTTCTTTTTAGAATTCCAGACTGTTCTTATTCTCAAATTTGAACGCCGATTGGATAACCTGGTTAATGTGTCTTGTTGAATGGTAGACATTGGAGGCTTGGCTCGCCAGTTTGTCCCTTTTTGAACAGATTGCTACGAATTGTAACAGATCTGCCAGGTAAAACGATTACAACACGTATGACCCGCAACGACACGAATCGTACCTTCAACCATGTGCGCCCAGCGAAGATTCAGATCAGACTGCGCGGTCGCGCAGTCTGATCAGAATCTTCACTGGGCGCATCTTGGATTGCCAAGGGTGCAAAGTTACTTCATGCGGAGACTGAAGACTGATCAGACTGCGTGGATGCGCAGACTGTCTTCATTTTGTGCACACAAGGTATGTTTTCTCACCTTATGGTTTGTATGGTAAATAGCTCCTATTCTTACAGGTGGACATTGTATTATACCAGAGTGCAGACTACAATTACATCGACATCAATGGCTGTAGTACAACGACTGTCTCCAGAAAAGTCACCAGGACTGTAACTGTAAGGTTCAAGATTTTTTTGTGATGTAAAGCTGCCGAAAAAAGTCTCCTGTACTTCATCATTATGCAGATTATCTGTTTATTTCTATTGAGATTGTCAAGCCCTTTCATCATTCAATCTTGACCCAATTAAACCCCACTTTTATATATGGTATAACTGGTGTAAGCAGGGATAAATATTATTTTTATTATTTTGCTAAAAACTTGATTTTAGATTTTGGGTAACTCTTAGAACCGCCTCGCCGAAGCGGTTATAACGAGTACCCACAATATATGTGTTGAGCAGAAATATGGAAAATACCAGAATATTTCATCACTTTTTTGATTGTAAAATTTACAATATACAGTTGACTCTCGCTATCTTGAACTCGCTTATCTCGAATAACTGCTTATCTCGAAGTGAAAATCTGGTCCCTGCCTAAATATGAACATGTAACAATAGGTTAAAAATATTGTGGAAAAGAGGAGAAATTGCTCCAAACTCCTCTTTTCCTCAATATTTTCAATATATCTCTAACTTCAAGAGTCCAATAGCATACTTATATATTTGTTAAATGTGGTTGTTCGAATGATTTTTTCCTAAATTCTGCAAATCTTATATGTCGAGGTACGGATATCTCGAAGTATTTCAGAGAGTCCCTTGGAATTCGAGATAACGATTGCCGACTGTATTTGAATAGGCATGTTTTCTTAATGCTAATATCTTGAAAAATCAAATACCGCTTTACACCGTGCCATGGGGCATAAGCAGCCCCGGGGTCTAAAGCACTGTATATGTAGAGACTTAATCATTACGAAAACACGCCTATTCAAACATACTGAAAAATTTACCACCAAAAAAATGAAAATTTTCAGATGAAAAATCTCTGATATTTTTCATATTTCTGCTCAAAACATAGATTGTGAGTACTCGTTAGAACCGCCTCGCCGAGGCGGTTCTAACGGGTACCCACAATCTATTTTTTTTGAGCAGAAATAAGAAAAAATAATGTATACCCCTGTAAACCCCAGTTTTACTATATAAAAGTGGGGTTTAAGGGGGTCAAAATTATATAGGCTTGTTTTCGTTATGAAAATCGAGTCTCCAGAGTCACGAAAACATGTCAGTACAATCTTGACCCCCTTAAACCACACGTTTATGTAGTAAAACAGGGATTTTCAGACATTATTTTTCTTATTTTGCTAGAAAAAACACATATTGTTGGTACTTGTTAGAACCGCCTCACCTCGCTGAGACGGTTCTAACGAGTACCCACAATCTATGTTTTAAGCAGAATAATGATAAATGTTAGATTTTTTTTTTTTGAAAATTTTCCTTTTTTGGTTGTAAAATTTTCAGTATATTTAAATACAGGTGTGTTAAAGTAATGCTTATTTCTTTGAAAATCGAATACCGCTTCATCACGCCTATATAATGTTGACCCCCTTGAACCCCACTTTTATATAGTAAAACTGGGGTTTACAGGGGTATACATTATTTTCTTATTTCTGCTCTAAAACATAGATTGTTGGTACTCGTTAGAACCGCCTCGCCGAGGCGGTTCTAACGAGTAACTACAATCTATGTTTTGAGCAGAAATATGAAAAAAATCAGAATTTGTGGTGACATTTTTAAATAGGCCTATTTTCATAATGCCCAACACCCCCTAACAATTGTCCTATATACTGGGATACCTTGAAGTAGGATAGAAAATGCCTTAGGAAAAGACACAATCACATATCATAGCCTACCAATGACACCAAGAGGTAGAGCAAACAAACCATCACGAAAACATACCTATATAATTTTGACCCCCTTCAACCCCACTTTCATCGAGGCGGTTCTAACGAGTACCCACAATCTATGTTTTGAGCAGAAATATGAAAAATATCAGAATTTTTATCTGAAAATTTTCATTTTTTGGTGGTAAAATTTTCAATATATTTGAATAGGCGTGTTTTCGTAATGTAACCCGAGCTACGGGGCGTATGCAGCCCCGAGGACTACAGTAATGTGTATGAACAGGCTTAATTAAACCAAATCTCCAATTTACCATCACAAAAATTTGTCTATAAAATCTTGACCCCCTTGAGCCCCACTTTTTATATAGTATAACTGGAGTCTACGGGTGTTTACATTTTTTTTCTTACTTTGATAAAAAACAAAAAATTGTTTGTACTCGTTAAAACCGCCTCGCCGAGTCGGTTCTAACGAGTACCCACAATATTTTTTGAGCAGAAATATGAAAAGTAATGTATACCCCTGTAAACTCCAGTTTTAGTATATAAAAGTTGGGTTTAAAGGGGTCAAAATTATAGTGGTATACTTTTGCAATGGATCAGCTGGCGCATGCGTGTATTCTGATAAGAATTTTCCACTGTGCACTGCTTGGATATCCACTGATGCAACGTTTCTTCATGTGAGTTCGAAGGTTGATTTGAGTTTTCCGAAATATATTGCAAGCTTTTCGTTCATTGTAAATATCCGAAAACTATTCTCAAGTTGTCTTTACTAGCGACCTGTGCGAATGAAATACATGTATGCTTTGTCATAACAAGAAATATGGAAATGTTTACTAGTTTGATATTATATGGTTGATCACTAATGAAATTGCTTATTATACTGAATCGGTAATATGATTTATCCGATCTAATTCATCACGAAAACATGTCTATATAATTTTGACCCCCTTAAACTCCATTTTTATCCAGTAAAACTGGGGTATACAGGGGTATACATTATTTTCCTTATTTCTGCTAAAAACATAGATTGTGGGTACTCGTTAGAACCGCCTCGCCGAGGCGATTTTAACGAGTACCCACAATCTATGTTTTTCGGCAGAAATATGAAAAATATCAGTAATTTTTATCTGAAAATTTTCATTTTCGGTAATATAATTTTCAGTAAATTTAAATAGGCGTGTGTTCGTAATGAACATACACTGGGGAAAGCTCTCGCGACTGTTTTTGTTTCCTTGAATGCAGTCTAGTTGTTCAAGTTATATTTCAAAACATAGGTTCCCGCTGGTGGATATAGGAATGTATATTTCCCTATAGAACCTACTAGAGTCGGATTGGTGAAGGTGAACATCGGAGTAGAGACGGACCTTGCAATTGACATTATTTCTAACGAAATACTTGTGGAGGTAATGAGAGCATACCATTTTTATCCTAAATCATTACGAAAACATGCCTATTCAAATATACTGAAAATTTTACCGAAAAACATGAAAATTTTCAGATAAAAAACTTCTGATATTTTTCATATTTCTGCTCAAAACATAGATTGTGGGTACTCGTTAGAACCGCCTCGATGAGGCGGTTCTAACGAGTACCCACTATCTATGTTTTGAGCAGAAATAAGAAAAATAATGTATACCCCTGTAAACCCCAGTTTTACTATATAAAAGTGGGGTTTAAGGGGGTCAAAATTATATAGGCATGTTTTCGTGATGTACTGTAGCTGGTCCTCGAGGCTCAGTCGGATGCGCGTCCGACTGGTGATCAGCAAGTGGCGGGTTCGATCGTCGCCGGGCTCAGCATCATTATTTCGCGGAGTTGATCATGAAATATTTTCTGCGGTCATTCTTCCTCTTCGCTGATTCATGAGGGGCAGTTTCTGGCAATAGGATGTGCACAAGTATTGGTTAACCTCTTAGAGTACTAAGCCTGCCCAGAGAAAGCATGGTTGGGTGAACTGACCGCCTCGACATGAGCTTAAAAGTGTTGACTGGGCCGTTAAACTCATCACGAAAACATGCCTTTATAATGTTGACCCCTGAAACCCCAGTTTTATATAGTAAAACTGGGGTTTACAGGGGAATACATTATTTTTCTTATTTCTGCTTAAAACATAGATTGTGGTTACTCGTTAGAACCGCCTCATCGAGGCGGTTTTAACGAGTACCCACAATCAATGTTTTGAGCAGAAATATGAAAAATATCAGATTTTTTATCTGAAAATTTTCAGTTTTTGGTGGTGACATTTTTAAATAGGCCTATTTTCATAATGCCCAACGCCCCCTAACAACTGTCCTATATACTGGGATACCTTGAAGTAGGATAGAAAATGTCCTAGGAAAAGACACAATCACATATCATAGCCTACCAATGACACCAAGAGGAAGAGCAAATAAACCATCACGAAAACATACCTATATAATTTTGACCCCCTTAAACCCCACTTTCATCGAGGCGTTTCTAACAAGTACCCACAATCTATGTTTTGAGCAGAAATATGGAAAATATCAGAATTTTTTTATCTGAAATTTTCAGTTTTTGGAGATGAAATTTTCTGTATATTTGAATAGGCGTGCGTTCGCAATGAAAGACAAAGCCATAAACCAAAGAAAGACTAAGCAACTAGCTCCCTTAAACCTTTGAAGGTCAACTTTGGAGGTATTTGATTCAAATTCAAATAAAAATGTTTGAAGTAAGCATCTGAAAATCGAAAAAAAAGCATCAAATTATCTTTATTAGTTCCTGTGACATGAAGAATTGTATTTTGAAATACATCACGAAAACATACCTATATAATTTTGACCCCCTTAAACCCCACTTTTATGTAGTAAAACTGGGGTTCACAGGGGTATACATTATTTGCCTTATTTCTGCTTAAAACAAAGATTGTGTGTACTCGTTAGAACCGCCTCGCCGAGGCGGTCCTAACGAGTACCCACACTCTATGTTTTAAGCAGAAATATGAAAACTATCAGAATTTTTATCGGAAAACTTTTTAAATTTTGGTGTATCTGAATAGGCTTGTTTTCGTAATGCAACATTTACATTTGTTCTTCTATGCCTCATTAGTATTCATGAGCAAATTTATGACATCACAGAGGAACAATGAAATTTAAAAAAAAAATAAATAAATCATTTAATAACTTTAAAATTTGGAAAACTATATGGTTGAAATTCGCATAGAAGCATTATATAGTATATTTTTAACTAATGAAAATAAAATTGAGTAAATATTCAGGGCAAAAATGATTAGAAAAATTAAATTGATATTCCTATTTAAATTATCTAAATTTCAATTTAAATGGTCAAGAGTAAATCACGTTGGGTGATAAAGTATGAATTTAATTCCAAAGGTTTTACATTTTAATTTATTTTTAAGACCAAACTGAAAGAAACTGTTTCAAAATACTTTTTAACGTGTTTTAAAATTATTTAAAATTGAATTTGTATATAAAGGTTAACTTATGTTAACTTATGTTAAATCTAACTTATGTTACGAGGGTAATATATCTATCTCAACAAAGAATTCCGGTCCACAGAAAAAAATGTGAGGGAGAAATATGAAATACATGTATCACTGGGCTGAGTGAGGTTTGAACCCACTCTGGCTACGACGGCAGCGCCTAGCTTTTCAAAGTCTAGATACATAACAACTGCACCAATACGCTTGTTAAAACCAAGTTTCTTGGAACAGTATTATGCCTGATTTCTCTTGATGCTCTATTGCACTCACTATATACAAGAAACTCTCTGGACCCACAGGATCTGAAGCTTGGAAATATTAAGATTTAAGATTTAAACAAACCTCAACAAAGAATTCCGGCCAAGGATCCTTACTGATGCAAGTACTTCAGAAAAAAGTGTATAGGGAGAAATATGAAATGCTACTGGGCTGAGTGAGGTTCGAACCCACACCGGCTACGTCGGCAGCGCCTAGCTCTTCAGAGTCGGAACTGCACCACTACGCTTGTAAAAAAAAAACAAGTTTCGTGGAACAGTATTATGCTTGATTTCTCTAAATGACCCGTCGGATAGGGTATATTTTTGGTGCACACAGAATTTGGCAGTCCTTTTCAAAGTAAATCTGTACGTTTTATGTGTACTGTGTCATGAGACAATCTATCTTATGTCTTTTTCGACCAGAGAACATACAAATCAATCTATAAGCAGTCCATGGACTTATTTTGTCTTACATATTCACAGGCCGAAGGCATACCAAAGCAATATACTCTGTCAGTACTAGTGAACCCCAACGAACGGGATCCGAAGACGGTTACTGTTAAATTCCCCAACGGAACGGTTCCCGGTTCGCAGAGGGTACGACTAACTGTTACGGGTAAGTCATTGAGCCGAAACGTCAGCGAAGATTCAGATTCGCGCAGTCTGATCAAAATCTTCACTGGACGTACTTTGGCTACCCATCACGAAAACACGCCTATATAGTTTTGACCCCCTTAAACCCCACTTTTATACAATAAAACGGGAGTCTACAGGGGTTTACATTAATTCTTTTATTTCTGCTCAAAAACATAGATTGTAGGTGCTCGTTAGAACCGCCTCACCGAGGCGGTTCTAACGAGTACCCACAATCTATTTTTGAGAAGAAATATGAAAAAAGATCAGAATTTTTATCTGATTTTTTTTCATATTTTATTTTATTTTTTTTTTTTTTTTTTTTTTTTTTTGTGTGTGTGATAAAATTCTCAATATATTTGAATGGGCGTGTTTTCGTAATGCCAAATGTGCAAAGTTTCTTTATGCGTTTAACGAAGACTCTGATCATACTGCGCTGATGTGCAGGCTTATTTAAGTGTCTGTTGGATTCGTATCTGAGCGCGCATTTACATTATTTACTCATTTATCTGGACACACACATGCGTGTACAGATAGTGCCGACCCAGAATGAGACTGTCAACTCATAAAGGGAACACTTTGATTTGGATATATCATGTTTGCTATTCCGTAGACACCGTTTTGACACCCAAGGGTGTTAGATTGATTCATTAAAGTTTATAAGTATCACGGTGAACATAAGATATCGCATTTTGGCTGACAGGCGTGTATGACACGACTGACGGCCATGTCGTAACGTTTTACTGAGGTACTGGAGACAATACTCATGAAATGTCAAATCCTCTTTTCTGGTAAAGATATTAAATAATATTAAAGTCAATTTGTCGACTGCTGAATAAGCCAGGAAAGTGGAACTTATTAAATAGTTTGCGGCAATTTTTTTTAAAAAGAGACACCCCTTATGCATTACGAAAACATGCCTATTCAAATATACTGAAAATTTTACCACCAAAGTATGACAATTTTCAGATATAACAGTCTGATATTTTTCATATTTCTGCTCAAAACATAGACGGTGGGTACTTGTTAGAACTGCCTCTCTGAGGCGGTTCTAACGAATAGCCACAATCTATGCTTAGAGCATAAATACGAAGAAATAATGTATACGCTTCTAACCCGATTTTACTATATGAAAATGGGGTTTAAGGGGGCCAAAATTATAAGGCATGTTTTCATGATGCTTTGGTTGGAACGTTAATTTGCTGTGTAACTGAACTAAGTTTCTTTATTATGGATATTCGGGCAGAAATGTTGTTCAAAATATGCTTGATATGGTCACACAAGTCTGAGAAAACGACTTTTGAAATGAACACTCATTACGAAAACACGCCTATTCAAATATATAGAAAATTTCATCTCCAAAAATTGAAAATTTTCAGATAAAAAACAGAGATATTTTTCATATTTCTGCACAAAACATAGATTGTGGGTACTCGTGAGAACCGCCTCGCCGAGGCGGTTCTAACGAGTACCCACAATCTATGTTTAGAGCAGAAATAAGAAAAATAATGTATACCCCTGTAAACCCCAGTTTTACTATGTAAAAGTGGGGTTTAAGGGGGTCAAAATTATATAGGCATGTTTTCGTGATGTGTACTTTGTAATTTATTACGCAAGGAACTATTTCAAGCATTTCGTTTCAAGTAAGTTTGTTTTTGAAATGCTACGCACATCTTTGAGTGTTTCGATTTATTTCAGGAAAAGAAGCTCTGTGTTAAAATAAAAATCTAAAAGATTACCTTTGGAAACAAAGAAAATGCAAAAGAACGAAAATCGGAGACTCAGTATATTTATGTGTCTTTATATGCAACAATGTAATTTGTGAACCTGCATACGGCCCCCATAGCACCAGCTTAAGTGATATTCGATTTTCAAAGTAACTAGAATGGACCCAATGAGGCCAGAGGAAAGAAACACATACTTTGCACTATGGTATAGTACAGGCGTTTTACGGCACTTAACACCAGCGAGGTATTCAACTGTGCATACGCTCGTATGTCACTTTATTTCATGGGTGTCACACAATCTACTTGCAAAAGTATCAATGAAAGAGATTATCATTCTGCTATGGCACGGCCGTCAGTCGCGTCATGACAAACAATTAAGACCCTTATCAAACGCTGCAGAACGTCTGGTCTGGGTATACACTGGATGCAAAACCGTGTTTACCCCATTAATTCCGACACTTAAACTTCTTACCATATTTGTCTTAAAGTTAAAAATACATCTGACTGCCTTTTGATGTGCCTAAAAGCTGCTGAATAAGTGGGAAACAGTGTAGACCCTGATCAGACGCCGCGTGTTGTGGCCTAAAACAAAGTCTACACTGCAGTCGACTCTCGTTATCTCGAATTCCAAGGTTGCAGAATTGAGGAAAAAATAATTCGAACAACCACATTTAACAAATATATATGTTATTAGACTCTTGAAGTTAGAGATATATTGAAAATATTGTGGAAAAGAGGAGAAATTGCTCCTTAGGAGCAATTTCTCCTCTTTTCCACAATATTTTGTTACCTGTTGTTAGATTTTTCATGTTAAGGCAGGGACCAGATTTTCACTTCGAGATAAGCGGTTATTCGAGATAAGCGAGTTCGAGATAGCGAGAGTCAACTGTTTTTGCTCTGCAATAACCCTAGCTATTTGGACACTCTAACTTCTGACCATACTTGTCTTAAAGTTTTACAGAACTTTTGTGCAAAAAAAAAAATAAAATAAAAATAAATAAATAAAAAAATAAAAATAGAAACTGCTTGATCTGCTGTAAACAGTGTAGTCCCGCTTTTCAGACTCCGCAGCACGAGGCATCTGATCCGGGTCTAAAAGGTTGCTCTGACATAATCCTTACGGACACTTTTACATTGAACCCTTGTAACGAGTGTATTTATTCCCAAAGAGGTTGCATGTAAATGAATTTGCTATTGTAAAGACTCCTCAATGAGCAGATTCTTATGCAAAAAAAAAAAGAAGTTTTGTTTTTTTCTGATTTCCTCATATAATACACGTTTTGGATATTTGTTAGAACCACCTCAGTGAGGCAATTCTACCAAATATCCAAAACATATGTTTCTTTTTAAAGTATTAAATACAATATTCTTGCGTTATTTGTGACTTATTGTTATCTCTTAAGCGACGGTTTACACTACAGTCAAATTTCATTTTAACAAATTTTGTCGTTGTATCGAGTTTCGGTAAAAAAAAAGGGGGTTGTCTGTTTATCTTATTATACTTGCCCGAAGTTTGAAGTATATTTTACTGACTTTTGATAAAACTTAAAACTGCTTCATGAGTGGCAAACAGTCATTACGAAAACATGCCTATTCAAATATACTGCAAATTTTATCACTAAAAAATGAAAATTTTCAGATGAAAAATTCTGATAATTTTCAGGTTTCTGCTCAAAACATAGATTGTGGGTACACGTTAGAACCGCCTCGACGAGGCGGTTCTAACGAGTGTCGAGGCGGTTCTAACGAGTACCCACAATCTACGTTTTGAGCAGAAATAAGAAAAATAATGTATACCCCTGTAAACCCAAGTTTTACTATATAAAAGTGGGGTTTAAGGGGGTCAAAATTATATAGGCATGTTTTCGTGATGTTAGACAATGATCATACGCCGCATTCTGATTTTTGCCCACACTGTTTACTCAGGCCTGTCTGTCTGAGCACTTAGTTGGGACAGGAAAAATTAGTGTTGGAAATACCGATGTAGATTGTTTGGTAAGATCACTGGCAACTATCCTAAGCCGGTCCTCGGCGGCATATTCAGCCGCGTAGATTTTATAGTAAAGTCACTGGCAACTGGCTAAAGCCGGTGTTAGAGGGAGCGTTTGAAGCCTCTCAATCGACATCGCTATGTATGAAGAGACCTAAAAAAACGAGTCTCCGCTGTTCGTATTTTTGTGAGTTCTTTATCCAAAGGCAAACTTTTAGATTTGTTTCATTTTAAAATCAAAACACGGAAATCACGAATAGCAAAAACAGGAACTAAAAATATCTTTACACACTAGTAGGTAGAAATATAACCTTTTCTGATGATCTGTGTCTTGTGGTTTCACTTTTCCCTTTGACGTAAAACAGCTGAAAACCATAAACCGCAGGCCACGGGGTAAGTTTATATTTTGAACTTTAGGCTTTCGTATATTTCAACTTTGTATATAACATTTTTTTAAGGTGACATCATGGCGACGACTATAAACGGCCTTGAAGAGTTAGTGAAATTGCCTCTCGGATGTGGAGAACAAAATATGCTGAGCTTAGCTGCAAGCATCTACATGTTAAAATATTTGGAAACAATTAGCAGAATTGATGATGATTTTAAAGAAAAGGCACAGAGCATAATGAGGAATGGTTTGTTTATTGAGCATGTCATTCACACTTTCATCCACGAGTTTCTGACATGGGCTCTTCCATCTCGGGTCTTGAACACATCCATTGTTGCAAATAGGGGGTTCAGTCAAAAATGAATAACAAAATGCAAACAGTGAAGATCCTGATGAGACGGCCCGTCAAGAGCCGTCTCATCTTGATTTGCACTGTTTGCCATGGCACCTGCTTTGGTCTATAGGGAAAAAAGGTTTAGATGAAATCCAAGTTCTTTATTTCCCCAGGTTTTCTAGTCCCTTGTGATTACTGAGCCCATATCGCGAGTTTTGAAAACTTATAAAAGGGTCATGGTGGTCTGAACAACCTTATCTGGCCCAGAAAAACCGACACTTTAGCTGTTTTGTTAGCTCCACTGAGACAAAGGCTCCAAAAAAGCTTAAAGGTTGGTATGCCTCCGTCGTCCGTCGACCATTTTCAAACAGCTTCATGAGAAAATTGTTCAGTAAGGAATTGTTTCCCACAACTATTATAGTCTATGACATGAGAGTAGGTACTACATGAACGTTTATGAACACAAAATGTGAATGTAATTCATTGACTTTGGGACTAGTTCACTAGGATTGCATGTCGATCAACACTTCAAAGTACACTACGACCTCTTTAGAACACTGTTGTTGGGGTCCATACATAAACCGTGTTAGTTAACAACCGTGTTATATCCAAACAAAAATGTATAGATTATATTGAAAAATGACCATTTATGGTCATTTTTCAATATAATCTATACATTTTTGGGATCCATCTTTGAACCGTGTTATATCCAAAACCGTGTTATAACGAACCGTGTTATAAAGAGGTTGAAGTGTACTTTTTCTCTTTAATCGATGGGCCAACTGTAAATTAATTTCACATGCGGACCCCTGGCAGCAGGAGAACAACAATTTGTTCGAATGTTCCAGGTCACATGACCAAAATGGCTGCCATAGGACCACTGTGAAAATTGCTTTGAAACATGGTATGCGGCATTAGATGACTGAGTACTTTGAAGTTCGTTCAGATGATGACTCTAAGTTGACCTTGACCTATTTTCCGTTAAATTAAATTTGGTCCCTTAGGTTTTGAATTGGAATAAGGTAAAACAATATATTTTTCCAAAACTTTGGTACTCGATGACTGAGAGTAGGTCATACATGCATGTCTGCTAATACCAAAGATCAAGGTTATTCAGTGACCTTGACACCAGGTCACTAAAATTGCATGTCCCTCAACATTTCAAAGGATTTCTTTTTTTAACCACTGGGTCATTTTAAATTAAATTTTATATGCAGACCTTCCCCAATCCCCTGGCAATAGGAGAACAAAGGTTTGTGCGATTGGACTAGGTCATATGACAGTGTTTTTGTGATGTGAGAATAAAATACATAATTACAATACATTGCGTTGATGTAATGGTAAATAACAAGTCACTGTACTTTTTTTGAAATGCGCAATGCATCAGCTCTCTACTTCTAGTAAAACAAATAGTCTAGAAAATAATTAACCAAATAAAGTTTGTATAACCGTCACGAAAACATGCCTATATGATTTTGACCCCCTTAAACCCCACTTTTATTATATACTAAAACTGGGGTTTACAGGGGTATACATTTTTTTTCTTTTTCTGCTCAAAAACATTGTTGGTACTCGTAAGAACCGCCTCGACAAGGCGGTTTAAACAAGTTTCCACAATCTATGCTTTGAGCAGAAATATAAAAAATATTTTTTTTTTATCGAAAAATTTTCTTTTTTTTTTGTGGTAAAATTTTCATTATATTTGAATATGCATGTTTTCGTAATGCATAAGGAGCATTAGCAACAGTTGTGGTAGACAGCGCCACAATCACGAAAAGCAACCAAAAGTAGGAACACATTATAACAAAACAAACGCCATATATAAAACCATAGACTCACAAAAGATAACTGCAACAGAAACCGCCTTGAAATGGTCTATAGACAAACTACAGTGAAACCTGTGTAAGAAAGCCACCTTTGAGACTGACTTTATTGGTTGATGCAGAAAAGTGGCTGTCTTATAAAGGTACATGTCATGTAATTTTGCTTGCAAAATTACATGACATGTACCTTTATAAGACAAACACCATTTCCACATCAACCGCTATTTAAAGTCAGTCTCAAAGGTGGCTCTCTTACACAGCTTCCACTGTATTGTGGGGCTGAAACAGTTTTATTTGCGCGAAACTACACCTCATATAATGCAGCTTAAAATAAGAAACATATGTTTGGTCAGCATAAGGGGTCCTCCATCTCATCTGTGAAACATCACAGTGAAACATATATAATCAAAAGTACTGCGATGAAATAAAGCAAATGGCTCAATGGAGATCTGATGCCAGAATACAAGAAAACAAGAGCTCATCACACAGAGCTATGAGGTATGTCAACTGCTCTCTCCGGCAAAATACAGCTGATTGGTCAGTTCTTCCAGACACTTTCAGGCCCTTATCTAATTTAATCATAACACGGTGGTCAGTCAGAAATGTTGCACCTGATTAAAATCAGATAAAACCCTAGCTTTATAGCACCATTATATGGTTGATTATCATCAAAAAAACCTTACATTTCAAGATAGCAGCAGGCTTATTTGGAAAATGGCTAAAACAAAGAAAAAAATTAAACTTTATTGATAAGGAAAAACGAAATAAGTTAAAAGAGGATATTTTAAGGGAAAAAGAAAGGTATTCTGAATAGTTTAAGGTGCATTGCAAGGACTCTTACAGTGTCTACCAGTAAGTCTTGTAATAATTGTTTTTGTTGGCGGCCTGTTAAGTACTTGTCAGGTAATAAAGCACTCCATGGAGTCTGCATGAGGTTGAAATATTGGCAGCTAATGACCCTAGAGGATTCTTTGTTAACAGTTAATCTTTGATTTCTTGGACCAATGAAATCAGAGTTTGCGGAATTAGCAGCTTTACAGAATCTATAGTGAAACCTGTAAGCTCTGTGTCATAAGCTCCTTGAAGAAAAGCATAGACAGTGACACGATGAGCCCGATCACAGACATTGATAGTTAGGCTCTAGCCATCTGAAACAGATTTAGGAGGGAGCCGTCATTTGGTCTGAGGACCAACCCATCGTCGTGCAATTAACCCGTGCATGCTGTTTGCCGCAAAATATCCGTTGTTGTCTGTCTTTTTGAGGCAAGAGACAATATTTTAATATGTTCCGAAAAATCAGTTTTGCCAGCAGAAAAGTCAATTTTGCAAACATCCCTTCTAAATTTATCAAATTCGTCGCAAAGAAAATTAGGGTCATATCACGAAAACATGCCTATATAATTGTGACCCCATTAAACCCCACTTTTACATAGTAAAACTAAAACATGCCTATATAATTGTGACCCCATTAAACCCCACTTTTATATAGTAAAACTGGGGTTTACAGTGTATATAATTTTCGTCGAGGCGGTTCTAACGAGTACCGCAATCTATGTTTTGAGCAGAAATATGAA
This sequence comes from Anodontia alba, assembly GCA_964016985.1. Lineage (NCBI taxonomy): Eukaryota > Metazoa > Mollusca > Bivalvia > Lucinida > Lucinidae > Anodontia > Anodontia alba. The sequence goes on along the minus strand of OZ024835.1, from coordinate 6,386,602 downwards.
AAATATGAGAATGTTTTATCTGTAAATTTTCATTTTTTGATGGTAAAATTTTCAGTAATTTGAATAGGCATGTTTTCGTAATGGACAGATTGTCTTTCAGAATTGTTTTAAAACCATGCTATAAAATGATATTTCATGACGGACGATGTTTTATAAACTGCAAAAAATTTCCGAAGATTCTACAGCAAAGTACCTGGCAACTAGCTTTTAGAGCATGTACCATTATGTTTCACGGACGCTCGTAGATTAATGAACGGAATCGTTTCCCAGTGATTAACAGGTATGATAGAACATGCAAGTTGTGGCATGGGCTACCATATCATATAGTAAGGCTACCCACCCATGAACTATTCTAAGAGACAATTCCTGCGAAAATTATACGGATGCCCTTCAAAATATTGTAACGGGTACTGGCATATGATTGACAGTTATAATACCGTAAAACCTACGGACATTTTTAAGTGTGCTTTTTGTTATTTTAGCTTACATTCGACAATTGAGGTATCGCCATGACGATGGTTCTTTCAGTGCCTTTGGTGAGTCAGATGAGTCTGGAAGCCTCTGGTATGTACAATACTTAAATGTATAGACCAAATCATTATAATTTCCAGATGTCATTACGAAAACACGCCTATTCAAAGATGTAGAAAATTTCACCTCCAAAAACTGAAAAAAATCATATAAAAAGCTCTGATATTTTTCATATTTCTGCTCAGAACATAGATTTTGGGTACTCGTTAGAACCGCATCGGCGAGGCGGTTCCAACGAGTATCCACAATCTATATTTTGTGCAGAAATAACAAAAAAATAATGTATACCCCTGTAAAACCCAGTTTTTACACCATAAAAATGGTTTTAAGGCGATAAAAATTATATAGGCATGTTTTCGGGATTCATTGTATATAACAGCCACAACGTCCAAGAATGCACCTTCCGACAGTGCCCAGCGCCGTCTGACCAGGATCTTCATTGGGCGCATGTTGGATAGCCAAGGATGCAAAGTTTCTTCATGCGGACAAAGAAGACTGTCATCAGACTGCGCTGATGCACAGGCTGATTTGAATCTTCGTTGGGCGCACATGTCAGAAGGTATGTTCGCTTACTTTGCGGTTATTCTCTTACTTTGCGGTTCATAAATGAACTGTGCATTACCACGCCGCCGGACTACGCTGCAGTCTAACCACTATATGTGCACTTCACTTATCAAATTCAGGTGCCAAGATCATCACGAAAACATACCTGTAGAATTTTGACACCTTTAAACCCACTTTTATATAGTAAAACTGGGATTTACAGGGGTATACATTATTTTTCTTATTTCTGCTCAAAAACATAGATTGTGGGTACCCGTTGGAACTGCCTTGTCGAGGCGGTTCTAACGAGTACCCTCAATCTATGGCTTGACCAAAATATGAAAAATATTAGTATTTTATGCCCCGCATCGGATGATGCCGGGGGCATGTATTTAATCGGTTTTCCGTACGTGCACATGTGGGCACGTGCGTACGTGCGTACGAATGTACATCCGTCTGTATGAATGTGTGTACGTACCTGATCCTGTTAAACTTAGGTTAAGGCATTTGTACCAGGTAGAATTTTGCAGTTTTATAGTCAGGTACCCCACAGCGGGGCATCCGTGTACTGTGAACACATTTCTAGTTATCTGAAAACTTTGAGTTTTTGGGGGTGAAATTTTCAGTAAATTTGAACAGTAGTGTTTTCGTAATATCACATTTCATAGATTTTCCACCACTGTTTACACGAGAGTCGACGTGTATGATTGTCTGTATACTCACAACTCCTGTTTACACCAAACCGTCTCTGAAACAGGGTTTACTCAAAAAGAACAAAAAGTCCACGGGTAGCAGAGTAGTTCCTTCTTTTAACCCCTTTTCAGAAGTGGGACAAAATGATTTTGACAACAACAAATGTCCCTGCATCTCTGTATTTGTAATCATTCCCTTGTCTTAAAAGCGCTAAACTACGAGGGCGTGTCAATAAATAACCAGCCTATCCCATTTCCGATGGACCGAGACGGTCACGATTTTCGTGTTTTGTTTTATATATGGGTACAAAATTGCACGCATATCGAGTCATTCTTTAACAAGATATTGAATGTCAAACATGGCTAGTGATGCAAAGACATGCTTTTCATCTAAAGTTGAGTACCGTGCTTTAATTCTGTACTTGTATTTAAAAGGTAAAATAGGCAAGGAAATACACGGCGAGTTAGCCGATGTTTATGGGTCTTCTGCACCATCTTATGCTGAGGTTAAATTCAGGGTAGGGGAATTCAAACGCGGTAGAACGTCTTTAGAAAATGAAGCCAGGTCTGGACGCCCACTGGATGCCACCGACTAAGAAATGTGTAAGAAAGTTCGGGATCTGGTATACTCTGGTAGGCAAATTTAGGTAGAAGAAATAGCGCAGGCATTAGGCATTTCACATGGTAGCTCTTCAACAATCTTACATGATCGTTTAGGTATGCGCAAGCTAACAGCCCGTTGGGTCCCCAAATCCCTTAGCGATGAGCAAATGGCAACCAGAGTATCAGTATGCAGCGCCTTGTTGAAGCGTTTTAGGTCAAAAGGTGATTTTCTTTTGCGTCTGGTGACTGTAGATGAGACTTAGGTTCATTATTATGGACCAGAGAATAAAGCTCAGAGTCGTCAGTGAGTAGGGCCTGGGTTATTATGTTGGACTTTTTACCCAAGAGAAGTACAATAACTGGAGTGTACTATGCAAACTTGTTAGACCAGCTGAGAACCGCCATCCGTGAAAAACGCCGAAGTAAACTCTCTAAAGGTGTTTTGCTGCAACAGGACAACGCGAGAGTCCACACTTGCAAAGTTGCAATTGATGTTGTAGAGCGAAACGGGTATGAATTAATACCACATCCTCCCTATTCGCCTGAACTAGCTCCTAGCGACTTGTTCCTATTCCCAAACTTGAAAAAGGATATCCGTGGACTTCATTTCCGGTCTGATGAAGAAGTCGTGACGCAGTTGAGGAGTAGGTCAATGCAAAGGACCCTGACTTTTTCAGTTCTGGGCTGATGGCACTTGAACACCGTTGGTCTAAATGCATCACATTAGAGGGCAATTACATCGAAAAAGAAGAGGTGGATCTCAACCGGAAATAAGTTAGGCTAGTTACTTATTGACACACCCTCGTAATTAGTCACGGATAACATTTTAAAACTAATATAATAATTTTTCATATCAAATAAGGCTTTACAATTCATGTGAAGTGTCTCTCATTTGCCAAGTAGTCTATTCACAGGAAATGCGAGTCTTGAGTTCTTTGAAAGCTAAAACAAAATAAAATATTTCAAAACGTCGTTTTGCTTTAGTTGTGACAACGCTTTAAGGAATAGCCCTTGTCATGCTGAAAAAGTTGCCACGCCTTCTTCTTAATGTCAGACAATCTGATTTCTTGATCAAGATTGTTGATACACAGTCAACCCTCTTTATACCGACACTCGATACAATGACAAAATTCGTTATATGACAATTTGAATGTCACGAAACCTCCGCTCAGGAGCTGACATGTAATGAGAAATTATGCAAGAATATTGCATTTAACTTCAAGCAACATATGTTTTGGATATTTGTAAGAATCGCGATCTATGAGGAAATAAGAATATAACAAGGCATTTCTTACATAACACTCTGTTCATAAAGGATTCTTTACAACAGCAAATTCATTCTAACTGCAACATCTTTAGGAGCAAATTCTGTCGTTGTAACTAGGGTTCACTGTAAATTCACATAGTGAATGGCACATAATACAGAGCCAAATCAGTTGGAGCCAACTGATCTGATCTACATTGTTTGCAAAGGCAGAGTATATCCGGTATCAGTAGGACCATGATTAAAACATAACCCAATATGTATTACTCCAGATAGACGTGTATTTCCATGTCAGTCGAATGTCTGCGGCTCGAATATGTTTGGGACCATAGAAATTTGTTCCGGCCATAGAGCAAAACCTCAGTGGCTCGAAAATGGACCATGGAAATGTTAGGGTTAATCATGGTACATGTACCAGGTCAAGATGCAAATAGCAATATTTAGGGATATTTAGGGATTTTTTTTTCATATATCTGCACAATAATTATATGTTGATAACGCTCATTAGAACTGCACAGTGAGGCGATTCTAATGCGTACACACAACATACAATTTCATGATAAAATAAGAAACGTCTTTGAACGTTTCTTTACTTGAGCTATCGTGAGAAATTCTTAGGGACTCAAAAACGAGTTCGAATTAGTAAACGAGCCATTGAGGTTCGACTGTAGTGAGTTCGAGCCACAGGTAGTAAATCATAGCCCCAGGTCAGGAGGCAAATGGGCGTTATATAGGGATGTCTTTTCGATCTTCTGTAAAATAATGGTAAGTTGAATGTACTTATTAAAATCGGCTCAATTAGGCGTACCTGCTGACATGTGCGTCCAACGAAGTATCATGTCATACGTAATGCGGGTCCGCGCAGTCTAATATGAGACTTTTTTTTGTCAACACGAAGAAACAACGCATCCTTGACTATCCAAAATGCGCCAAGTAAATATTCTAATCAGACTGCGCAGGTTGATCCTGAATATTTGCTACATGTATACGTACATGTCCGAATGGTACGTTTCTTGTATTTTTGCTCAGATTATGTTATATCATCACGAAATCATGCTTATATAATTTTTGACCCCCTTTAACCCCACTTTTGCATAGTAAAACTGGGGTTTACAGGGCTATATTTTTTTTTTAATTTCTGCTTTAAAAATGATTGTGGGTACTCGTTAGAACCGCCTCAGCGAGGCGGTTCTAACGAGTAACCACAATCTATATTTTGAGCAGAAATATGAAAAATATCGGATTTTTTTATCTGAAAATTTTCGATTTTAGGTGGTAAATGATTTTTTTTTTTCAGGATAACAGCATATGTCATGAAGACTTTTGTGCAGGCCAAACCGTATATTTTTATATATGATGGATACATCGAGGATATGATTCAGTGGATATTCAAACAGCAGAAAAGTGATGGTTATTTTGTGGAGCCTGGCAAGGTAATAAACAAACCATTACGAAAACACGCCTATTCAAATATATGGAAAATTTCACCTCCAAAAAACTGAAAATTTTCAGATTAAAAACTCTGATATTTTTCATATTTCTGCTCAAAACATAGATTGTGGATACTCGTTAGAACCGCCTCGGCGAGGCGGTTCTAACGAGTACCCACAACCTATGTTTTATGCAGTAATAAGAAAAATAATATATACCCCTGTAAACCAAGTTTTACTATATAAAAGTGGGGTTTAATGGGGTCAAAATTATATAGGTATGTTTTCGTGATGTCCCAAAGGTACGGGGGACTATTGTTACAACAACAGTATTTATTCCCCAAGAGGTTGCCGTTACATAAATTTGCTATTGTAAACAAACCTTAATGAATAGTAAGATATGTAAAAAGGTATTTTTTCATTCTTTTTCTAATAGAACATATGTTTCGGACTTTTTTCATATTTCTGCTCAAAACATAGATTGTGGGTGCTCGTTAGAACCGCCTCGGCGAGGCGATTCTAACGAGTACCCACAATCTATGTGTTTGAGCAGAAATAAGAAAAATAATGTATACCCATGTAAACCCCAGTTTTACTATATAAAAGTGGGGTTTAAGTTGGTCAACATTATACATGTAGGCATGTTTTCGTGATGATTCTCCTTAACTTTTAAAGCTAGCAATAATAATGAAATTTTGGTTGCAATGCTCGACCGCATTCAGAAAGCAAGACCGATCCTCTACAAAAGAGGGCCATTCTAAACGGACAAGAAAATATTGCCCCTCTTGGTAGCAAATTGTTTTCTTTTACAGTGAACCCCATTTCAGGAGGGGTTCGGTTTCATTACGAAAACACGCCTATTCAAATATATAGAAAATTTCACCTCCAAAATTGTAAATTTTCAGATAAAGAAAAACTCTGATATTTTTCATACTTCTGATCAAAACATAGATTGTGGGTACTCGTTAGAACCGCCTCGTCAAGGCGGTTCTTACAAGTACCCACAATCTATGATTTTGATCAGAAATGAGAAAAATACTGTATACCCCTGTAAACCCCAGTTTTACTATATAAAAGTGGGGTTTGAGGAGGTCAAAATTATATAGGCATGTTTTCGTGATGGCAGAAAAAATCAAAACAAAACAGGAACCAATAAGAGATCTTCCTTGTTAAAATTGTGGGAACGGTCGTATCACATATGTGATCAGCGTAGAATTAGATCAAATATAACAATAGAGGTGTAGAGGTTATCTTATTGATTTTCTTTTGTGCAGGATTAGTATCATTACGAAAATCGGCTTCTTCAAATATATTGAAACTTTCACCACCAAAAACTGAAAGTTTTCAGATAAAACTTCGGATATTTTGTTATATTTCTGCACAAAACATAGGTTGTGTGTACTCGTTAGAACCACCTCGCCGAGACGGTTCTAACGAGTGTCCACACTCTATGTTTTTGAGCAGAAATGAGGAAAAATAATGTTTACCCCTGTAAACCCCCGTTTTACTTCAGAAAAGTGGGGTTTAAGGGGGGTCAAAATTATCATTACGAAAACACGCCTATTCAAATATATTGAAAATTTCACCACCAAAAACTGAAAATTTTCAGACAAAAAGCTTTGATATTTTTCAAATTTCTGCTCAAAACATAGATTATGGGTATTCATTAGAACCGCCTCGAGGAGGCGGTTCTAACAAGTACCTACAATCTATGTTTTGGGGCAGAAATAAGAAAAATAAAGTATACCCCTGTAAACCCCAGTTTTATTATATAAAAGTGGGTTTTAAGGGGGGTCAAAATTATAAAGGCCTGTTTTCGTGATGAGACCCCCTTTTATTGGGACTGGACCGGTCCAAAGTTGTGGTAGAAAAGTCCGCTCGGCACAAATGAGTTGAAAAAATTATTTTCACAGGATGGCATGCATAGAACGTCACTGGCATTGACAGCATATACTGCTATAGCGCTACGCGAAGCAAAGAAGAGGGAAGAGGTAGGCACTTTTTTTATAATTACCGTAATTGGAATGGCTACACATCCAGAGGGTGGGTTGGTGGTTGTGGAGGGGGTACTCTTACTTTGTCTGCTACATAGGTTTGGTCCAAGCATCTAGAGTTTACCAAAACAAAACTATACTGTAAATCAGCCCAACCAAAAATATCCGGTGTATCAGACATACCCAAAAGTATCTGCAGAATTAACATGCCTAAAATATATTTCCCTGGCTTTCTTTTTGACTTTCGTTTATTCTTCATGTATTGATTGAATTGGTAATATAAGTGCTTTAATTAGTTTCCAATAGTAGCTCCGTTGTTGTTTTTTTTTAAAAAAAAAAACAACAAACTTTTATGGCATGGAACTGATGCACAGTAGAAATAGAGCCGTAAAAATTAAACAGATATAATGTGCATCAATAGTTCAACAGAAAGTTCTAACCCCGATTCTTGCAATACCTCCTATTTTTTTTATATACATACGCACACAGCGAAAATTCAGAGAAACCTACCATCACGAAAACACGCCTATATAATTTTGACCCCCTTAAACCCCACTTTTATATAGTAAAACTGGGGTTTACAGGGGTATACATTATTTTTCTTATTTCTGCTTAAAACATAGATTGTGGTTACTCGTTAGAACCGCCTCGGCGAGGCGGTTCTAACGAGTACCCACGATCTATGTTTTGAGCAGAAATATGAAAAATATCAGAATTTTTATCTGAAAATTTTCATTTTTTGGGTGGTAAAATTTTCAATATATTTGAATAGGCGTGTTTTCGTAATGCGCATTTGAGGCGTCAGACCAGAATCTTTACTTGGCGCATCTGGATACCCAACGGTGCAAAATTTCTTAAAGCGAAAAACGATCATTACGAAAATACGCCTATGCAAATATATTAAAAAAAGATTCAACCAAAAAAGGAAAAAACATTCAGATAAAAAAAAAATCTGATATTTTTTCATATTTCTGCCCAAAACATAGATTGTGGGTATTCGTTAGAACTGCCTCGCTGAGGCAGTTCTAACTAGTGCCCACAATCTATGTTTTTAAAAGAAATAAGAAAAACAATGATACCCTTTTAAACCCCAGTTTTACTGACAAACAAAAGTGGGGTTTAATGGGGTCAAAATTATATAGGTATGGTTTCGTGATGGTTTGGTCATACATGTACTACGCATATTTCAGAATTTAATTTTTCTGACGTTCCGGCTAGTATAAAGAAAACTTCATAATGTTAAAAAATAAAAGTGCTTGGGTCATCTAACATTCTAAGACTGTTTAAACTTTCACAACGAGATAGAAAAGTAGACAGGCAGACAGATAGACAGAAAGAGAGATAGAGACTGAGACTCAGGTGAGTGTGACAGAAATAGAAGAAGGGAGAAATAGATCATTATGAAAACACGCCTATTCAAATATATTGAAAATTTCACCTCCAAAAACTGAAAATTTTCAGATAAAAAGTTCTGATATTTTTCACAGTTTGGTAAAAATATAGAGTGTTGAGGCGGTTCTAACGAGTACCCACAATCTATGTTTTTGAGCAGAAATAACAAAAATAATGTATACCCCTGTAAACCCCAGTTTTGCTCATTACGAAAACACGCCTATTCAAATATATACTGAAAATTTTACCACCAAAAAATGAAAATTTTCAGATAAAAAATTATGATATTTTTCTTATTGCTGCTCAAAACATAGATTGTGGGTACTCGTTAGAACCGCCTCGACGAGACGGTTCTAACGAGTACCCACAATCTAGGTTTTGAGCAGAAATAAGAAAAGTAATGTATACCCCTGTAAACCCCAGTTTTACTATATAAAAGTGGGGTTTAAGGGGGTCAAAGTTATATAGGCATGTTTTCGTGATGTATATAAAAGTGAGGTTTAAGGGGGTCAAAATTATATAGGTATGTTTTCATGATGATAGAGAGACAGGCAGGCAAAGACTTTCCAGTGTGATAAATTATTCATTTTAGTATGATAATATTGTTGACGACAGCTTGCAATGTCAGCACCAAATGCAATTCCATACGATAGGTTCATGAAACACAATTGCGACACAAATGTTACAAATGTGACGGCCATAAAATGTCTCCTCTTACCTCATCATAATGCATAAAGTTTTTTTTTTTTTTTTTTTTTTTTTTGAATCATTGAGCTTATTCTAATAGTTTGGAAAATCAAGTTCCGCTTAAATCAATAGTTGTGTGCAGCCCTGCTAATTCATTGCAGCCAAATGATAAGTTATGATCGCTTTTCTTGGCCGCAGGCCCATATACAGTGAAAACTGTTTAAGGCCATCTGCATAAAGCAATCATTCTTTGAAAGACCAGATTTGGTGATCCTTAGAAAGGCAAATATAATGGAAATCAACCTGTATTAGGCGAGCACCTGTCTTAGGTAACTAAGCTGTGGCTGTCTCAATGGTGCATACTTGATTGTACAGTCGAACCTCAAAAGCTCAACCCGGATGGCTTGTTTACCAAGGCTATTACGAACTCGTTTTAGAGTTCCTACGAAATTCTTCCAATAGCTCAAGAAAACAAATGTTTAGAGATTTTTTTTTCTTGTTTTATGAAATTGTATGTTGTGTGTACTCATTAGAATCGCCTCATCGAGGCGATTCTAATGAGTACATACAACATACCATTATTGTGTAGAAGATCGAAAAGTCTTCCCTTAATCATCGTTATATTCTTCCTGACCTGGTACCATGATTAACCCTGAGTAGCACGAACTACCCATATCCCGAAGAAGTTTCCATTTTCGGTCCCAAAGATGTTCGAGCCATTGAAGTTCGACTGTCTATGTAATACAAATTGAGGTGTTTGACTTTATATCTTATATACAGTTTTCATGGTTATTCCTTTAAGTTTGCTGATAAAATTGACAGTGCCAAACTAGACAGCGCTAAAGGATACTTGGAAAACCAGACGAACTCAATAAGCGATGACTATGAGATAGCAATTGTCAGCTACGCTCTTCAACTGATAGGTAGTGATCAACCTAGTGCCCCCTGGGATAAATTGGATCAGAGATCACAAACGAAGGGTGAGTGTTCTGACAGCCTATTTGATCTTTTTGCTTGGGTTACAAGTTCATATTGCTAAAGTTTTCATAACATTCAGCTAAAGATCTCCTGATAAAGCCTTGATAGATTGATCCAAAGCAACTGAAAGCAACATTTTTTCTTCCTAAAACATTTTAACAAAGATTGTTGTTAACAGACCATGCAACATTGATCGGTTACATCCATCACGAAAACACGCCTATATAATTGTTATCCCCTTAAACCCCACTTTTATATAGTAAAAGAGGGCTATACATTATTTTTTCTCATTTTGTTAATAACGTAGATTGTGAGAACATGTACTTGTTAGAACCACCTCGCCGAGGCGGTTCTAATGAGTATCAAAATCTATGTTTAAAGATGCAGTATAAAAAATATCAGAGTTTTATCTGAAAATTTTCAATTTTATAGGTGAAATTTCTATATATTTGAATAGGCATGTTTTCGTAATGTTTTGAGAACTGAAACATTCTGAAAATTCAGCTAATTTAGGGATGACCCTACATTACATAGACTTTTTGACGTATGTAAAGCCTTTAGATCATTGCTTTTAGTGGGAGGGGGGGACCTACGTCATACCACACAGTGAAAACAAAATATAAATTTTATGCGAAAAGGGCCTGTTTAAACCGGTTTGTCATTTTAACTATTATTTTCACTGTTTTGATGAAAAAATTAATACGCTAAGATTTTGTTGTGAGAATGAAAGTATTTATATTTGCAGATTTGATATACAAATGTACTACAGTATTGTCATCGTTGAGAACACTCAGGCGCAAGATTTAGATAACTTTATAAGAAATTGTACGCGAGTGTTCTAAACAATGACAAGACGGCTAGATATCAAGTTTGCCAATATAAATGTCCTGTTTCTTGCTACATTCTCTGAGCCTATCCTGGGCTTTGTCAGAACAAAAAATGTAAAAAAAAACAGCCACTTACCGTTTTGAACGGGCGTTTTTCGCAAAACCTATAGTTTTTTCACTTTTTGGTATGACGTACTGCCCCCTCCCCCTTTTGTCTTTGGTATACATATTTCGCAATTGGTATATGGTCTGCGCCATGCGAAAACGTCTCTTCGGGCATATGCGGACAGCAAAGGTCCAGATCAGCCTGCGCATCTGTACAGGCTGATAAGGGCCTTATCTGTCTGTTTAAAAAACCATTGGATACTGAAGAATGTTTGAGTGGAGAGCAAATATCCGGATGAGGCTTGACGCATGCGTAGGATGATATGAATCTGAACATTTTCCGAATGTGCAAGGGTACATGTTTGCTTAGCGTGATACATATTATGTTTGTGACGATGATGCACATTTTCTTTCTTCTGTGTAGCAACAGCAAAATATAAGTGAATATACCCAGAAAATACTACAATCACGATGGACACCTTTCCCGAGGCGCCAAAAGGAGAGATGAGGAACAAATAATAACAAAACAAACGCCACAGATAAAAGCATGGAAAACACGCCTATGTAATTTTGACCCCTTAGAACCCCACTTTTATATAGTAAAACTGGGGTTTATAGGGGTATACATTATTTTTCTTATTTCTGCTCAAAACATAATTTTTGGGTATTCGTCGAGGCGGTTCTAACGAGTACGCACAATCAATGTTTTGAGCATACTATAAAAAATATCAGAACTTTTTATCGGAAAATTTTCATTTTTTATGGTGGTAAAAATTTCAGTATATTTGAATAGGGTGTTTTCGTAATGAATCAAAGAAGAACTGTAACAGATGAACCGCTTTAAAACGGTCTGTGGGAAAATTTCTGGGGTTTTGAAGGGCTGACATGAGCTTTACTTGCGCCATATCAAAGCCATATTTCAGTAATACATGTATATTTGTCATGAACTGTTTATTTAAAAGATCATTGATACACGATTAAAATTAAGAGATATTAATGGCAATCAACTGTTTTGCAATAGTCAAATATTTTTCAGTAGGAAAACTTTTGGTGTGGAGGAGGGCTGACATCAGTTTCACTTGCGCAAAATCCTACCTTCACTTATCAAGCCATATTTAAGTAATATATGTTTATCTGACATGAACTGTTTATTAAAGAGATCATTGATAGGCGATTAAAATTAACAGATATTACTGGTAATCAACTGCTTTGCAAAAGTCAAACATTTGATATTAAGATGTTGTCCACTTTAAATTCTTCATATTGTCAATTTAAATAGCAGCTGGTTACATTTGTTAATACTTTTCTGGATTTTTTTAGAAAGCAAAAAATGACTTTTTATGCTATATTTTTAATGGTTTCAGGCTATTTTATGCAAGTAAGTTGATTGAATAATGTTCAGATAAAATCACTGTACTGAGAATAGGACTTTCCTATGATTCTTATAAATTAACAGAAACTTGTAAAGCAATAACCGTTGGAGGAAGTTTGTGTCGGACTGTACAATATACAATGTATTATACTATGATACTTGATTTATTCCGCTTAATGCAGTCGAAAAGGGGGTGTAATTGGGACGGATGGGTTCAGGGGGATATGGGGCGCGTATGCAACCCTGCAAACTGTAATGCTGACATATGTAGAGACGCAGTGAAACCAAATCTCCGATGTTATTTCTTTCCAAGGTCATCCTTTATAGATTTTACCTTTATTGCCTTAAAGTTTTATATTGATCTGGAAGTACTTTATGAAAGGTCATGGACTGATCCAATGCTATTTTGCAGGGACTGCTCACCGTTATTATAACCAAAGTATAAGCTTTCACAAAAAGCTTGGTCTACGCTTAGCACACATTGTGTGCTAAGCGTAAAGCAAGATGTTTGTGAAAGAAAATACTTGTGAAGCGGAGACCAAGCTATTTGTGAACGATAAATCTTTATGATTTTACTATTTAGATCGATTCAAACGGTGGCAGAAGGAACCAGTCCCATCCTCTTCTAACTTGGACCCCTGGGAGAAACAAACTCAGGCCATTGATATAGAAATAGCAGCTTATGCTGCTCTCACTTTGATAGTAAGAGGGGCCGTTTCAACAATAATACCGATTGTAACATGGCTAATAAATCAGAGAAATGCATATGGTGGATTTATTTCTACTCAGGTAGGGTATAGTGTATACATTACGAAAACACGCCTATTCAAATATATAGAAAATTTCACCTCCGAAAACTGAAAATTTTCAGATAAAAATCTCTGATATTTTTCATATTTCTGCTCAAAACATAGATTGTGGGTACCCGTTAGAACCGCCTCGGCGAGGCGGTTCTAACGAGTACAACAATCTATGTTTTTGAGCAGAAATAAGAAAAATAATGTATACCCCTGTAAACCCCAGTTTTACTATATAAAAGTGGGGTTTAAGGGGGTCAACATTATATAGGCATGTTTTCGTGATGTGGTTCAGTGATCCCAAAAGAAATGGAAATGAAATGTGCACTGTGGTGAAAAACGAGAAGACGTTTTATGGCCTTCTTACGGCTTTTAAGACCAGCTAGCTAAAGTGAAATGAAATAAAATAGTAAAATAATAATAATAAAGAACTAAAAGTTTGCTTTTGGAAATGATAATAATAATAAAAAAAAAAACACTAAACTCGAAGGCTCGATTTTAAATCTCTTCATACAAAGCTTAGTCTATGGTGAACCCTCATTACCACGACATCATTTGTTCCTAAAGATGGTGTCACTTAAATGTATATGCTGTTGTAAAGATTCCTTAATGAGCGGAATGGTCTGCAAAAAAGGCCTTTTTTATTCTTATTTCCTAACAGAACATATGTTTTGGATATTTGTCAGAATAGCCATAGTGAGTAGATTCTAACAAATATCCAAAATTATATTTCTTGAAGCAATGTATATGATCTTGCATAATTTCTAATTAACTGTCACCTCTTGAGCTAAGGTGTGTGCCAATCAAATTCTTATTGTAATGAATTTTGTCGTTGTATCGAATGTCGATATAAAGAAAGTTGACTGTATTTGTAAGAAAGGTAACATTAATAAGTATCTGTTTTATTGTACTTACATGGAAGTGCAGGGGAAATCCCGATCGAAATATCAAGTCTTATTATATAAGAAATATCAAGTCTTAGAAATATCAAGTCTTTTTAGAATTTCATTTTGCTTCACTGCAGCTGGTGTTTACATGTAATGTCGTATAGCGGCCCTCAAATGTCTGACCGTCCTTCACCTTAGTATAGAATTTTTGTATTTCATTTGGGATCATTTTGCACATTCTAGTTACACTATAAAATATCCGGTAGATTTCACGTAAATACTAGCAACTTACTCCCATAAAATATTCCGTAAGTTTTATGAGTGCCTGTAGATTATTTACAGTAATAATTACGCATGCTAGGGCAGGTTAACGTATAGGACATAGTAGGGATGTGAGCTACCGCACCGTATCTTAAGCTTACACAGACTTACCCCATCCTACGAGGAAATTCCTGCAAAAGTTCTGCGCGCCCCGAAGAAATTTAGGGTAAACGCATTGGTAGCAAGTTACCAGTATTTACAGTAAAATCAACGGGAATTTTTTACAGTGTACCATTACTAAAACATATCTATATAATTTTGAGCCCCTTAAACCCCACCTTTATATAGTAAAATTGGGGTTTACAGGGGCATTCATTAGTTTTCTTATTTATGCTAAAAACATAGATTGTTGTTACTCGTTAGAACCGCCTCAGCGAGGTGGTTCTAACGGGTACCCACAATCTACGTTTTGAGCAGAAATATGAAAAATATCAGAATTTTAATCTGGAAACTTTCACTTTTTGGTGATAATTTTTTCAATATATTTAAATAGGCGTGTTTTCGTCATTCCAGTAAATCGAATAATGCTTTAGCCGGTGCTAGGCGGCGTGTGCAGCATAGCAAACTACATTGCAGGGTATAAAAAAACTAAATAAAACCGAGTCTCCGATTTTCTTTCTTTTGTGTGTTCCTTGTTTCCAAAGGCAACTTTTAGAGTTTTATTTTATGTTCTGTGAAAATAAGAACAAACTATTTTAAATAATATATCGTCTTTTTATTTGTCAGCAAATTAATGTTTAACCCTGTTCCTGCTGATCTCGGATATACCCTGCTTTTGCAAACAGTATAGATTGAGATCAGATGGCTTCTGGGGGGATATATGTTTTATGATTGAGGTCTGCTAGCGACAGCTAGCAGGCTCTTTGCAATCGCATGGGGTTTTACTACGTCACAAGCGGATTCTCATCACAGCTATTTATGCGTATATTCATACGCGCACTACTTCTTTATCAGACGCAATGCGGCACTATTACGGTGAACTGAATGTGAAGCAGCGGAATTTTGTATGGATTTTTTATTTTGCTAACATAACTGTAACTGAAATCGATTTAGATAATACAATTTGAAACATAGACGGCGGTTCGGGCCTCAGACTCAATGACGGCCTCTTCGTAAAACTTTAACCAGTGGGTTGGGGCTTGACGATATGTCTTTGGCTTGGCCCGCCGTGGTTCAACTATTGGTTTTCATTACTCTGGCATACAGTAGAATTAGCCATGAGTTCTCGTCTTTGTTTATTATAGTGATTAATTTGATTTTTATGTTTTCGCTTTGATGCACTGACTGAGTTGGGAGCCTTTATGCGAACCGAATTTTTATGTATTTCTGTATTAAGAGTAGCATTGGGACCCAGAGTGAAATTAGCTACTGTAAAAGTGCTTTAAACCCCCCGGTGGCGGTGGTTCCGGTGTTAGTCTTACTCTTTGTTGCTTTGTGGTTTATTCTACGAGGCGATTTGTTGTATGTCTTTCCATGTGTCATTTTGTTCTTGTGTTTTTCAGTCCTTTTAGTATTGCGATTACCTCGCTTGGGGAAGAGAGAGCTAATCTTAGTGCTTTTCGTACGTTTGTTCGGTTTGTGCTTGTTTAGATTTGTCGGTTTTCTCTTCCTCTTGGGGTCTGGGAAGGGCTGCGGTTTGTGATTGTGGCACTCCCTGGACTTTTCTCTTACCTTTTTTTTTCAAAATTCAGGTAATACACGCGCTACTTTTGTAACGCGGCACGGGGTCCTACTAATCACCCATGGCACCCCACGGCACCCCATGTCACCCCACGGCACTAAATTATTTCATTGTATTTATTAATTAAATGCTGAAATTACACCAGGGTATTAGTTTTATGTATCCAAATTTGTTTTTGTGATAGTTTAAGACATTAACCTTACTTCAAGCGATTATCTCGGGACGCCTTAACACCAAGATTCAAACTGACGCTAAAATATAGCAAAGAGACCAGTGGTGTACGTTGATAGTCTATCAAAGTTGGGAGCCTTTATGCTCACCGAATTTTTATGTATTTCTGTATTAAGAGTAGCATCGGGACCCAGGGTGAAGTTAGCTAGCTGTAAAAGTGCTTTAAACCCCCGGTGGTTTGCTCTACCGACCATTCTAAGGCGGTGGTCCCGGTATTAGTCTTACTCTTTGTTGCTTTGTGGTTTATTCTACGAGGCGATTTGTTGTATGTCTTTCCGCGTGTTATTTTGTTCTTGTGTTTTTCAGTCCTTTTAGTATTGCGATTACCTCGCTTGGGGAAGAGAGAGCTAATCTTAGTGCTTTTCGTACGTTTGTTCGGTTTGTGCTTGTTTAGGTTTGTCGGTTTCCTCTTCCTCTTGGGGTCTGGGAAGGGCTGCGGTTTGTAATTGTGGCACTCCCTGGACTTTTCTCTTACCTTTTTTTAACTTAAAATTACATTTTATATTCAAGTTCAAACACAAGTCTTCAGTATAAACATCTGTTTATTTAGATAGAGGCAAGTATTACAAAACTTTTACTGGCCATCTGAAACACATATTTTATGGTAAATATACATATATTTTGATGCCATGGGGCGCAAAAAAAATTACGAGAGTTTTAGACATAATATTTAAAATCAAACATAAGTCATCATCAGCAATATAAATCTCTGTTTATTAAGATGAAGACGAGTATTGCAAAACTATACTTGTCCATCTATAACATATTTTATGATAAATATCCATATAGTTTGATACCGTGGGCTGCCATGGGGTATCGTGGGGTGCCATGGGGTGATTAGTAGGACCGCTCGCCATCTTTGATGTTGTGCTTTCCAACGGAAGCTGAACGAAAAGAAAGGTATCAGTATTTACATAATCAGAATCTACTTATTCGATATTGAATATAGCAAGAAATCAGGCATTTAATTCATTCCTTCTATATGAAATAACGTTATTCACACCTCAGTGACACGGAGTTGTCTGACGACAGCTGGCCCATTTATACGTTTATGACCCTTCTTTTGTAGACATATGAAAATTTCTTGAAAAGGGTAGGCATAGCTGGACAGGCTAATCTGTTGATGCTTAGGTGAAGCACTAGCAAATGACAATCAGTTATTAAAGCTAATCTGGACTGAACATAGCCATTTCAAATTTATTTAATCTGCTCTTGTCTTCATAATAAGTTGATAAAGATAGAGTAAATTTATAAAATTGCACTAGAATAATCATGGAGCTACATCAGGTGTTGAATTTGTATGAACTGGAGCATATCTATAGTTGAACTTTCATAATTCTAGAAATTGGAAATTGCTGCAGGAGATACACTCATTTGGAATAATCAGGTGATAAACTTCATTGGAAAATAAAGAGGTTCATTACTCCAATCACTGCATTGGCCTATATATGCAGATAATAATATGGAGGTTGTTTTGTGAAGAAAGAAACAAAACAGAAGAAAAATAATTGTATTTAGTTTTTCAGTACATGGTTGGATTATTTATGTATATCTGTTTCACACAGATGCCTCAGTAAAGACCTATTCTTATTTTATGCATTAAAAGAAGTAGAATGCAATTTCATCTGACTGATTTTGAGAAATTGATAGTAAAAGCATGTAGTACAGAGTGTTCATGTTGGTTGTTTTTCAAAGAATAGTAAATTTTCTCACAAAGCCTTGTCTCTGAATGTACATTTAATATTGGATGAAGCCACTGGTTGTAAGCAAGTGTGAAAATATGGATATAGAGCAAAATCCAGGTCCATCAAATCATATAAATCTACAAGAAAATGCATCTATATTATTGCAAGGAAGTATCTATCAAGGAGATGAGATATTTAGTCCTGATTCAAGAGGGCGTCAATGCCTACCATGTTGTTTAGTATTTTTTGTGAAAGCTGTACAGAAAAGGATCTGTACCAGCGTTTGGAATGTGAACAATATGAATGGAATTCTGTTTGCAGGAGATAAATTATACTAGTATGCAAAAAAGAATTCTAAGTCATATCATGATTATTTAGAGCCATGTGATTTGCCATCTTCTCTTTCATTTGACTCACATGCAAGAGATTCAGATGGAATGCCAAATGCTAATGGCAAAAGCATTTTGTTAAAGAAAACAAATATAGGTGGCATTTCCTTACATTTGCGTAGATTGTTTAGTTCTGATAATTCCATTACTACAACAGCGATGAGTCAGTTTGATTTGCATTCGCTCAGTATATCTCATGTTTGCGGGGAGACCATAAAACGATACCAACGAGCTGGGGTTCAAATTCGTGACATTACTACCTATCCTCCTTTACAAGAATGTATTTCATTTGAGTTGTGCCCATCACAGCCTGATGCTTCCTCCCTGCTTGCTAACAGCTTAAATGAACACGGTTCCGCATTACTTGATTCACCCCTTATATGTGAAGAATTGCAAATCTCCATGAATAAGAAACGTAGGTTAAATGAGACATCAAAAATGGTTTGAGCAGTGAGAAATTTAAAAACAAGGAAAGTTATATAGTTACACAGTTTCACAAGTTGGTGTCTTGTGGTCCCCAGTACATATGTACAAGTTGTTGTCAAACATTTTTCAGACATTCTGTTGTTAAATTTGATATTCAGGGTCTAAAGCCTGAGATAAAAAGACTCTGTACATTAGGACATAAAAGTGTGGAGGATAAGGGATGGATCTGTCAAGAATGTGCTAATAGTTTGAAGAAAAATAACTTGAACAAATATCTTCCTTTTTGTCAAGCCCGCTTGCGCTGAGCAAGACATAGTCACCACAGCTGCATTTGAGTGTATATTAGTGCGTCCATCCGTATTTGTTGAAATTTGTAGAAATTTTGCATGCAGAATCATCTTACAGTGTAGTTTGAAATTTCTCCAAGACCTGGCCCTGAGGTCAGATTTGTCAAGGACATGCACTTACCAGCAGAATTTAAGAGTTTTTAAAAGAGAGTCTTCTTTTTAGGAAGTGCAATGCCCAGATGCTTGATATATTCCATAGAGCTCCATCTTATGGTGTAGTATTGGTAGTATTGGAATGCCACCTATCTTCTTTGCATGTATTGTGTTTGCATGCATAGAAGATACACAGCACTCCATCAGTACTTTACAAGCTAGCAGACTCTTAGGACTATCAGTCCTTTGATTTTTTAGTATGGTTTCCTTTCCTTCACACCATATCATTTCTCCCAGGGTGTGTGTGTATGGGGGGCGGGGGTGGGGGAGCAAATTCTTACCTTTTAGAGTAGACGCCTTTTCAAAAGGAAAGTAACACATTTTGGACAGAGGTATCGTCCTTGAGTGTGTGTCAGTTTCCCTTAAATTCATCACGAATACACTCCTATATAATTTTGACTCTTTAAGCCCCACTTTTATATAGTAAAACTTGGGTTTACATGGCTATATATTATTTTTGTTATTTTGTTAATAAACATAGATTGTGGCACTCGTTAGAACCGCCTTGCGAAGGCGGTTCTAACGAATACCCACAATCTATGTTTTGAGTAGAAATGTGAAAAATATCAGAATTTTTTATTTGAAAATTTTCCTTTTTGGTTGTAAAATTTTCAATATGTTTGAATAGGCGTGTTTTTGTAATGTACCATTATTCAACGTATTATAGGATACAGTCATTGCCCTTCAAGCGCTGTCCGAGTCGATTCCCCAGCTATATTTTACAGAAGATGACTTTGTCTCTTTCTCATTTGGCACAGGATACCTTGAAGAGATTACTGTAAACGGTTCTTTAAATCTTGAGACCAGACAGGTACTGTATAACGTTAACCTATACCATTCTCTGTTCAGATTCAGTAGACGACAATAGTTAAAATATTATCTCTTTTTCTCTGGTGCAAACCTCATTTACTCTGTAGTCTAAGCGGACTAAATTAAATGAAGTAAAACTTCAATGACTTGAAGACACACAAATAGAGCAGACACTAATAGTTAACTGTGACTGACTCGAATTTGCTTTTGAATCCTTGGAAAATTCTTTTTCGATGTCTTAAGAAAACAAATATCTAGGGATAATTTAGGGACTTCTAATGACTACACTCAACATACTATGACTTTATAGAAGATTGATAAAACATCTCTTAAGTATCTTCATTTGCCTTCTGACTTTGCGCTATGAAAAGTGGCTCGAACCACCCATGTCTTGAACACATTATCATGGTTTGAACCATTGCAGTTCCACTGTATATGCACGCACAACAACATCTATTAAAATACAATAGGCAAATTAGATCACCTTTTTATTTCAAAGAAAAATATACTTGGATGGACCAGACTTTCCAAATATGTTGTATGGTTTTAAAAAAGGACATCTACGATCAGGGTGGAGTTTCTACTTAAAATTCCAAGTTGATGAGGTCGAATTTTAAAAGCTTCGATATGATGGATGTTTATTTTTTTTTTTTTTTTTTTTTTTTTTTTTTTTTGGTCCTCCGCGATCAACTACATACGTTATTATGTAACACCATTATTTTGGCAGTTTAAATGTCACAAATTGGAAAATAACTAATGATTTATCTAGCTATCCTAAAATCACTTATTTTTACACCTCATACATGAATCTTCGAGAAACTGAAAATAAAGTGATGCATTATCTTTGATTCCTTAATTTGCCAAAGAATCGTGCACAATAGATTTAGTTTTACATAGCTTCTTTGGTTTTTTCTTCTTTCTGCGGCTGCGCATCAATTTAACATTAATAAATGCATCTTTACTTCCGACCAGAAACTTGAAAATGAGGATGCTTCCAACACTTCCTTTATATTGTAAACTTCCGTGGTCTGTTCACACATTATGTGCGAGATGGAAGCTGGTTTAAGGAGTGAAACATATTTATTTAAAAAAAATTATCTGAAGCACCCTCATTTTCAAGTTTTATAATTATGTATGTTTTTGTTTTCTTACAAAATCGTATTGTTTGTATCCATAGCTGCCAGTGAATGTTGGAGAACTAACCATTAGAGCCACAGGCAGTAGTTCTGGATTGGTTCAGGTACGTTGCCTCAGAATAAATAAAAAAAGTAAATAAGTAAATACACAAATAAATAAATACACAAATAAATAAATTAATAATAAATAAATAAATAGATAAATAAATATTCAAATAAATAAATAAATAAATACACAAATAAACAAATAAATACACAAATAAATAAATAAATAAATAAATAAACACTCGTTTCCATAAATAAATAATAAACAAATAAATGAACCGTGCCGTGAATGTTTTTCTTCACGGCATAACTGATTTATTTTTTTTATTATTTATTGTTTGTTATTCATTTTGTTATTTGTTTATTGTTTATTATTCATTTTGTTTATTATTTATTGTTCCTTATTCATTTTGGTTATTATTTATTGTTTATCATTGATATGTTAATTATTTATTGTTTATCTTTTATTTTGTTTATTACGTATTGTTTATAATTTATTTGTTTACTATTTATTGTTGATCATTTATTTTGTTTATTATTTATTGTTTATCATTTATTTGTTTATCTTTTATTGTTTATCATTTATTTTTTTTTATTTTTGTTTATCATTTATTTGTTTATTATTTATTGGCGTGACGACAAACCTCAGCTCTGCATGCACATCAGTGCCTAGTAAGTGTGCCTATGTCACACATACGAATACGTAATGCAAGATGTGTTATATATACGTATAGTTGTACGGATGCGTAACAGCTACACATGTGTATGAATAGCACAAGTCGAATTTTACTCATGTGCAAACAATACGAAATCTTCACATCTTATAAAAGTGAAAAGAAAAAGCGATGCAGTTGGATTATGTCGCGTGTGGAGACAATTCAGGATCTATACAATGTTTGCAACACATTTTGTTCCCCATCACTCCAAATAGCGTAAATACCGATCAAATTTTTGATATGTTATGGTTGCTCTATGACGGCTAATCTGGGTCTACACTGCTCTGATGTCACTAGTACTCGTTTATTTTCATACCGGCCGGCCTCGACCCAACTAGCATTCTACGTAAATCTACATCGGGCCATCATCGGCCCGTCAGCTACCCTGACGGGCCGATGACGGCCCGATATAGATTTACGTAGAATGCTGACTGGGGATGGCTCAGATGAATGTGTGTCCGACTGGTGATAAGAAGGTTGTGGGTTCGATCCCCGCCGGGTCGGCAATATTCTTTCAAAATATTTTCTACGATTATGCTTTCCCTTCTGCTGATTCAAGAAGGTCAGTTGTCAGTTTCTGGCGTTGGAATGTGCACAAAACTGCTTAACAAGCCTGCCCATTAAACAGGTTGTTAGGTGAAGTGACCACGCTCGACATGACCCTATTGGGTAGACTGGGTCGTAAAACCTCAACACACATGTCAGAACATAAGCGATCCATGTATCCATAATGTCGGTTAAAGTGTACCCATCACAAAACAGGCCTATACAAATATATTGAAAATTTCACCATCAAAAACTTGAAAGTTTTCCGATAAAAGTTCTGACATTTTACATATTTCTGCTCAAAACATAGGTTGTGGTACTCGTTAGAACGGCCTCGCCTAGGCGGCTCTAACGATAAACCACAGTCTTTGTTTTTAAGCAGAAATAAAATAAATAGTGCATACTCATGTTAACTGCAGTTTCACTGTGTAAAAGTGGGATTTAAAGACAGGATTTTCAAACCGGGGCTCCGGTTCCCAGTACAGGGAATATTTTACCTGTACAGGGTAATCGTACACGTTACATTTCACATTAAACATAAAAAAATGTGCTGCAAGGTTTGCGAATAGTTCAACCATTTTTCTCTCAGAATATCTTTATCACAAAGCCTGACATACCTAAAGTTGAAATTAGAATCTTCCAATATAAAATGTGGGAGTATTCATCCAGTCTACAATGGGTGAATGTGAACGGATACACATGGCAGATTTTTCTTCATTGTTTTGACAAGGGAGACAATCTTTACGATTCCTGCATGCTTTTCCGAACACCAATCTCCCAATTTTCAGAAGGGCGCCAAACCAACTTTGATTGAGTTGTCTCTCTTGAAAGTAAATGAATCATTTCCCTTTTATATGAATTGAATCGTAACGGCAGAAAACGTACCTTCGGATAGATGCGCGCAACGAAGACTCAAAATCAGCCTGCGCATCCGCGCAGTGTGATCAGAGTCTCCGTTGGCCGCATAACGAAATTTTACATCCTTGGATATCCGAAATGTGACCAGTGAAGATAACGAACAGACTGCAATGGGTGTACATGTCCGTAGGTACGATTTCTAACGTTGCGGTTCATTTGTGAAACAGGTCGATGCATTTTACAACATAATGGAGGAAAATCAAAATGACCCGGAAGAAGTGTTCTACCAAACAGCTGAAGTAAGAAAAGAAACAAAGACGGGATATGAACTGAGAGTTTGTACCAGGTGATGTACTCAGAAATGCGTTATGGATAAGAAAGAAGCCCACAGGCCACAACTCAGTCATCGAGTGAAAAAAAAACAAAAACAAACAAAACAGCCATTTCGTGTCTGCAAGAGGCTATGTGTAATGAACAGTAAAGCTCCAATGACTCTAACATCAATAACTCGTTTACCATGGCTAATTCGAACTCGTTGTTTAGTCCCTAGGAAATTCTTCCAACAGCTTAAGAAAACCAATATTTAAGGAAATTTTAGGATTGTTTCCTATTTGGTCACATAAATGTATATTGTATGTACTCATTAGAACGCCTAATAGAGGCAATTCTAATAAGTACACTCAACATACCATGATACTAGCATACCAACATACCATCATTTTATAGCAGAACGAAAAGCCACCCATTCATTATTCCTGTCTGTCTCCTATAATTAACCCTCAGTGGCTCGAACTACCCATATCTAGAATAAATTTCCATGTCCCAAAGATGTTCGAAGCATTGAGGGTCGAATTTACCTCGCTTCCATTTTCTCTCTGGCTACTAATCTACAACTGCAACTAAACATGCTTACAATTATTTAAAACAAATTGATCGGTCGAGAGCAATTAGTAAAACGAAATATATAGGTCGATAAATCCAATGATTCCAAATCCTGGAATTATATGCACACAACTCTAAGAATAGCTATTTCACCTAAGTTTACGTTAGTAAAAATAGAAAACAAAAATAATCAAAACAAAACAAAAAAAAAAAAAAAAATAACTCACAAAAACATACCTATATAATTTTGACCCCCTTAAACCCACTTTTATATAGTAAAACTGGGGTTTACAGGGGTATACATTATTTTTCTTATTTCTGCTTAAAACATAGATTGTGGGTACTCGTTAGAACCGCCTCGTCGAGGCGGTTCTAACGAGTACCCACAATCTATGTTTTGAGCAGAAATATGAAAAATATCAGAAATTTTTAGCTGAAAATTTTCGTTTTTTGGTAGTAAAATTTTCAGTATATTTGAAAAGGCGTGTTTTCGTAATGAAAAATAAATAAAATAAAATAAAATAAAAATAAAACAAACGGCTCATACAAGGACTAACAAAACACAAAACAAGCCTGCATAGACAAAACAACAGAAAAGTGGTAGTATCAGAATTAGTCTGGGTCTCCACTGTTTGTCAGGTTATCATTTTTAGGGTCTCCAGACTAAAATGTGTATTATGTTCAACTAGATGTTGCACTGATAAGTTAGAAACCTTTCACGCAGACTGAACAAATGTACACCACGGCAAAACTAAGGGCGAGGGTTGTGGCCACGTAAAATCGATTTACCCCCCCCCCCCCTCGCACTCCCCCAACCCACGCAACCATCCAAGATTTTTTTTATTGACCGTTCTAAAGCGGTGCTTCTGTTATGGTTTACTATTTATTGTCATTGTATGTCTTTGCATGTTTGTACTTGAGAAAATTTTATTTTGGATAGCCGTTTTGCCACTTTTTTGGGGAAAGAAACTGTACTTCTGTACTTTTGGCTTTCTGCATGTAGTGTTTTGATTGTGGTGCCGTTGCTCTAAGTGCGTCCTTTTTTCCCTTTGGTGTCTTGGACGGAAGGTATTTGGTGATTGTATCGATTCCTGAATTGCTTTTTTTTCCACCACAAAAATATGCCTATACAACTTTGACCCCCTTAAACCCCACTTTCGATGATGATATTAGTAAAACTGGGGTTTACAGGGGTATACATTATTTTTCTTATTTTTGCTCAAAAACATAGATTGTGGGTACCCGTTAGAACCGCCTCGCCGAGGCGGTTCTAACGAATACCTACAATCTATGTTTTGATCAGAAATTCGTAAAATATAGAATTTTTTTATCCGAAAATTTTCATGTTTTTGGTGGTAAAATTTTCAGTATATTTAAATAGGCATGTTTTCTAAATGTGTTAACGTGCAACTTCAACTAGCAACTAGTCTAATAATAAGAGTTTGGTCATTATTTTATTAGAATATAGTCTTCTTAATGATGGCGTCTACTTGGTAGAGTATCCAGTAATACACATACTAGCTAAGTAATATCACTGAATTTGAGAATAAAGACTAGACTAGCTAAAATATTTTACTTGTCATTTTAATGCAAATAGATGGCGTTGTCGCTTATTATTCATTTCAAAGCCTAGTGGCTAGGCACCACAAAGTCTTACAAAAACGATTAACAGAAAGCTTGAAAAAAACAAAAAAAAAAAAAAAAAAGGAAACGTCCTGTTGATATTCATCAAATGAGACGCAATGTCAGAAAACGTAGCTTGGGTTAAATGTATATGCGCCCATTGAAGAGTCAGATCAACCCGTGCATTCGCGCAGATTAGAATCTTCAATACATCACGAAAACATGCTTATATAATTTTGACCCCCTTAAACCCCACTATTATATAGTAAAACTTGGGTTTACAGGGGTATACATCATTTTTCATATTTCTGCTCAAAAACATAGATTGTGGGTACTCGTTAGAACCGCCTCTGACATTGCGCTCTAATGTTTTTTTCTTATCTAGCAATTTGGAGTCAGGTAACAGTTCTATGGCTATCCTTGCTGTGGCTCCACCTTCCGGTATTACTGCTAATGTATCCACTGTCGTGTCAACACAAGAACCAAAGCGAGTTGAGCAGGGATCCAGACGTTTAGTTCATTTTTATTTCGATGAGGTATGTTCTTTTTTTTTTGTTGCCGTGTCAAGCGCAAAACATGCTGCATACATGCGCAAAAAGCGCAAATTCAGATCACCCTTATCATCCGACCCTTTCATTCAATTCATACATTCAGTAGTATCGAATGAAGCCGGCCTCGGTGGCTCAGTTGGATGCGCCGTCCGACTGGAGACCAGGAGGTCGCGGGTTCAACCCCCGTCGAGGTCGGCAACATTCTTTCGTGGAGATTGATCATGAAATATTTTCTACGGTCATTCTCTCCCTTCCGCTGATTCAAGAAGGGCAGTTGTCAGTTTCTGGCGAAAGAATGTGCACAATACTGGTTAACCGTTTAGAGGACTAAGCCTGCCCAGTAAATGTGTGGTTAGGTAAACTGACCGCGCTCGACATGACCCCATTGGGTTGACTGGGCCGTAAAACCTCAACACAAACAAAGTATCGAATTATTCTGTTAGTGGACAGTGAATGCCCTGACCAGACTGTGCGGTTGTGCGGGATGGCCTGGCTGTCGCTGTCCGCCATATTCACTTTAATTCTACTCTGAATCGGCATCTTCATTACGAAAATATGCCTATTCAAATGTACAGAAAAAAAAAAAAAAAAAAAAAAAAAAAAATTCAGATAAAAAAAATCTGATATTTTTCATATTTCCGCTCAAAACATAGATTGTGGGTACTCGTCAGAACCGCCACGGCGAGGCGGTTCTAAAGAATACCCAAAATTAATGTTTTTGAGCAAAAATAAGAAAAATAATATATACCCCTGTAAACCCCAGTTTTTTCTATATAAAATTAGTGTATAAGGGGGTCAAAATTATACACATGTAGGCATGTTTTCCTGACTTTTCAGAAAGTATTTTAGCATGGCACTTTAATTAGACAAAAGTAATTTATTTAATTTATTATATATTTTGTCATGATTCAAGGCAAAACCATTTGTTGTAACCAGTTTTATTCTATTCATCGGTTTTAAAATCATCGCATGTTTTCCTTTGTTTTCTAAGATAATTAATCGCTGTAAATGATGCAAAATTCTATACGGCAGATACATGTAGATAGGATACAAAATATAAACTGAGACAGCGCACGACAAAATCTAGAATAAGACCCGTGTTACCAATAAAGACTTAGACCAGCCTGTACATTCACCCAGTGCGTCGTTTATTCCTCTTTGAATAGCCTTGGGGCTGTAGAAGGCACATGCTGTCCGCGAAGACTCTGATCAAACTGCGCTGACGCGCAGGCTGATCTGAGTTTTCGCTAGACGCACAAGTCTAATTGTAGTTTTTGTCGTGCGCTGGTTCAAATCACAACAAGTTTCATTTGTTGAACATTTTCTGAAATGTTCGTTATATTATTGTGAAACATCTATGATTAAAAGTGGCGAAAAGCAACATTCTCTTTTTTTATTTTTATATATACCCCGCCACACGATAGTGGCTGGGTATTATGTTTTCACGTTGGACATCCATGTGTCTGTCCGTCCGTCCGTCCGTTTTTCGTTTCCGGATGATAACTTGAGTAAACATCAATGAATTTTCCCCAAACTTGGTATATGCATTGATATTGTGGAGATCTAGTTTGGGATTGTAATTGACAAATTTCGTTATCTGCCCGCGACACGAGAATGGCCTGCGGAGTATTATAGTGTAACGTTTTTATTTCTTCAAAAAACTAGTTCACTTCAAAATGTGCATAGGCCAGTCCACTGTTGGGCCATAAAATTAATTTTGGGGTGAACATTAAAGAACAAAGCACAAGAAATGCTTTTTTTCATTAAAATAATAACCATGAAAACAGATGTCGTCGAAAGCACGGAATGTAAACAAATGTACTGAAGGCGATAAACACAATATAAAACGCACTATTTCAATTTAGCCATTCCATGATGAGAAAACGTTAGTTTGTGTTGAGGTTTTACGGCCCAGTCAACCCATTGGGTCATGTCGAGCGTGGTCAGTTTACATAGCCACATGGCTAGTCTTGGCAGGCTTAGTCCCCTAAGCGGTTAACCAGTATTGTGTACATTCTTTCGCCAGAAACTGACAACTGCCCTTCTTGAATCAGCGGAAGGGATAGAATGGCCGTAGAAAATATTTCATGATCAATCTCCACGAAAGAATGTTGCCGACCTCGGCGGGGGTTGAACCCGCGACCACCGAGGCCGGCTCATGAGAAAACGTGTCTTCGGGCATATGTGGACAGCGAAGTCATGTGCGCAGACTGATCTGGGTTTTCGATGTCGGCTAACACTGTCATTTTACACAATAGAATGTATAATGAAGAGCAAATACTCGGATAAGACTTTACGCATGCGCGGGAAGAGTCTGAATCTGGCAGAAAACAACTTGTTCGCTTGACGTTGTCCGGTTAAGTTCATATACAACCACTTATAGATTTAACATGGGAGGCAACTTTATTGATTTACCGTTTCCCTTCTTTGCGCAATGCTGCCATTTTGAAAAGCTGTCTTCTCTATAAGTATAAGCACATAATTGGTTCCCAAGAAAGGTAACAAATTCTTTCCTTTTGAGGAAGACCACTTTTTAGAAAGGGACAAAATCAGTTTTCACATTGGTACCTCCCCCTGAAAGTCTGTCGACGCCCCTTCATAAGTCTGATCAAGGTCTGCACTGTCCCATAACAGAATCGTTGTATACTACAGAAAGTATGATTGGAGCGCAAATGTCCTTCCTAGCTAGCATTCTACATAAATCTACAGCGGGCCGTTCGCGGCCCGTCAGCTACCCTGACGGGCCGCTAACGGCCCGCTATAGATTTATGTAGAATGTTTGTTTGTGCTTTCGCAGGTTGATCTGACCTAAATGCGCATTTGATCTGATCTGAATGCGCATTTGATCTGACCTGAACGCGCATTTGATCTGACCTGAATGCGCATTTGATCTGACCTGAATGCGCATCTTGCGCAAGTCCGAAGGGACCTTTTGTTGCTTGACGCAGCCCATAAAAAGGGTAACGTTTGATTTTTGTTCATAGATCTTGACTTCGAAGACCTGTGTAGCCATCATTATGAACAGGACATCACTTGTTGCTGGAGCAAAGCCTGCCCGTATTCATGTGTATGACTATTATGAGCCATGTAAGTAATCATACATACACTCAGACGGACAAACACACAAAAGCACATACAGACACACAGACACGCAAGCACGCGTGCACATATTCTTTATGCTTGAAGATTATTAGTCGCAAATAAAAATACACTTGCATGAGGAGAATGGTTGGAGTTCTGTTGTCTGGATATGTATTTTTCGTTCGCCCTGCCATTTTCAATGGGGGCATATAGTATCACCGCTGTCCATACGTACGTCCGTCCCGTCCGTCCGTCCCGTACGTAACACAAATTGGTTTCCGTGCGATATCTTTTGAAAGGATTGGTGTATTGGATTGATTTTATACACAGGTATATAATTATAAAATGTAGGTCAAGTTCGATTTAGGGTAAAATCCACAAATTATTTTTGGAGTTATGGCCTTTTTTCAATTTTGAAAAATGGTTTCCGTTCCATAATTTGAAAAGATTAGTGAACTGGATTCATATTTTATACACAAGCATATAATTATAAAATATATATGTCAAGTTTGATTTAGGGTAAAATCCACCATTTAATTTTGGAGCTGTGGTCCGTTTTTAACGTTGAAAAAATAGTTTAAGTTTGATATCTTTTGAAAACATTAGTGTATTGAATTCATATTTAACACACAGTTATATCATCATAAAATAGAGGTCAAGTTCCAGCAGGGATAAAATCAACCCATTATTATGGGAGTGATGGACCTTTTTCACCTTCAAAACATGTTTTCCTTCAGATGTTTTCTTAAAAAAAGATTGATTTGTGTATTGGATTCATATTTTATACACAGGTGATAATCATAAAATAGGTATATAAAAAAGGTAAGAGAAAAGTCCAGGGAGTGCCACGATCACAAACCGCAGCCCTTCCCAGACCCCAAGAGGAAGAAACCGACACATCTAAACAAGCACAAACCGAGCAAACGTACGAAAAGCACTAAGATTACTAAAAGGACTTAAAAACACAAGAACAAAATGACACACGGAAAGACATACAACAAATCGTCTCGTAGAATAAACCACAAAGCAACAAAGAGTAAGACTAACACCGGGACCACCGCCTTAGAACGGTCGGTAGAGCAAAACACCGGGGAGGTGGGGGGAGGGGGGGTCCCGATGCTACTCTTAATGCAGAAATACATAAAAATTCGGTTCGCATTAAGGCTCCCAACTCAGTAAATGCATCAACGCGAAAACATAAAATCAAATTAATCACTATAATAAACAAAGACGAGTACTCATGGCTAATTCTACTATATGCCAGAGTAAAAAAATAAGTTTGATTTTGGGTAAAATCTGCCAAATACTTGTATTATGAGAATTTTGGCCCTTTTTTCGACTTCATTTTTTGCAAAAAGTCTGCGTGTGGGTGAGGGTGGCCCTGGGCGGGACATCTGTGTCATACTGACACATTTCTAGTTGTTGTCTGTCACCAAGCGCCTCCTTGTCCACTTTATGAACCATGTCTCCTTTGTGAACCTTGTCCGCTTTATGAATCATGTACGCTTTGTCCAGGTTATTAACCCTGTCCTTTTGTGAACCGTGTCCACTTTATTTACTATGTCCGCTTCGTGAAACCTCTCAGTTCTAAGAGCCTTGTCCACTTTTTGTACCCTCTCCGCTTTCTTGATAACCCTTAACGCATTGTAAACCCAGTCCACTCTAGGAACCATGTCCACTTCATGAACCCTGTTCTCATTACCAACCCTGTCCAGTCTTTGAGCTTGTCCATTTTATGAACCATGTCCGCTTTATGATTCCTGTCCACTTTGGTTTAAACATATTTTATTTCAAAGTTACAATGATTATACAAACATACATGGCATATACACGAACGATAGGATTAGAACGGAAGCATAAGCTTATTTAGTTCTTCTCCTAATACACATATATGAATTGTATTACATCATGACGGTTTATCATTATTACAAGGATTATTTTTTAACGTGGACAATACGATATATGAACAGAGACTCAACCAATCATTATAGCAGAATGACATTAAAACAACTTTGCAGTAACAGGAGATAACATGATGGTTTGAGCGACAATGAAAAGAGAAACAAAGAAAAAGAAAAATAAGACAATAGAAAAAAGTATAAAAAGGTAATCCGGAGCGAGAAGGGGCGGAAGGGGTGGAAGATTTCACTTGATAATTTACGATAATATCGTAGGCAGAAATGTACTGAGCTCATCTATCACCAGCTCTGATTTAATCCGATTAGATGATACTAGAATCACCTACAGGTAAGTGCTTAAAATCGTTTGCTGTTCTGTATGTACTTGTAAACAGCTTCAAAAATGACTTGATTTGTTTCATAAGGAAGTGACTCATCACCATGTAGAAATACATGTAAAGACGCATTACAATATTGAGACACTATCCGAAAAAGTTCGATTCGATATTCTCGATAGAAGTTACAAGATAAGAAAAAATGTTCCGCGTTTTCAACATCACCACTTCTACAAGAACAGAGTAGGGTGTCTGAAATTGATTTTACAAATAAGTCATGATTTAAAGAACTACAACCTGTGCGTAGTATGGATATATACAACATATGTACAACGTATGCAAAATTTGTAACTTTCTGCTTCCAGTATAAAAATTTGGAACTGCAGTTTTATTTCGGCTTATCTGCCGTTTAAAAGAATCAATTGAATCTACATATTTATCATATTCTGACAAAGTGTTCCATTCTCGTATGACAGACGGTAGGAATGAATTGAAGTACAAAGCAGTTCTCGCGTTAATAGTTTGGACATCATTTGCGTTTAGTGATCCTCCGTTAACTGAAGAAGGAACAAGTGATGAAAGATAATCAGGAGTTAAGTTATTATACATCTTGTAGAACAGAATCAGCTTATGATTAATTCTTCTTTTTTCGAGAGTTTCCCAACCAATCTCTTTGTAAAGATTTTCAATTGATATGAGTCAAGTAGTACCAGAAGCTATTCTAGCTGCTTCTATCTGTATTTTTTCGAGTTCCTGTTCATAATCGCAGCAGTTATCCAAAATAACGTCCGCATATTCTAAAATAGATCGTATAAATGTTGTATAAATTATTTCTAAAGATTTCCTGTCTAGTTCATATTTTAATCTACGCATAATATTAATTCTTGTCCACGCTTTTTCTTTAATATAGTCAATATGTTTATGACAAGAGCCATCATTTGAAAAATATATTCATAAGTGTTTGTGAAATTCAACTTCTTTGATTTGCTGCCCTAACATGATTAAGGAGGGTGTACAGATATGTTGATTTTCATGGATATCAGAAGTGTTTCCGTTTTTAAGAGATTGAATTTTACCAACCAAGCTTCAGCCCATTTAGCTATTTTTTTCAAGATCTGCATTAAGAATTTCTGCCGAAACATCTGGATTATCGACAGTTATGAAAAGACTGGTATCGTCAGCAAAAAGACGTATGCTAGATCCAATTTCAGTCACTATACCATTTATGAAAATTAAGAAAAGAAGTGGTCCTAGGATTGTTCCTTGAGGAACGCCTGCCTTGATATAGTTCCATTTTGATTCTACTCCCTGTAAGACAACACGTTGTTTTCTACCATCAAGATAACTAGAAAACCATTTTAATAGATCTCCAGAGATTCCTATTGATTTAAGTTTATGAAGAAGACCGGCATGCCAGACACGGTCAAAAGCTTTACTTATATCACAAAAAACAGCCCGAACTTCTTTGCCAGCATCAAGTACCTGGCAAAATGTATTATACAAGAAAGTGAGTTGGTTAGTAGTAGAGTCTCCAGGTATGAAACCAGATTGAAAAGATGTAAGAATGTTATTATCACGTGGATGATAAAACAGATGTTTAAATACAAGTCTTTCGAAGATTTTGTCTAGATTACTCAATAAAGATATAGGTCGATAATTACAAACGTTAGAAGCATTACCTCCGCCTTTAGGTACAGGACAGACGTGAGCTATTTTAAAACTTATTGGAACTTCTCCTTGATGTACAGACTGATTAAATAAAGTAGCTATGGTGTTGACAGTTCACTGGCTAGTTCACGAAGGATGCGATTACTTATTCCATCAGGACCAACGGCTTTACCTACCGGAAGCGTTCTTAGTATTGATTTGACCTCATCAGTAGTAAACACAAGAGAACTTAATGGTTCATTTACAATGTAATTGTCGATAGCAGGAACTGTGACATTATCTTCATCTAATAAAGTTTGATCTCTAAAATAATCATTACAAATATTTGCTTTTTCAACTTCGTCGGAATATACCAAGCCATTTCTTTCCAATGGGGGAATAGCAGAAGTAGAAATTGGGAGAAATAAATGGTTTTAAAACAGTCCACCATTGTTTTGAAGATAGGGTTTCAGATTTTAGCTTATTTGAGAGGGAGTCTATGTACAAATTTTTTGAGTTACGAATCATTGTAGTAATTACATTACGAAGATGTCTAAATCTTTCCTAGTTAGCTTGTGTATTTGTCCGTTTTGCTTTTTATATACGCTCTTTTACGTATACGCATATGTTTCTTAATTAAAGTGGTTATCCACGGTGGCTCAGTCGGTCGTATTGTGACGTGTCTGTTAGGAATACAAGAATCGGTAATTTCAGTTAAAAGATTATAGAAGTTCTTAGTGTATATATTTATATCAGAATTTTGAAGGGAATTCCAATCAGAAGAAGATGCTTTCTGTCTTAATAGATCATAATCGTTCCGGTTGTATTGCCATACACGACGCTTAAAACATTTAATTTTAGGTTTTGAGAAATTGAATACCCAAATACAAGACAGTGATAGCGAATGTCTTGATGTAGGAAGGGATCGCCAACTCCACTAACTATTATTCTATCTTTGTTGCTTACTAGTAATAAGTCAGTGAGAGAGGACGAGGCTAACTGATAGACTGGAATAAAGAAAACTGTTGACATAGTGAATTAATTTTACGTGCATATTGCGAATTTAACATATAAAAGTTAACGTCACCAGTTATGATAATATCATCTATGCCTGTATCGATTGCAAGATGTATAGAATCTTCGAGCGAGGAATAGTAAGTCATATCTGAGTTCGGTAGTCTGTAAAATAAACCGAATAAGATATGTTTGTGTTTGAGCGTTAAATCTATCCAAATACATTCTACACCTCTCGGCTCTAGGTCACACCTTCTCCGATAGTGAATATTTTCCTTAACATATAGAGTTACTCAGCCATGGCTGTCACCGACTCTGTCCTTTCGTTCGGGTTGTCTAAATGTCTGAATGTGCAAATCTTGCGAAGGGACAGACGGATTGAGCCAAAAAAAGTAAGAGAAAAGTCCAGGGAGTGCCACAATCACACACCGCAGCCCCCTGACTCCAAGAGTTTCACTGAAAGCTAGAATATCAAACTCAAAAAGCTCTGTGCCTAGGATATCAAGTTTCGGTACTAGATACTGTACATTATAATGAACAAAAGAAAGATGATTCGAAAGGTTTGAAAAATTAAAAACTGTTGAGTGAGTCCAGGAAGTATCTGGGATACTGCTAGCTGATGAGGTCGAGAGAGGACCTGGATTAGGAAGTATGTCCCCAGCCAGTAATAACAGGAACGAAAGCCAAGTTACTGTAACCATGGTAAATATATAAAATGTTACTTTGTACGTAAACAGCTGATTTGCAAAAAATACCTGTCCTTTTATTACGCGTTTACAAGAATGTCTGTATATAATGTTTTCTGCCAAATATGAATCACCTTGTATAGAGGATATGAATGCAAATGTTAGAGCTGGTCTAATGTAAATATACATTACCAAGAGAAATTGGCAAGTAATAGGAATTGAGTACGTATCGAAATAAAAGCACGCACGCAGATCAGCAATTGAACTTTTATGGCGGTACATTATGATACTGTTGACTGAAGAAACAAGAAAAGAACAATCGCTAGTCTACATACGTGCATCATATGGTAGGTGAAGACAAGCTTAACAGAAGATATGCAATTCCAATCTGCATATCCCCGTTTCACCACCCATCCCATCTCCGGAATAAGATATAACGAAAAGAAAAAAGTCAATAAATAAAAAGAATCTAGGGCTCATTTCAAAAGAGCAAGAAAGAAGAAAAATATTTGATAAAGGTTCTTTTGGGAATTTCATTTCTTGATAGAAACTGCGAATCAACGAAGGCTCAGATCGGTTCACGTGAACAGACCAGGGCACTCGCTAGTCGCAAATAAGGCTTTGATGTATCATCTGTTACATGTGTATGAACTGAGCACTTAAAAAGTATTTCAAGTATAAAACACGCAAAGCATATCTGCCACACATATGATAAAACATGATTCATGGAAGACATGACCCTATGAATAAACCGTGCAACGGAAAGCCTGACGTAACCGTCATGAAACTCAACATAAACTAGCCAGCTTTGGCAATTAAATTGTAGATCTGTACAAAGCACCGCAATCACAACATCGCCAAGTACAAACTACCTTCAGGAGGCATGCTCCATACATGCTTGATTTCAATGTTACTTATTTAAAACATAAGAACTCAATCTGGTAAGAACCCTCACTGTTCGCCGGTCAGATTCCGATTCTGCAAAGTATTATGTCAATTACACAGGTATAATGATATTCTCACAACATTAATATTCTTACAACATGTCCACTTTATGAACCCAGGACAATTCAAATATTAGCTAGATGTACTAATGGTCGGAAAAAAAGTTCCGAACCGAGTGGGTTTGAATCCATGACCTTCGCTTGCAAGTTGAGAGCACTAACCACTGCCCAGCTTAGCCCACGTCCCGACTGGCAAGATAGACAGAAGTAGAATATTTTGAACGCAGATAGATACCTGCGGCACATTGGGGTTGCACCGGAACTCCGGATTAGTTTGGCTTGGACTCAGGCGTGAATCGGCGTTTGCATACAAATTATGTACATTTGTACCCGGACCGGATGCTAGGGACCTTGTTTATCGTTAAAGAATTATGAGCAGTCATTCAAAGTAAGAGCTTCCATACGTGTGTATCACTAATGACACAATGTATTCTCAAACTTGCTCAAAAGCCACCAAAACAGGAGAGCACAGGAAACCAAAGAAAATAAAAATCTGAAAGGTTGCTGATCTGAATCCTCGCTGGGCGCATACATATATGTACGTAGGTACGTTCCCTGACGTTTCGGCTCATATAGTTAAATGCCGTTTTATTTTCTTCTTTCAGCGAAACAAGCGACGACATTTTACCATCCGGATGTGAATAGTGGTTCTGTGTGTGAAGAGTGTGGCGCTAACTGTGATTTTTGTGCCTAAATTCCACAATGATAAGATTTAACTGCTATATGGGCAAATTCATCAGACGACAAATTGATTATACTGTTTTCTTGTTTCTCTACGGAAAACAGGCTTTGATTTGCATGAAATGTTAAAAGTTTTTTTTCCATTTTGTCGTCTGCTGAATGCTACGCGTTAAAGAATAACATACATGGATTAAACCTCAAAATGCTAATTTGGGCTGCGTTCACTTCCAAAACAGTTTGCACCTTGTAAACGGTTATTGTAAACCACGTCTTACGTGACTCAAATTATAGAATAGGTGTTATTTTTCTTGACGAGACATGATATTAGATCGACTAAACTATATCAATGATTGTTAATTTAATAAGGAATCGAATGTACAACATCAGCTCATTAAACATATCCGCAGTTTTGTTACGAACAAGCCATTACGAAAACACGCCTATTCAAATATACGGAAAATTTCATCTTCAAAAACTGAAAATTTTCAGATAAATAACTCTGATATTTTTTCGTATTTCTGCTCAAAACATAGATTGTGGGTACTCGTTAACGAGTACCCACATCGTTAACGAGTACCACAATCAATATTTTTGAGCAGAAATAAGAAAAATAATGCATACCCCTGTAAACCCCAGTTTTACTATATAAAAGTGGGGTTTAAGGGGGTCAAAATTATATAGGCGTGTTTTCTCGATGTCAAGGTGTATCTGAGTCTACTCTGTGTGCCACTCACCACTCACACAACATTTTGAAAAAAAAAAAAAAAAAAAAAAAAAAAAAAACATTCACAGGTAGTAAAATGGACTTGTTGTAGAGAAGGGCAAAACATCGATCGACGTGAACTAGTGGTTCATCGGCATTTCTATGCTGGTTCCTAGCCCTAACTAAAATCAGGTATCCTACGAGATTATGGGTAAAACCCAGTACCCTACTATTAGAATAAGACAGAATAGAACAGAATGGAGCACCCCAATAAAAATTTGATGCAATGTTTCCGTATATCTCTAGATATGGGATTTTTTAGACCCATGCTATGTATTCCATATAAAGTTGTTTTGCTGTTGTTGTTTTTTTATGTTTTTTTTTTTTGATTTTTTTTTTTTTTGATGCAGCTTCCTCCCTATATTTGAAACAGTGTGGGAATACAAAAGTCCCAGAAAAAAAATCCTAAGGAGCCAAACATCACCTTTTTAACCAACTTTCCTCATTATAAACCATGTAAAAATTGTAGTTTCGTCCCTATATAGAGACGAAATTTTCTTTTCTCTCCATATAAACTATGTGATATTTTTGTACAAAACAGTAAGCCACTTGGAAAACCCATGAATTCTTATGGAAAACAAAAACTTCGGTCCTATATAGGAATTGTAGTTTCATCTCTATATAGGGACGAAATTTTCTTTTTTCTCCATATAAACCATGTGATTTTTTTGTACAAAACAGAAAGACACTTGGAAAACCCATGGACTTTTACTAGCCTGGTAAAAAAAAAATACTAACTTGGAATACATGTTGAAAAACAATTCGTCCTTATATAGGAACGAAACTAAATTTTTTTTACATGTTTACATGGAGGATTTTTTTTTGCAAGATTTTTTGCCCAATACTATCAAAAATCAATGGAGTTTCTATCTTCGTTAGTATTCCACACTGTTACTATCCAAGTTATTCCACACTATAACAAGCAAAGCCTTGTTCAATAAAAAGCAGTAGAATATGATGTAAACAGTAGCCTATAGAAACGTGTGGAATACTATTGAAGATAAAAACTCCTTTGATTTTTGTTAGTATAGGACAAAAAGTATTGGAAAAAAGTTTACCTTCATATAAACCATGCAAAAATTGTAGTTTCTCCCTATATGGGGACGAAATTTTCTTTTTTCTCCATATAAACCATGTGATTTTTCGTACAAAATAGAAAGACACTTGGAAAACCCATGAATTTTTATTAACCTAATACAAAAAAAAAAAAAAAAAAAAAAAAAAAATACATGGTTGAAAAAAAAAAACTCGTCCCTATATAGGGACGAAATTATTTTTTTTACATGATTTATATGAAGGAAAATTATTTTCTGACAATTTTGCCCTTTGTAAGTATAGCACAAAACATCGTAGATAAAACTACCTCCATATAAATTATGTAAAAATTGTAGTTTCGTCTCTATATAGGGACGAACTTTTCTTTTTTCTCCATATAAACTATGTGATTTTATTTTGTACACAACAGAAAGACACTTGGAAAACTCATGAATTTTTATTAACCTAATACAAAAAAACAAAAAAAAAAAAAAAAAAAAAAAAAAAATGGAATACATGGTTGAAAAAGAAAGTAGATTTTTTACATGATTTATATGATGGAAAATTATTTTCTAAGATTTTTTGCCCTATACTATCAAAAATCAATGAAGTTTCTATCTTCGTTAGTTTTCACACTGTTACTATTCAAGTTATTCCACACTATTACAAGCAAGGCCTTGTTCAAAAATAATAATAAAAAAACAACAGTACAATAGGCTGGAATACAGTAGTCCTTAGGACAGTGTGGAATACTAACGAAGATAGAAACTCCTTTGATTTTTGTTAGTATAGCACAAAACATCTTGGAAAAAAATTCCTCTATATAAACCATGTAAAAATTGTAGTTTCATCTTTATATAGGGACGAAATTTTCTTTTTTCTCCATATAAACCATGTGATTTTTTTTTGTACAAAACAGAAAGACACTTGGCAAACCCATGATGTTTAATGGAAAATAAAATTTCGTCCCTATATAGGGACCAAAACTCAAATTTTAACATGGTTTATATGATGGAATATTTTTTTCCTAGATAGTTTGCCCTATACTATCAAAAATCAATGGAGTTTCTATCCTCGTTAGTATACCACATTGTTACTTTTCAAGTTATTCCACTCTATTACGAGCAAAACCTTGTTCAATAAAAACAGTAGAATAGGGTGCAATACAGTAGTCCATAGGACAGTGTGGAATACTAACGAAGATACGAGGGTGAGTCAATAAGTACCCAGCCTAACTTATTTCCGGTTGAGATCCACCTCTTCTTTTTCGATGTAACTGCCCTCTAGTGTGATGCACTTAGACCAACGGTATTCAAGTGCCATCAGCCCAGAACTGAAAAAGTCAGGGTCCTTTCCATTTACCCACTCCTCAACTTCCGCCAAGACTTCTTCATCAGACCGGAAATGGTCCACGGATGTCCTTTTTCAAGTTTGGGAATTGGAAGAAGTCGCTAGGAGCTAGGTCAGGCGAATAGTCAGGATGTGGTATTAATTCATACCCGTTTCGCTCTACAGCATCCATTGCAACTTTGCAAGTGTGGACTCTCGCGTTGTCCTGTTGCAGCAAAACACCTTTAGAGAGTTTACCCCGGCGTTTTTCACGGATAGCGGTTCTCAGCTGGTCTAACAAGTTTGCATAGTACACTCCAGTTATTGTACTTCTCGTGGGTAAAAAGTCCAACATAATAACGCCTTTTGCGTACCAAAATACTGTGGCCATCACCTTGCCAGCAGATGGTTGCGTCTTGAAATTCTTTGGCCTCGGGGACCCAGGCCCTAC
The DNA here is from genome assembly GCA_964016985.1 of Anodontia alba. Lineage (NCBI taxonomy): Eukaryota > Metazoa > Mollusca > Bivalvia > Lucinida > Lucinidae > Anodontia > Anodontia alba. Next base: position 6,346,176 of record OZ024835.1, on the reverse strand, counting down.
CCACTGACGACTCTGAGCTTTACTCTCTGGCTCATAATAATGAACCCAAGTCTCATCTACAGTCACCAGACGCAAAAGAAAATCGTCTTTTGACCTAAAACACTTCAACAAGGCGTTGCATACTGATGCTCTGGTTGCCATTTGCTCATCGCTAAGGGATTTGGGGACCCAACGGGCTGTTAGCTTGCGCATACCTAAACGATCATGTCAGATTGTTGAAACGCTACCATGTGCAATGCCTAATGCCCGCGCTATTTCTTTCACCTGAATTCGCCTTTCATAGTATACCAGATTCCGAACTTTCTTACACATTTCTTCGTCGGTGGCAACCAGTGGGCGTCCAGACCTGGCTTCATCTTCTAAAGACGTTCTACCGCGTTTGAATTCCCCTACCCAGAATTTAACCTGAGCATAAGATGGTGCAGAAGACCCATAAACATCGGCTAACTCGCCGTGTATTTCCTGACCTGTTTTACCTTTTAAGTACAAGTACCGAATTACAGCACGATATTCAACTTTAGATGAAAAGCATGCCTTTACCTCGCTAGCCATGTTTGACATTCAATATCTTATTAAAAACTGACTCGATACGCGTGTAATTTTGTACCCATGTATAAATCATATATTGAAACAAAGCATGAAAATTGTGACCGTCTCGGTCTATCGGAAATGGGATAGGCTGGTTATTTATTGACACACCCTCGTAGAAATTCCTTTGATTTTCGTTAGTATAGCACCAAAAGTCTTTGGAAAAATTTAATCCTCCATATAAACCATGTAAAAATTGCAGTTTCGTCTCTATATAGGGACGACATTTTCTTTTCTCTCCATATAAACTAAGTGATTTTTTTTTGTACAAAACAGAAAGACACTTGGAAAACACATGAATTTTTATGGAAAATAAAATTTCGTCCCTATATAGGGACGAAACTAAAATTTTAATACGATCTATATGGAGGAAATATTATTTTTTTCCAAGATATTTTGACCTATACTATCAACAATAAATGGAGTTTCTATCCTCGTTAGTATTCCACATTGTTACAATTCAAGTTATTCCACATTATTACAAGCAAAGCCTTGTTCAATAAAAACAGTAGAACACGGTGGAATACAGTATTGCACAGGACAGTGTGGAATAGTAACGAAGATTGAAACTTCTTTAATTTTTGTTTGTATAGCGCAAAAAATCTTGGAGAAACGTTTTCCTCCACATAAACCATACAAAAAATTGTAGTTTCGTCTCTATATAGGGATGAAATTTTCTTTTTTCTCCATATAAACCATGTGATTTTTTTTGTACAAAGCAGAAAGACACTTGGAAAACCCATGAATTTTTACTAGCCTGGTCAAAAAAAATATATACAAACTTTGATTACATGGTGGAAAAATATCATCTCTATATAGGGAAGAAATTAAATTTTTTTACATGATTTATATTAAGGAAATATTTTTTCCATGATTTTTTGCCCTATACTAAAATCAATGGAGTTTCTATCTTCGTTAGTATTCCACACTGTTACTATCCAAGTTATTCCTCACTATTACAAGCAAGGCCTTGTTCAATAAAAAAAAAAAAAAAAAAAAAAAAAAAACAGTAGAATAGCCTAGAATACAGTAGTCCATAGTACTTACGAAGATAGAAACTCCTTTGAAACTCCTTTGATTTTTGTTAGTATAGTGCAAAAAATCTTGGGAAAAAATCCTCCATATAAACCATGTAAAAATTGTAGTTTCGTCTCTATATAGGGACGAAAGTTTCTTTTTTCTCCATATAAAACAGAAAGACACTTGGAAAACCCATGAACTTTTATTAGCCTGGTACAAAAAAGCACTTGGAATGCATGTTGGAAAACAAATCGTCCCTATATAGGGACGAAACTAAAATATTTTACATGGTTTATATGGAGGAATTTTTTTCCAAGATTTTTTGCCCTATACTATCCTCATTAGTATTCCAAACTGTTACTATCCAAGTTATTCCACACTATTACAAGCAAAGCCTTGTTCAATAAATAAAAAAAAAAAAATAAATAAAAAAAACAGCAGAATAGGGTTGAATACAGTAGTCCATAGGACAGTATGGAATACTAATGAAGATAGAAACTCCTTTGGGTTTTGTTGGTATAGCGCAAAAAATCTTGGAAACAAGTTTTCCTCCGTATAAACCATGTAAAATTGTAGTTTCGTCCCTATATAGGGACGAAATTTTCTCTCTTTTTTTTTAAATTAAAAGGGCCCGGTGCTCTATATATGGCCGGAGACACATTTAGCACCGTTTGTCTGTAATATCTGTTTTTAGTATTTTTTGGGTACCCGTCAACCAACGATTGACAGCAAGCGGGAAAACATCTAAAAGTACGTACGAAACATAAATAACGAAGATAAATAGAAATTTTAGTGATTTCTCGTCTTATCTTAGGCTTTATTTCATCACATCTGGGTCAAACTAGCATTTCCCTACCCCTACATATGATTCTCTTGCAGCCAAGCCTGAAAGTCATGATATTCTGACTCGATTTGTGAGATGAGGGTCGCCTTATATATGAGCGAGAACCACTTAGTTCACGTCGATCGATGATCGTATAAAATAAAGAGTAAGGGGCGTGAATATTTGGGGTAAATACGGTATTATACTTATTATCATACTTCGTCTATCCAAACGAAAAATGATACCTGGTATTATTTCTAGTACATCACGTACGTAAATTCATATCAATTGCATTTTTCTTTTCTTGATACCATTAGGAAAACATCTGCGCACAAGGATAACTTCCTTTGCCTTTTGTTACTAGTGTGTGACTACCGACTATCTCGACGGATATTTATTTCTTAGACAAAGTATACACCTTCCCTCCAGATGCTTGTACTCTCCTGCGGCATGAGACAATCCTGCAACAAACTGGAGGTTCTGCACCTTGCTATAGACAGTGATTACAATGCCATCTTTAAATTAAACCTTGTCCTGCTGAATAAATTAAGATGCCACGCCTACTTCTAATTTTCAGCCAATCAGATAACTTGCTCCAGATTGTTGGTATAAATTCACATACTTAATGGCTAACAGTGCAGATCCAGATCAGTTGACTTCAGAAGCCAACTGATCTGGATATACACTGTTTGCAAATGCAGGATATATCCGGGTTTAGCAGGACAAGGATTAAATTAAGGTCATCCAAAACTTGAAAATTTTATGATGTAGTCACCATGCGTCAACGCAGAGAAATTTTGCAAACATATGTCGGTAATGCGCAGGAATACCAGAATCTTTTTAGTTAACTCTCCGTTTAACAGCATAAAAAGTTTTCTTCATTATATAACATTTAACGTTTCAAACGCATATTGGTAACAATCAATATTTACAAAACTTGAACCCCTTGAAACAGATGCTCATCCACAAATCTTATTCTCTTGACTGTAGTCAGCATCACCTGATCTCCCACTGCCTGTATCGAGTTAAAGAACGTTCTGCGGTATCTGATCTGGGTCCACACTGTTTGCCCATGGCCCTTTTAGAGGACGCTTGGCATAAATATGTTAAAGAAAAAAAAACACTTTCAGGTAAGACTGCCCTCCCAAAATGACTTTTGTATCGCTTCTAAAAAGTGTCTTCTCCCAAAGAAAGCAAACTCGTACCTCTTAGAATATACCAATTTTTCAGAATTGATTTAGTGTGTAGTAAACAAACAGGAAGTTTAAAAAAAGTTGTCTCCCTTGTAAAACAATGGCAGGTAATCTTCTAGGTGTATCCAGTCTCCTAATTTCTTTCAGTCTTGTGGACATAAATCATCACGAAAACATGCCTATATGATGCTGAACCCCTTAAACCCCACTATTATATATTAAAACTGGGGTTTACAGGGGTATTGTACATTTTTTATTCTTATTTCTGCTCAAAACATAGAATGTCGAGACGTTTCTAACGAGTACCAACAATCTATGTTTGGAGCAGAAATATGAAAGCTATCAAAATTTTTATCGGAAAATTTTCTATTTTTGGTTGTAAAATTATCAGTGTATTTGAATAGGCGTGTTTTCGTAATGATATACCTTTGCAAATAGTATAGATCCAGATGAATCGGCTCGTGACGAGTCATCACGAAAACACGCCTATATAATTTTGAACCCTTTTAACCCCACTTTTATATGGTAAAACTAAGGTTTACAGGGTACAAGTTTATTTTCTTATTTCTGCTCACAAACGAAGATTGTGGGTACGCATTAAAAACACCGCACGGTTCTTACGAGGACCAAAAATCTATGTTCTAAGCAGAAACAGAAAATATATCAGATTTTCTTATCTGAAAATTTTAAGTTCTGAGAGGTGGAATTTTCTATATATTTGAAAAGGGATGTGTTTGTAATACATCTCATATTGATCTATATTTTTTTTAATGGCACCACCATCTGCAATAATGGCCATATCCAATTTCAGAAATTGAAGATTCCAACTTCAGAAATGCCGGGGTGAAAGTATTATACAGGCAACGTTTCCAAACATACTATGTAAAATTGCGGTTTAAGGGAAAATTATATAGGTATGATTTCGTGATGAATGTGCTTCACTGTGTTATCTCACAGATGCAGAAGAAGACCTCTACAGGAAAAGACCAACCTGGCACAACGCTATATGTTTTACATTTCGAATCTAACAAAGGTAAAATACATCTCCTTAACTATTTTACTACACATATCATCTCCCTTACCAGTCAGAAACTGAGCCAAATCAGAGAGAAGGATATACCCAGCTAGCATTCTACGTAAATCTACATCGGGCCGTCATCGGCCCGTCAGCTACCCTGACGGGCCGATGACGGCCCGATATAGATTTACGTAGAATGCTGACTGGGATAGGATTGTTGTAAAATATATTTAGTTTTTATGCTGACTCATATATCAGTTATAGACGGGAGCCACCCTAGGAAAAGAACAAATATACGCACTTTGGAGCTGCATAGGATTTAAGAGAGCTCTTTGGTGCTAATAAAACTGGTTTAAGCCCCCCTCGCCCCCCCCCCCCCCACCCCCGCTTTTCGTAGTTTTTCTACCGCCCGCCCGAAGGCGGTTTCTCTGTTCTTTTGCGTCTGTAGTTTCATATGTGGTGTTTGTTTGTTTTCTCTATGTTTGTTGCTCGTCTCTCCTTTTTTTAAGGCCTCGTGAGGGCTGTGCTTCGCGACTGTTGCATTTTCTAGTTATTTTCCTATATGTTTCCTATTTGTTTTCCTGTAATCCAATCCCCTTTTGAAAACATAGGTCTTCTCTATAAGAAAAAATGTTCCAATAAATTCTTTTCTAAAAGAATAGACCCTTTTAAGGAAGGGGACAAAGCAATTCTGCAGTTACCTCTTCCATAGATATGGGGTACCTTACCCTTACATAACAGATTAAATTTACGCTTCCGGCCATGAGTAACAGATTAATCTGAATCGTTATTGCTTATGTGTAAGTGTGTGAAAAGAATTAATTTTTAGTTTTTCAGTTTACGTGCTATCTAAACACCCTAACACCCATCCTTCTTTTTATTATATTGAGTTCACATTCAGTTTATGGTTTAAAATAATATTACATTTGGCACAGTATCACATTGTGTGCCACGCATATGTTCAGAGTTAAAAAGGTTAGATCGGTTATTTCCTTAGCTTAACAATATACACTGAATGAGCTTACAAAATCATTACAAAAATATACCCATGTAATTTTGACCCCCTTAAATCCACTTTTATATAGTAAAACTGTGGTTTACAGGGGTATACACTAGTTTATTTTTTGTTTCAACTTAAAAACATAAATTGTGGATATTCGTTAGAACCACCTCAGCGAGGCGGTTCTAACGAGGACTCACAATATATGCCTTGAGCAGAAATATGAAAATAACAGAATTTTTATCCGATAACTTTCAGTTTTTGTGGTGAAATTTTCAATATATTTGGGTAGGCGTGTTTTCGTAAGGAGCTCTTCTTGCTCCAGTCAAAAAAAAAAACTTGTTATTATGTTTAAACAGCGGAGACAATTTGAATGTAGTATCAAATCATACTCGATTTCTGAAGAATAAAAGTAATTAAAAATATCAGAAAAAAAGTCGCTTCTGAAAAGTCAACTCTCTTTATACTGATACTCGACACAACTAAATTATTTAAAATGACACTTTGACTGGAACGAAACCTTCATTTAAGAAGCGCTAAACAACAATAATAATAATAATAATATACAAAAATATTGTATTTTATACTTTGAGAAAATGTTTTGGATATTTGTTATTATCACCTCAATGAGGCAGTTTTAACAAATATCCAAATAATATGTTTGGTGAGAAAATAAAAATAAAACGATTTATTTCTCAGTTACATGGCATTCGTTTAAGGATTCTTTACAATAACAAAGTCATTTTAAAGGCACCATCTTAAGAAACTAACAAGGAACCTCTCTACTCGAATTAATCTATTTTTAGACTATAGGTTGATTTGAATGTTACAAGCTTGAAGGGAAACCATCACGAAAACATGTCTATATAATTTTGACCCCCTTTAACCCCGCTTTTATATAGTAAAACTTGGCTTTCCAGGGGTATACATTATTTTTTCTTATTTTTGCTTAAGAACATAGATTGTAGGTACTCATTAAAGTCGCCTCGCCTTACCGAGCCGGTTCTAATTAGTGCCCACTGTTTTGAACAGAAATGAGGCGGTTCTAACGAGTACCCACAATCTGTGTTTTTGAGCAGAAATATGAAAAAAAAAATCAGAATTTTTTCTGAAACCTTTCAGTTTTTGTTGGTGAAATTTTCTATATGTTTAAATAGGCGTGTTTTCGTTATGGCAATGTTGGCAAAGGGGTGAATGCATCTGATTTGAAAAATCTGGTCAATCCATACAGTCTAATGTAACTTTAATATAAGTCAAATACAAATTATGGCAGTTAACCCATTGTTGTCGGGAGACCCCTAAAAGGTAATTGGCAAACGGTGCAGACCCAGATCAGACGCCGCAGAACGCGGCGTCTGATCAGGGTCTTCACTGTTTGCAAATACTTCAGCCATTTTTCTCTAGGAATATCTAAATCTCATAGCCTCACGTATCTAAAATTGAAATAGGACTCTTTCAATATATAGTGTGGGCGAGTTCGTTCAGTCTACAATGGGTTAACGATGTTTAAAGATTTCTAAACTCTCCAGAGCGTCGCCATTTTAAATATTTCATGGGATTCTTAACAATTCAACGAACTGAATATACTCTTCTTTCTGACAGAAAATGGTGTGTATTCAAGCAAAATTAAATTATGTACAAAGACAAAATAGTTATACAGGGGTAGAAAATTGTTGCCCATAGTCATTCCGCACCACTCCAGGCCCCTGAGCTTACCATCAAGTAAAAGAACGTTCTCAGGCTGGTGTCGTAGAGTGCCTTGAGATAATTAAGCGCAACATACAGATAGTTCCGCTCGGGGTTAAATGCAACGTGAATAATCTGAGTGCGTAAGCAGTCTGGAGTAATGGCAGTGACAGTGAAATGTCGTCATGCGATGTCGTACAGCCTGGAGTGAACTCAAAACATAAGATGGTAGTCTTACGAGTGTCAAGGGTTACATGTACATGCAACGTAAATAACCCGAGTGAACAATATGGATTGAAAATTATGACAATGGAAGGTTGACTTCTGATGTCGTCAGATGCCTTTTGATCTAATGCACACCATACTTTTTTTATCCAATCTTACTTCACCTATTTTGAGTGCACAGTCTTGAATGAAGGTGCCAGTAAACCATTGTCATGGGGAGGCGTAAGATGTCTTGGGGTGTTTAGGCGCACCATTATGTTGGTATCCCGTCTTACCTCGTCTAAGTTACTCAGGAGGAAAACTTGTTGGCCATATAGATCACTAATATTTAGACGGTTTCCGGTTCCATGTAAAGAAAACTTAGGGTTGCACCCCAAATTCGATTCAAGCTTTCTTCAACCAAAATACTATCGTAATATAGACACAGTATGCAATCAATAAAACAAAGACAGGTTGAGTCTGAATAGGGGAATTTAGTACTGACTTATTTACCTGATACATTATATTGTCATTTGGACTCTTAATCATTTGTTATCCCCTTACAAATATTTATTACGCTTCAGAAGTCCTCTTTATCGCCTCTGCCCGCCGCCTACGGCCCGTCGTTCCCTTTCCCCCTGCTGGAAGCTCATACATGACGAAACACGCCTGTATAATTTTGACCCCATAAACCCACATTGTATAATAAAAATGCGGTTTACGGGGGTATACAAATTTTTCTTATTTTGCTATAAACATGTGGGTACTTATTAGAACCGCCTCGCTGGGGTGGTTTAAACGAGTACATTGTACCCACAATCTGTGTTACGAGCAGATATATAAAAATATCAGATTCTTTCTTCTAAAACTTGTAAAACTTTCAGTATATTTGAATGTAGATGTTTCCGTAATTTCATCTCTTTTTCGCAAGCCTGATTTCTCATGCATACTGCCCTTGTGGGGACAATAAAATCATTAGTGACTGGTAGCATTTTTAGTATTTATAAATGGTCATAGAAGTGATCCTTTATGTATACCTGCCTTGATGTATTTCCATTTCAATTCTACACAAGTCGGTCCCTTCACTCCTGTCTTCCAGATTACTACAACATTAGATTCTAACTGTTTTGATTATGTCACAAAAGACATTTCGAAATTCGTTGCCAGCGTCTATTGTCTAGCAAAATGTATTATACAAATCAGTGAGTTAGTTTGTACAGTCAGTGGAATCTCCAGGTGTGAAACAAACCAATCCCTTCAGGAATCAACGCGGAGACTTCCCCTCCCCCACCCACTCTCATACGACAACAAAAGAGCAACTAAAATAACAAAACACAAACAAACAAACAAACAAAAAAAAGAAACGAATCAAACAAACAAACAAAAAAAAAAAAATAATAAAATAAAAAAAAATAAAATAAATAAATAAATAAAATGTGATCTATAAAGTTCAAAAGTTCACCTTTAACCTTCTGTACCACTCTCCGGGCTTATCAAACAGACAACCAACTGGTGATATTTTTCTTTATTTTCACAGAAAACAGGACATTTGATATTTCATGCGATGCAGACAATTTGCATGAACTGTCAAATTCTGTTTTCTGGTTTGTTTTCTTGAAAAAGTAAGAAGTAAATTTCCAAATGTCTGCTGAAATTTGTACCCAGAGTACTTAGCGTCAAAACAGAAGCATTTCCGTTTAACAGTGAAAGGTTTTAAATTGCAGGCAGGAAGGGGCGAATGTGCGACATACGTTCACACTAAAATTAAAGCGTTAAACTCTTTCCACACTCTCTATGAGCCGCAACGTCATAAAACATCAGAAAACGTACCTTCGGACTTGTGCGCACAACGCAGATTCAGATCAGCCTGCGCTGTCGCGCAGTCTGATCAGATTCTTCACAGGGCGTATTTGGGATAGTCAATAATGAAAAGCTGCTTCACGCGAACAATGTTGACTATGAAAAGACTGTGTGGATGTGCGGACTGATTTGAGACTACGTCAGAAACACATGCTGGAAGGTACGTTTTCTGACGTTTCGGTTCATATTATACAATCATTGGTATACTATTTAATACGGCGCACCTGACAGAAGGCTGCAATAGTCAAGGCGGGAAACGAACAGAAATCTGGTAAGTACTTTTATGTTTTTTTTTTTTGTTTTTTTTTTTTTTTTTTTTGTTGTTTTTTTTTTTTTTTTTTTTCTCATTTCTGTCTTCTCGAACAATTTTTTTTGCGGTCTAATAGATGTTTGAGCCAGTAACGTTAGACTGTATAAGAACTAAAAAGACAGATGAAAAATTAGCAGACCCGTACATTTTTTTTTTTTTTTTTTTTTTTTTTTTTTTTGGCAGATTCTTCATTGTGGAGTTAGGTCCGCTTTCCGACTTAGGCATTGTGTTATATTGAGGTTTAATGCCCAGTCAACCCATTGCAATCATGTCGAGCGCGGTCAGTTTACTTAACAACGCTTTTTACTGGACACGTTTAGTCCTCAATCAGGATACATGTAACCAGTGTTGTGCATATTCTTTCGTCAGAAACTGACAGTTGCTCTTCTTGAATCAGCTTAAGGGAGTGAATGACCGTAGAAAATATTCCATGATCAATCTCCACGAAAAGATCTTATCGATCTTATCGCGGCCGTCGAACCCGCAACTTCCTGATCACCAGACGGACGCTCATCCAACTGAGCCAAAGAGGCCGGCATTAGACGTTTTAGCAAATGACGTTTTAGAAAATCTCAGAAGCAAAATATCTGAAGAACCATTTAAGCTAGGCCCATGAAATTTTGTTTGCAGTTTTAAGCAAATTTGTTATTGACCTCTTTTAATTTTGATGAATTTTGGTTTACATATGTCAGAGTTATGCTCCTTTTCAAATTTGGCTTTTTGTATCGACAAACGTATAGATGAGTCATAGTGTTTTGCAAACACAGTTCTAGTTCATTTTGTATTTGGTGTTATTGTCCAGAGCTGCTTCAGGGGATAAGGGTCAGGTTTGGACGGAGTTAATTTAGTTCATTGGTTGTCTTCTGTTACATTTTGTTTTTTATTTTGGCCGCGCTAAGCGAGAAATTGTGTCTCCGAAATTGTCTCATTCGGACATTTGCTCTCCATCGATACATTCTACAGTGTCCAATGATTCTGAAAGCGGACTGCAAAGCCCCTGATAAGACTGCACGGATGCGCAGGCTGATCTGGGCCTTCGCTGTCCGCATATGCGCGACTTATTTTAGAATGGCGCGTCACATTTGTATATCGTTTCTTACAGCTCTAACATTGTTTCTTGTCCCTGTTTGTTCCTCATTACTTCTGTCGGTGTCTTGGGAAGGCTAAGCTTCGTTATTTTGCCCTTCCCTGGGTAACTTCATTTTCATTCTTGTTTGACTGTTAACAAATTCGAAAACAAAAATCCATTTAATAGATTCTAAGAGGAATGATCACTGTGAACAACCTAAGAATGGAAACATCTGAAGTGTGGATTTTCTGTGCCTGACTTGCCAATTTCGGCATCGTCAGCGATCCGCGTGTGAATTTACAAACGGAAGGGACTCAGTGATCACAGTTGACCAGAATATACAAAATAACTAGAGTGAAGTACGGGTCCACACTATTTGCCTATTGTTTTAATGGAACGCAAGGCTTAAATGGGTTAAGAAGATAAATTGAGCCACAACATCCGAAAATGTTCGAAAACGTCCGCAAACGTTCTGTCGGACATGTGCACCCAGCGAAGATTCAGACCAGTCTAATCAGAAACTCCGCAAGGCGCGATTAGGCTAGCCAAAGGTGCAAAGTTCTTCGTACGGACAACTAAGGCTCTGATCAGACTGTGTAGATTGAGTATTTATCCTTGGGCCAACTTCATTACGAACACATATAGAAAAATATACCTCCGAAAACTCAACATTTTCAAACGAAAAACTCTGAAGGTTTTCATAATTCTGGTCAAAACATAGATTGCGGGTATTCGTTAAAACCGTGTTTCCTTAATGGTAAACAGTAGAGGATCATAAAAAAGAGGATCAAGATGGCCCTGTATCGTACCTGATTATCAGAAAAATTTCGAAGCAACTGACCTTTCGGCTCAAAGGAAATTCAATTAGATTTTCAAGATAGCGGTCATACTGGATTTCCAATCAGAATGATTTTAACTTCTTCTGATCTACAATTCACGTCGATACTTCCAATGAAGTATCGAGTCAACTGACCTTTTGATTCTGGATAAAAAATTCAAAAGAAATTTCCAACATGGCTGCTAGGGCGACGATCTTGGATATCCGAGCTATTTTTTATCTACTTGTCACCCTGATACTTCCTATCAAGTTTCGAATCAACTAGTTGAAAATAGATTTTCAAGATTGTGGCCATGTTGGATTTTTGATCGGAACAAATTTAGCTGTTTTCGATCTAAAAGTCACCCTGGTATTTCTTACCAAGTTTCGAGTCAGTTGGATTTTCGGTTCACGAGAAGAAACGCAAAACAGATTTTCAAGATACATGTAGCGAATATGGCGGTCGTCTTGGATTTCTGATCGGAACAATTTTAGCTATTGTTTTATCTACAAGCTACCCTGATGCTTCCTACCAAGTTTCGAGTCAATTGGCCTTTCGGTTCAGGAGAAGAAGAGACAAAATAGATTTTCAAGATGGCGGCTTTGGTGGCCATCTTCGATTTCCAATCAGAAGGATTTTACTATTTTTGATCTACTAGTCACCCCGATCCTTCCTACCAAATTTCAAGACGAATGGCCTTTTTGTGCAGGAGAAGAAACAAAAATAGATTTTGAAGATAGCGGCCATGGCGGCTATCTTGGATATCGGATTGTATTATTTTAGCTATTTTTGGTCTACAAGTCACCCGGATATTTCCTTCCAAGTTTCAAGTCAAGTGGCCTTTCTGTTCAGGAGAAGAAGCGAAAAATTGATTTTCAAGAATGCAGTCATGGCGGCTATCTTGGATTTCCGATCGGAGGGATTTTAGCTAAGTTTGATCTACAAGTAACTCTGATGCTTCCTACCAAGATCCAAGTAAGTTGTCGTTTTAGTTCAGGAGAAGAAGCAAAATAGATTTTCAAGATGGCCGCCACGGCGGCCACCTTTAATTTCCGATCGAAACGATTTAAGCTAATGGTCTATGATCTAATGGTTAGCCCGATGCTACCTACCGCGTTTCAAGTCAATTGCTTTTTAGCCCAGGAGTAGAAGCCAAAAATGGATTTAAAATATGGCTACCATGACGGCTATATAGGATTTTCGCTGGAAACAATTTTAGCTATGTTTGATCTACAAGAAACCCCGATGCTTCCTACCAAGTTTCAAGTCAATCGCTCTTTCATTTCAGCAGAAGAAGCCAAAAATAGATTTAAAAGATGGCTACCATGACGGCCATATAGGATTTTTGATGGGAATAATTTTAGCTGTTTTTGATTTATCGACGGACAGGTATCCTCTCGGGCCGATATTTTTTTCGAGATAATATAGTTTAAAAAGACACACACACACACACACACACACACACACACACACACACACACACACACACACACAAGAAACATCCAGTTTAAATTTACTGTAAATCGAAACGCTATTGACGAACAGGTATCCTGTCGGGCGATAACGGTCCAATTAAGATTCAGTTGAGTAGAATGCAAGCTGGGTACAAATGTAATAAGTGGCAATGAAACACGTTACATATGATACATGTATCTGCCTTACTATTATAAATACCAGCTCTAGTGAAAATAATGCACATGTCATTGTTGTTCCCCAAAGGTGGAGTTGCGGGCGTAGCTTGGGGATTAAACAGCCAAAGATTCTCGACCCTCAGAAATTTAAAAAAAACCCTGGAGTGGGACCTTAGGTACCTGAACCATAATTTCTTAAAAGAAGATACAGATAATGTAATGCAAACCGAGAAACTTGCAATCAGTGAAGGCCCAGATCAGAGACCGAATTATGCCGCGTCTGATTAGGGGACTGTATTGTTTAAAAAACGTTCGGCCGTTTTCCCAATATTTTAGGAATAACCTGACACATATTTCAAAATGCCCTCCTAATATATATATATATATAATGCATCAGATTCTAAATCATTCTATTCAGGACTAGATAGGTTAAATGCCTGTCCAAGGTGGTATACAGTGGTGGTATACCTTACATTTTCTGCTCAAAAACATAGATTGTGGGTACTCTTAGAACCGCCTCTGTGCGACGCGGTTCTGACGAGTAACCAAAATCTATGTTTTGAGCATAAGTATGAAAAATACGCAGTTCTTTTTTTTTTTTTTTTTTTTTTTTTTTTTTTTGAAAAATTTCAGCTTTTGGTGGTGAAGGTTTCAATATACTTGAAGAGGCCTGTTTTTGAAATGATTTCACCCAGGCAAACCCGCCATTCCCCCTCATGGGGTGACGTTGACAGGTGCATAAGACCAAATAATACTAATACACAAAATGAATGCATATCCAGGGAAATGCCACAAATGATATTTAAACAGAAACAAGTTACTGAATCAATGGGTCTAACTGCGATTTTTTCGGTAATTTTGGGTCCTCAAGTCGATTAGGTCCTTCAAGTCAACTGTTGTATCTTTTTTTTTTAACGGGAATTTAACATGAAGGGTCCAACATATATATATATATATATATATATATATATATATATATATATATATATATATATATATATATATATATATATATATATATATATATATATTACACCCAATCCTGATCTGATTGGGAAGAATCTCGTTCAGTTTCAGGATGACTATGCAAGCGGTGCTTCAAAAAATCATCTTTGTATCTTCCTCTGTTTTCGTCTTATCTTCTGATTTGTACGACAACTCTTCACGGATACAAGACCTGGTATCTTCATTTTGTCCCTACACAAGCTTCTGTCATTCCCCTGCGAAACATAAGACGAATAATCAACAAACCAACTCTTGTTGTGTAGACTGTTCATGTGAAGACGATTGTTGGAAATATGATACCTGCTGCCCAGACAAGGAAATTATTTCCAATAACCTTCAAGTTGTACCTTGCAAAGCACCTTTAATTAAACCAACTAAAAATGATACAAATAGTTCATACAATTGGCTTGAAGAAGTAGGACCCACGAGGTACAGAGTAGAAGACAGATGTCCACCAGGCGAGAAGAACATAACCCTGATTCAGAAATGTAGTCGACCTATCAATGGCTCGTTAGAGGATTTTGTTTGGGTTTCTGACAAAGTCAGTGGAAAGATTTACCAGAACAGACATTGCGCTTACTGTAATGGAGTGACAGAGCTCACAAACTGGCTTCTTCGTATTTTTTGTTCCCGAATAATGACGTTAGAAACATCGACTATATTGGATGCTCTTTTATCAAGTAGTTGTGGCACTCATAACGAAGTTCCAAAGATTGAAGAGGTGCGTGCAAAAGCATTTGCATGCCACATTACAACAACCAATGAGTGTAATATGACTGGTTTGTGGAAAACATATGACGCAGCCATTGCCAAAGCTTGCAAGGCATCCTATTGGCCCTACTTTCATGAAAGCACAACCACTGGCCTTGTCACATCATTTCGAAACGTTTTTTGTTTCTTATGCAACAGCATGACAGTGTCACTTCCTAGTGATCTTAAAGTTTGTAAACTTCGCAGTTATTCTGGAGGGCGTTCAGAATGGATATCGTCATTTAGCGCTCTTCTGGACATTGATGATTATCTCAACCTAAATAGAAAAACTCAGTATTGGAATAGATGTGACATCAATGAAGTATGGGACGACTATATGGTAAGTTGCTTCCAAGCAAACACACAACGTCGTCATTACGAAAACACGCCTATTCATATATATATAGAAAATTTCACCTCCCAAAACTGAAACATTTCAGACAAAAAACTCTGATGTTTTTCATATTACTGCTCAAAACATAGATTGTGGGTACTCTTTAGAACCGCATCAGCGAGGCGGTTCTAACGAGTCCCACAATCTTTGTTTTTAAGCAGAAATAAGAAAAATAAAGTATACCTCTGTAACCCCAGTTTTACTATATAAAAGTGGGGTTTAATGGGGTCAATATTTTATAGATATGTTTTCATGATGAATAACGTTAAGGACGTCGAAACGAAATTATAACGACACTGTATATATGTTCCAAGCGAACACTCAACGTCGTAATAGTGTTGTCTCGACGTCGCTGCGACGTCACTACATCGCAGTGACGTCATTAGGACGTTGTGTGTTAATTGGGTTGGCATTTAAGGGAATGTATACGTTTCATATATATTCATTTAAGTTATATATTCAGTTAAGTTTGTTTAGTAAAGTTGTCATTATTTGGGAAAGGGTTGCCAACGCTGTTTGTCATCTTTTTTTAAAGTTTAGAACCTGATGTAGATCTGGTAGATCTGGCCGTGAGGTTACATTCTTTTTATGTGAAACACAGCTAAGCATGAAGTTTTTCCTGCTTATAAATCTCAAACTACAACCAACTGCTTTTTTTTTTTTTTTTTTTTTTTTTTTTTTTTTGCTAAACATAGCTGAGCATGAAAATTTGTCTGCCAAGAAATATGAAATTGCCAACTATTGTCAGCATCTTTATAATAATAAGCAGAAGAAAAAAAACTTTACATTACCTCGGGGTCTGCTTGCATCACGAAACATACCTATATAATTTTGACCGCCTTAAACCCCTATTTTATATAGTAAAACTGGGGTTTACAGGGGTATACATTATTTTTCTTATTTCTGCTCAAAAACATAGATTATGGGTACTCGTTAGAACCGTCTCGTCGAGGCGGTTCTAACAAGTAGCCACAATCTATGTTTTGAGCAGAAATGTGAAAAATATCAGATTTTTATCTGAAAACTTTCAGTTTTTGGTGGTGAAAGTTTCAGTATATTTGAATAGGCGTGTTTTCGTAATGGTATCAGTTATCTACGTTTATTGGCTTAAGCGTCCATAGCAATGACGTTTATAACACTTAAAGGAAATGTCCTGTTAATCATGACATTATAACATTTGTTTGTTTTTTTTGTTGTTTTTTTTTTGTTTCTTTTTTTTTCAACTTTGAAGTCATAACATTGTCAGTAATTGTTTTACGAGTATACAAAGGAAAACATTAAAAATAATAATAACCCCTCTAGCATTAGGACAAAGTTTTTATTTAAATGTGATAGTTTTCACTATAACAGTTATGTCATGTGATGGTAGAAACTTGATATCATTACGAAAACACGCAAATATATAAAAAAAAACACTTCCAAAAACTGAAAATATTCAGATAAAAAATTGTAATATTTTTCATATTTCTACCCAAAACATAGATTGTGGGTACTCGTTAGAACCGCCTCGGCGAGGCGGTTCTAACGAGTGCTCACAATCTATGTTTTTGAGAAGAAATAAGAAAATAATGTATACCCCATGTAAACCCAAGTTTTACTATATAAAAGTGGGGTTCAAGGGGTTTCGTAATGACATCATATAATGTGCCGGAAGCAAAGAAAAATATCTCAGAGAACTGGTCATACACTAAAACACAATATGACAGTACACTGACAGCTGATAAGAGATAGCTCAATGAGAGTATTATATGGGTCAGCGCATGACAAGACCAACAAAATGTGCGCCCAGCGATGACTAAGCCTGGGCATCAGCCTATCTGATGAGAATCTTCACTGTCCGCAAGAAGAAAGCTCGTGTCCTCAGTTACCAATTGAGCGCACAGCAAAGACTCTGATCAGACTGGGCGGATGTCCAGTCTGATCTGAGTCTTCGCCGGACGCACATGCCATTTTGCTGGTTTTGTTATGCGCTGGCTTGTATTTGAGTCATCACATACACAACTTTCTCCCAGAGGGGGGAAATATTCAAATTAACACATATGCCCAAAAGTAAGATCATTTTGGATTGATCTTAAAATGTGGTTGACAAGAAATATCAATTTAGAAATACCGTTAGAGAAGTCAGATTTTATGTAATGTAAAGGAGAAATACGGTCTACCTGAAAACGGAATAAACCTTCCAGTCTAGGCAAAATAGCAGAACTCTGAATTTTTCATTCTTTATACACACCAAACCTTTTTTGTATATTTTCGAGAGTTAATATGAACATAGGCAATGTATATAGGCGAGCTCGCAGTGCATAATGTTATATGCGAAATCTGTAAAATAAAATTCAAAACGGATCAAAAACAAAGAACACACAACTCACAAAAATCGGAGACCCTGTAAGAGCCAAGCTATACTGTTAAAAGTTTGGTACCGGATTCTGGTATCGGATTTCCCAGTTGGTCCCGGCAAATACAAATAGATCTGCCACATTAATTCAAAACCCCACAAAATGCAAACGAATTGTTTATTTCAGGTTTGGTTTGACGGCAACGAAAGGTATGCTGTACCATAGAGCTTGCTCGCGCAGGCCTTCGGCCTGCGCCGCATATGCCGGCAGCGAGCTCGCTATAAAGATATTTCCTGTCTACAGTAGGCATAAATTCACATTGTGCGCATAGCTGGAGATCATCACGGAAACATGTCTATATCAGTGTAGGGAATCCACGTGATAAAATGACTATGTGCACGGAGTTTGTTACTATTTTTAGATCCGCATCAGGTAGGGTGTTTTAGAATATCTCGATTTATACCTGATTTGTTAAAATAAAGCGCAGAGTACACAGAAAATCAAACTCTTTGTGGTGGTGTAAGCGCTGCAGACTGGTCTGAGTCTCGAAAACATTTAGAGAATGTTTTTCGTCAAAATTCAAGTTCATTGTCCCGGTAACACAGATTGAGAGTAAAACATTCTTCGAATATTCTCGAGAATTAGACCAGAGCGCAAAATAGCTCTTACACCATCAGAAAGGGCTTGGTTTTCCGCGTACTCTGCGCTTTACTTGAACAAATTCCATTCCAAAGCGGTTCAAACGAGTACCCACAATATGCTTTTGAGCAGAAATAAGAAAACATAATGTATACCCATATAAATCCCAGTTTTACTATATATAAGTGGGGTTTAAGGGGGTCAGAATTATATAGGTATGTTTTCGTGATGTTTCCAGCTAAAGTGTTTGAGCCGCAACGTTCTGGCATGTACGCAAACGAAAATCAGCCTGAGCATCTGGGCAGTCTGAACATAGACTTCGTTATACGCATGAAGAAACCTTGCACTCCTTGCTATTCGAAATGCGCCAAGTGAAAATTTTGATCAGACTGCGCATATGCGCTAGCTGATCTCAATCTTCGCTGGGCATACAGTTAAGGATTGAATAAAACACTCTTAAGTCCCTGTTAAGGACCAAGTCTACAATCAGAGACAATCAACCCATCAGTCCTGTCAGTGCTTTGATTTATTTCAGAACTTTTGTCGTATACTCATCTGTCCTTTCGGAAAGAGGCCAAACTACGGATCATGTGTCAACATTGCTGTTAGCAATAAACAGCTCACTATACAGGGAACTTTCTACCTCGATGTGTTATGGAACAAGTCATCTGTTGAGGAAGACCAATTCACGTCTGACAACGTGAGAAGTATGGGACCAGAAATTTATAAAAGAATCAATAGTATCTTAGGTGGAAATAAATGCTTCAAATGTACTTTTGACTTGATCTTAGATTTAAGTTCGTATCAAACGCCTTTAATATGGAATGGCATCTTTCTAACAATAACATTCCGAGAAACCGCCGCATGTCCATTAGATGTTATGATGGAAAAAGTGACCCAGTTTATAGGTAAAGAAATCAAGGTTCAACAAGAGGGAAACGCATCCGTTGTTTTTATTGTCAGTCTCAGGAAACCGTTTTTAAATTTGCTAAATTTTAATTATACTTATTTTTATAGCAAAGTTACACGATTATGTTCCGCTGTGTTTGGAATATCCAAAGAAACATACTGTCCTGAAATCGACATACATCTACCCGAAATAGTTCATCTACAAAAGCAGAACTTAAAACGCAATTTCCGTTCATTCTTTAACGGCTCAGAACCTGTTGATAATGGTACAAGGACTGTTTGTCTTGAGACGTATTTTTCTATCATGGCTTTACACGGTGGCTACCAACAACTAGAACATAGTGTTTACAGTTGTATTATTATAGTGGTTATATTTAGACTTGGTATTCTTCTTATGATTGATGTACACATTTGAGGAAACCTGGTCCCGACGTTATAAAACTTTTTTTTTTTTTTTTTTTTTTTTTTTTTTTTTTTTTTTTTTTTATGCTCCACTCAGCGGAGCATTGAAAGAGCCAGGTATGATTTGGGCCATCTTTGGCTCCCTCTTAGAAGTTAACCAAATGTTTGTTGTTGTTGTTTTCAAATCCATCTCTCATGCTTAGCTTAAAAATGAAAAATAGTGTTGCCCCTGCATATTGTTGACAGGTACTGCAATTTTTCTAATCTCTTATATTTTGCGCACAGAAGTAGTCAATTTTAGGGGGTAGGTATATATTTGACTTAATAATTTCGTATAAAGTAAGTTAAATATAAAAGTAGATAATAAATGGGTATCTTTGTAGTACTGGTATAAAACACAGTTTCAGAGAAATTCGATTCGCCTGTACTAAGGTATATAAGGTAGATAACTCTAAGTTTTGTGCTGAAACCATAACAAACTGTGGAAAGAGATAATCATTACTAACTTGTCTTTGGCATAAGAAGTGGATTCGATGCATATCTGTCACATTATGACTAATATCAATGTATCAATATCATAAGTGCTTCATGATAAAACAATTGAATAGAGTGAAACATGGGGAGATAACTCTGAAATTTAACTTGAAAATCTGAATTTTGCGATACAACATCAGCAATTAAATGCATTCAGGTACACTTAAACAAACGAGTTTGCCTTTAATATTTTGACAAGGCATGTGGCAGTGGATTATAAATGATCTTATGTCATTTGTTACTGATAAATTGTGACATAGTAAAATTCCTACCTATGTTACTACCAAATTTCAGCACAATTATATGGGTTAGGGGAAATTTTCAACGCATATTTAAAATAAAAGCTAAGTAAAAGTTGCATTAAATGATTATAAGATAAGATGTACTGACTGGTTATTAAATAAAGTGAGAAATTTTAAATTCTATAGAGGCAGTGAATGAGCATGTTGGTGGGTGTGGGTGGGGAGGTTGGCTCACATATCTTTGTGCAAATCTGGTAGTGAAACTGCAGACTTTTTCTTCCGAAAAGTTTGAAAATAAGTGTCAGCGCATATTGTTACACAGCTGATGTTTTCAGAAAATAGTCTCTTTAAGACGAGATTTGTACGCAAAAAAATGAAGTGTGTACATGCATGAGTTGAGGTTATCTCGGACCCAAATATATAATAAAAATTGACAAAATTGTGTTGAATGACTATTTAGGGCCTATTTTGGTCCTTACCATCAGAACAAAGGGCTCCAGACATCAGAAATGTGCCAGCGCATGACAAAACCTACAATGAGACGTGTGCGACCAGTGAGTACTCAGATCAGCCTGCGCATTCTATGTTTTTATGTAGAAATAAGAAAACTAATGTATACCCCTGTAAACCCCAGTTTTATTATGTAAAAGTAGGGTTTGAGGGTATTAAAATTATATAGGTATGTTTTCGTGATGGAAAGAATCAGCATCCTCATTTTCATCATTCCCTTTATTTGTCATTTTTTTTATCTCTAATCAAATATTTCGTCAAAGCTATATCAAAAGGCTACACCACCTTGGATTTTGAAATTTCGTAAAACATTGGTAATGATTGATTGTAATCTGTAAGAGAGAATCAGCTTATCAGATTTGTCCATTTACTTTTTTACCAATAGATGTTTTTTTCGCAATAGGTTTCTCAGCACGTAGAACAGACAGAGTTTTCAAATTTTGTATACATTTTCAGAAGATTAAAGTTTATATTGTTTAAAAGAAAACCATGATACTAAATTTTCTTTTGCCTTATTTTTATTTATTTTTATTTATTTATTTATTTATTTATTTATTTTGTTTTACATTTATTCCATCTCTTACTCCAGTGTAATGCATAGGGAACCTGTGCCAAAGTTTCAAAAGAACTGCTGCTCCTCAGATTTTGAAATTTCGTATAAACATTTGGTATGACTACTTGCATTGTGTAAGAGAGATTCAGTAATCCTCATGCTTATCATTCCCTTTATTTGTCCATTTTTTTCTCAAATAAAATTTTTCATCACAAAATTCCTCAGCAACTACTTCACCTGCGATTTTGAAATTTGGTACAAATATCGGGTATGACTAGTTGTATTGTTTAGAAAAGAATAAGCATCATTATATGGGTCATTCTCTTTATTTGTCCATGTTTCTTTCTTTCTTATAAAACTCATCACATATTTCTCACCTGCTATTAGAGCCAGAGTCTTTAAATGTTTTTTACACCCTGACAAAGGTGAAGTATGCTGTGTAAGAGATAATCAAGATGGTGAGTTTTTTGTTGTTTTTTTTTTTTTTTTTTTTTTTCGTTTTTGTTTTTTTTAGCCGATTTCTCCAATTCACTACTTACAGAAAGTTTTATGTCTACAAAATTATGTTTACCTCTGATAGCTAAGGCCAGGGATATGTGAGCCTTTGCTCACTATTTGCCATATCGATTATTAGCAGAGAAAGTTTCATGCTTAAAGACACATTTTCCCCTTCTTTGGCTAGACACCCCTCACACACTCCCCCCTCCCACACACACACACACACACACATGGTGAGTTTTCTTTAGCCGATCTCTCCAATGCAATACTTAGGGAAATGTTTATGTCTACAAAAATATGTTTACCTCTGATTGATTGATTGTGTTGGGGTTTAACGACACGTCAACCCTTGTGGGTCATTTTGTGTCGTCTCCCAGAGAAAGGGAGAAAAGTTATAGAAGAGATAGTAGAAGAGATGAAAGAGAGGGACAGGGAAGAAAGGAACAGGAATGAAACCGAAGAAACAGAAGAAATAAAAATATTCCCCATCTACCCTTACCTGCTACAAGGATAGCAGGCCTTGCCCAACTGTAAGCCAATATCAGTTGGACGCCCCGGTGACGTAAGATACACGACACCTTCGCACCACCCGACCACCCCAGTTTACCTCTGATAGCTATGGCCAGGGATATGTCAGCCTTTGCTCACTATTTGCCATTTTGATTATTAGCAGAGAAAGTTTCACGCTTTAAGACACATTTCCCCTTCTTTCGCTAGAACACCCCCGCTCCCCCCCCCCCCCCCCCCACCCCCCAACAACAACATACACACACACCATAACGAAAACACGCCTATTCAAATATACAGAACATTTCACCTCCAAAAACTGAAAGTTTTCAGATAAAATCTCTAACATTTTTCATATTAATGCTCAAAACATAGATTGTGAATACTCGTTAGCGAGGCGGTTCTAACGAGTACCCACAATCTATGTTTTTTATCAGAAATACGAAAAAATAATGTATACCCCTGTAAACCCCAGTTTCACTGTATAAAAGTGGGGTTTAAGGGGGTCAGCATTTTATAGACATATTTTCGATATGCACACACACGCACATACACACACACACACACACACACACATACACACTCATGATTAGCCCCCCACACACACACACACATACTCCCCCATCCCCCCCCCCCCCACACCCCCACACTTACACACACTCATGATTAGCCCTAATTTATACAGTCCTGATAGGAGATCGCACATCAAAGGCTTATCTTTTCTAAGTAATTATGGGGTCATATTAAAGGTGTTAAGTCTCCTTAGATGGGGCCCTATAAGGGGTAACTCATATAATTGAGAAATATTCAACATGTTACGTTAGAAGTAAATAAAATTATTTGCAAATTTTGCATTGAATTTGTAGATTTGTGTTGTACAGTGGTGACAGCGTTTTTCATGTCCACGGAAACGCATGCAAAACGCTTTTTAACGGTTTGGAAACGCAGCGTTTCGACCACGCTTAAACGATCGTTTACAGTTTTAGCCAATCAGATCATCGTTTCTGAAACGTTTCAAACGTTTCAAATATTAACCAATCACATTAGCGTTCGGAAAACGCTGTCATGGAAACCATGTCTGGTTTCAAACGTTTTAGCGTTTGCAGAGTTAGCCAATCAAAATCCCGCGGACTCAATTTATTTTACATCTTTTTTTTTTTTTTCCAATTTCACTTAATTATAATTGTTATAAAATTAATAAAAATAATAGTCAAATAATTTTATGGAGACGAGTATCTGATGCAATAAACAGGAAATGTGTTTTGGCGGACAGTGATAGTGGCCGGACTCTGTAGCTCAGTCGGATGCGCTTCTGACTGGTGATCAGGAGTCGCGGGTTCGATGCTTGCCGGTGCAGTCAGGTAATAGTTGTTTGTTGCACACTATTTTCTCACCTGAGACAAACACTGGGTACATAAATATTTCGATTATAAATTACATCAAGTGGTATTAAAGCCACTTGATTGTATTGAATGCAATGATTAGACTCACATCAATGAATGTAATATTTGTAGTAATAATAATAATAATAATAATAACGATTACTAAACATGTATTTTTATGTCACGGTTTTGCAGATTAACATTACACTGTATCAGCGTATACGGGAGTTCCCTGTCCAAGATTGCGGCTAAGTAGCGGTAGGAAAAAATCTAGAGTAAATACATGGATTTCGTTATATTTTCCTTCCGCGATGATTTAGGATATTAGATGGTGGCAATTAGCTATTAAAGACACAATTTAGATTACATAACACGCTAATGACCATAAACAGATAAAAATAAGAAGTTCTTGGTGACTTTGGCCAACCTTATAGGTAGGGGCCTAATAAGGGGAAATTATTGACATTAGTAAAGTTTATGATTAAAACATAGAAACAGATAAGGTCGGTAATTTGGCGAAAGGTTGGTGTGCATTTTTTTTCTTTTTCACTCATTAAAATATACCTGGTTGTTTTTAATAAAATCGCCTCGCAAAGGCAGTTCTAATGAATACCCACAACATATTTCATGGATAAATTATGGATAAATTAACATTTATGTCTTAATATGCTAGTTTATCATCAAATTCCCTCTTCTGCATAAATTTCCATTAGCACAATTTCAAAGCTTCGTCAAATTAAAAGATAATCACTAAAAAGGGTATAATAAATAAATCCATTGTTCAGGAAAAGCATAATTTTGGAGCACTTTTTTTAGCAATGACATTTAAGAATTATTTACCACGCTATGGGGCAGTTTCAGCAGACAAGAAATTAATAAGATTTTGTTTTTATTTTTTCTGAAAAATAGGATTTGAAATGTTAAATGCCATTTTACGGGAAATATAAGAACACAATCTTTATTTTTCATTCATTCCTAGCAATGAATAATGATAGGAATGCCTTTCAACTTCCAGTTAAGAATGATTGATTATTGACTTTTGAAAGTACTGGAAAACACGTTGTGTCTTAAAATGCAATATACAACGGAAAAGGAATTTTAACAGTTTTTGGCAGAATCACTTTAATTCCTGCAAAAAAGAATGTACTTTCAGTGAATATGTGGATCAGTCTGCACATCCCGCAATCTTATCAGTCTGTGTTATTTGGACGAAGAAGCAGTAGATCTTCTAGAGCGTGTGGTGAAGACTGATCAGACTGTGCAGACGTACAGGCTGATCTGAATATTCACTAAACATACAGAGTTTGTAGAAATAACTGTGTTTCAGAAAATTCAGTTTGCGCAATTGCAGAAAGTAAATATTCACATTTTAGGATACAATCATTTTTTTATTTTTTTTATTTTTTTTAAAATTCCTATCAGACTTATTATACAGTTCTCCATCAGTAGAATTAGGATCCAGTTTTTGAAGTGTTCTTATTTACTTTAAAAATAAGTAAGTAAATAAATAAATAAATAAATGAGGTTCATTTGAGAAACTTTATGATCGATTTATGATTATGATCATATCTTGTATTTTCATGTTTCTCCTCCAGAAAATATATGGTTGGTACTCATTAAAATTACCTCTGTGAGGTGATTCTAATAAATATACACAACAAAATTATTTAAGTGTAAAATGAAGACACACATCAATTATTATCAAATACTCTATGCTACATGAATTTGGAGTACTGTGCAATTAATGCGTATAATATCATGATATTTTCCAATTTTTATTTATTTACATATTTTTTTTTTTTATTTATACTATCCCCTTTTTGATCTTTCAAATGTTACATAATATTAGCCTGTGTATTTCTTAAGGAGGGTGAGGTATAGGATATACTCATTCCATATATTGTTTATTGGAAGTTTTATGATATGCAGGTGCACTTCCAAATCTGTTTGGATGAGAAAAAAAAAAGAAACATCATGCATAAACAGGTAATGCCTTAAAAGGATATAATGCTCGTATATTTGAAATTAAGACAACACCAGACGTAATGTAAAAAATATATATCGAAGAAGACTTACTTAAAAACTGCTAAGTCAGTTTTGAACAAATAAAAAAAAAAAACATTTCAATTTCATCCATTCATCTTTGATAAAAAGTCATTTTCATTTTAAACTATCGAATATATATAGATACAAAGTAATTTTACCAATATTAAAAAAGAGGAATACATGAAAATATGTGATAAATATAGGGCATCCGCGCACTCTGATTTGCTTCGTAGCTGCTCATCTGTACATTGTCTTATTCGATACGATTTGCCAATAGTCTTGCACATTATCTTCTAATATTTAACCTATTGTTACTGAATGAACTCACCCACCATATATACTGGAAGATTCTAATTTCGATTTTAGGTATGCCAGGCTATGTTATGTAGAGAAACAAATGGTTGAACTGTTTGCAAATAATGGATACCCTGATCAGACGTCACGTTCTGCGGCATTTGATCTGGGTCTCCACTGTTTGCCAATTACCCTTTTAGGAGTATCCAGACTACAATGTGCTATAAATGCAACATTGATTTGTATGTTCATCCGTGCATTTTGATCTGAATCGTTGCAGTTCGTCTGTACATTTTTATTATCATTATTATTCGAAAGGATCTGCTGTTTCTCCAGTGCATCGTCTTCTAATATTTAAGTATAGGTTGCAATATGCAAAATACTAGATTAGAATGTGCATCCGCGCACTCTGCTCTGGGTCATTGCTGCTCGTCCATACATTTGATCTGTTTATCCAGCACATCGTCTTCTAATATTAAAATATAGCGTTCTTAAGGTTAACAGCTTTGCATATACATGCCAAAAATGTTTTCATAGTGATAATATACTTTCATGAAAGCCCTCCAGCAAGATATTTGCCGACTGTCCACATAATTGCCATGATGTGCACAGTGCATCGTATTCGAAAAATAATGGCCCAAACAAGTAAAGATGGACCTATTTATATTTTACGATTCTGATCAGTCTGTGTATTAGATGGATACTGAGCGATTCATGTATTACAGTATTTTATACTAATGACCTGATCAGTGAACTGAGTGGACACCATTATGCACTAGACTGATCTACTCACTTTAATCTGAGTAACACCTATACTCAGAGGGACGTTTTCACTGGATAAGGATGTAATGAAAGGATTAGTATTGGTGACACATAATTCTAACAATAAATTTCAGTAAAGCAGATCATCTGTTCCAGAAGCATTTGTCTAAACGACAGTGTACATTTCATTTTAAAAAAAAAGGTGGGGGCGTGAGGGGGAGGGACACGAGGGGGATGGGGGGGGGGGAGAAATATTACTCAAAACAATAATGGCAATTCACAGGTTCGACGTAGTTCAGACTGGTGTAGAAAATCTTTCATCTTGACCCTGCTATGCAAACTGATCTGGTTTGGTCGGCACTGGTTGAATAGAAATAAGAAACGACCTTATGGTATTTGAGAACAGCTTAGACCAAGGTGATCCGGCATTTCCGCGCAGTCTGATCGTGGTCTACACATATCACCAACAGAATGGATTATGTCAACGATTCATTGTCCAGTTGAACCTTTATCACTCTCTGGGCTAACTCAGCAGATTGCAAATTCATGACCTCTTTTCTTATTTTCTCCCGTAAAACAGGTTTGACATTTCACGCAAATCTGCACTGAAGACAATTTGCAGGGGAAGTGAAGTCCTGTGGAGATAATATGTATGAACAGCCGACACCTGTTTTCAGGATAACATAAGAAAAATAATGCATCTTTCACCTTTTCCCATGATGCTGTCAAATTGTGCTACATGGAAGTCAAATAAAGAACTAAACTTGTATAAGTTTTATCTCTGGCATTTTTATTTATGG
Source organism: Anodontia alba (assembly GCA_964016985.1). Lineage (NCBI taxonomy): Eukaryota > Metazoa > Mollusca > Bivalvia > Lucinida > Lucinidae > Anodontia > Anodontia alba. The sequence continues at coordinate 6,318,393 of OZ024835.1, read as the reverse complement.
GATTATTTCCTATGACATTTTACCAGGTAGCCTCTGGCATTTTTATTTGTTGCATTTTTCCTCTAACATTTTTGCATATGGCATTTTCAGCTCTGGCATTTTTACCGCACACCTTAAAAACAAAAGTCAGAAAAGCCTGCCGATTTAAATGACAAATCGTAGCCATTTACATACATCTAAAATTATGCAATAATAATAATAATAATAATAATAATTATAAATAAAAATAAAATAAAAATAAAATAAAAAATAAAATAAAATAAATAAAATAAAATATAAAAGTAAGATAAATAAAATAAATATTTTCTTGGTTAAGGCATTCTGATATTGTCAAATCATTTGCAGGCAATTTGTATGAAATGCCAAAATCTGTTGTCAGGAAATTATATAAACTTCAAAATGTCATCTGCTAAATATTTTATACCGAGTACTATGTGCTAAAACATGTAATTGTCAAAAGACGTTGATTGTCATGATTGCAGTGTAAAAATAATAGGCTTCACAAAGTATAATAATTAATCATGTTAATTGTTTCGAAAATACCAAAATATATTTTATAAAGAAAATATAAATGAATAAAATAAAATAAAATAAATATGATTTTAATACGTAGATACAGAGTACTTTAGTTGTAATAAACACGGTTTAATACGGTCCAACAGGTATTTATGATTCGATTGGTCTAACATACAAACGGTGCGAAACGGTCAAATGATTGGCCGAAACGGAAAAAGCGTTTCGATAAGGCAAGCTGATTGGCCGAAACGGTGAAAAGCGTTTCGAGAAAACGTTTGTATCTCCTCAGTGCGCATATGCAAATTAAGCGTTTGAGTGAAACGCTTTGCTATGTAATTTGATTGGCCGAAACGATATGAAACGCTAGAAACGTTGTCGAAACGCAAACGTTATGCCACGATTTTAAAACGCATCCCAAACGCATAAACGGACAAGAAAAACGTAATCGCTACTGTATCACTTTATTTATTTATTTATTTCTTTATTCATTTTTTTATCTATTTTTTGATAGTTTTTTTTTTTTCTAAAAAAATAAAAGTGTTTTTTCTTGCATTGCTAAAATACTGAATAGGAATATATAATTAAAAGTATTTATTTATTTATTTATTTTATTTATTTATTTATTTTTTCTAAAGTAAATAAGATCACAAACTGAAACTTTATCCTACTAATGGAACACTTTATAATAAATCTGATAGGAAATTTAAAAAATAATTGTATCCAAAAATGTGTATATTTATATTCTGCAATCAAACAAACTGAATTTTCTGAAACACAGTTATTTCTACAAACTAGTATGTATGGTTAGTGAAGATTCAGATCAACTTAATCAGTCTTCACCACATGCTCTATATAAGATATTCTGCTTCTTCTTCCAAATAGCACAGACTGATCAGGTTGCAGAGATGTGCAGGCTGATCCCAGCCTTCACTGAGCATACATGTTATTTTGCAGAAATTAATGTAATTTCTTTCTTTAGTACCTGTCAAAAACTGTGAAATTATTTTTCCATTGTATATTGCATTTTTAATGACAAAATATGTTTTCCAGTACTTTCAATAATCAATCATTATTTACTAAAATCAGAAGGACATTATTTTTATACTTTAAACCCCTGGGAAAGAAAGAAAAATAAAGAAAAAATCTTATTTTTCCCAGAAAATAGGATTTGGCATTTCATGCACATTATCTCCATTGGAGACCATTTGAATGAAATGTCAAATACTGTTTTACGGGGAAAATAAGAAAATCTTATTAATTTGTCGTCTGCTGAATCTGCCCATAGCGTGGAGAATGATAATTCTCAAATGTCTGTGCGGAAAAAAAAAAAGGCTACAAAATTATGCTTTTCCTGATTTATTTATTTTACCCTGTCAGGGATTATCTTTTGACAAAGCTACTAAAATAGTGCTACTTGAAATTTACGCAAATAAGAAACAGATTGAGAGGTTGATGTTTTTGAGGCATAAGTTTCTGTATTTCTCCATAAAACATGTTGTGGGTATTTGTTTGTGTTGAGGATTTACGGCCCAGTCAACCAAATGGGGTCAAGTCGTGCGCGGTCAGTTTACCTAATCACACGTTTACTGGGCAGGCTTAGTCCTCTAAGCGGTTAACCAGTATTGTGCACATTCTTTCGTAAGAAACTGACATCTGCCCTTCTTGAATCTGCGGAAGGGAGAGAATGACCGTAGAAAATATTTCATGATCAATCTCCACGAAAGAATGATGCCGACCTCGGCGGGGGTTGAACCCGCGACTTCCTGGTCTCCAGTCGGACGGCGCATCCAACTGAGCCAAGGAGGCCGGCTATATTGTGGGTATTCATTAGAGCTGCCTTGGAGAGACAATTCTGATGAATAACAACCAGCTATGTTCTATTGAATCAAAAATAAATAAATAAAAATAAATAAAAATACTAATACTAAAATAAAAAAAAAAAACAAAAAAAAAACAAAAAAAAAAAAAACATTAAATTATAACCAAATAACCAACTTACCAGTTTCTCTGTCTTCATCATAAACTTTACTGATATCAAATCTTATTTCCCCATATTAGGCCCCTACCTATAAGGGTAGCCAAAGGCACCAAGGATTTCTTATATTTATCAGCGAATGGTCATTAGGGTGTTATGCAATTCAAACTGTGTCTTTAATTATAAGCAGAGAAAGTTTCATGGTTGAGTAGAAACGCAAAAACAAGCTGTTTTTTTTTTTTTTTTTTTTTTTAAACTTCGGGCCGGGATGCACAGTCAGAGGTGTACCTTCAAATATTACGGAAACACGCCTATTCAATTATATAGACATTTTCATCTCCAAAAACTGAAAATTTTCAGATAAAAAAAACTCTTATATTTTTCATATTTCTGCTCAAAACATAGATTGTGGTACTCGTTAGAACCGCCTCGACGAGGCGGTTCTAACGAGTACCCACAATTAATGTTTTGAGCAGATATAAGAAAAATAATGTATACCCCTGTAAACCCCAGTTTTTTTATATAAAAGCGGGGTTAAAGGGGGTCAAAATTATATAGGCATGTTTTCGTGATGAATTGTTTCTTCTGCCTTTTCAAAAAGGGTCTATTCTACAAGAAAAGAAATTGCCTCCAAGTAGAATAAATCATTTGCATTTAGAGCAGACACCTTTGATAGCAAATGCTTTCCTTTCAGACCTAAACAAATTGCTTTTAGAGTACTGAAGCAAGTTATTTTCTTTTAGAATAGATTCGTTTTCTTAAAACGGAAAATTGTAGGCCCTTTACGAAGGTACTTGTTTTACAGTAAAGCAAACAGGAAGGCATAAACGTTGTCTCACATTTTCACATTGAAACAACAAAAAAAAACAAAAAAAAAACAAAAAAAAAAAAAAAAACACATTTTCACATTGCAAATAAATAAATAAATAAATAAATAAAATAAAAATAAAAAATGCGGTATCCATTCACCTTTTCATGCGACTTTCTTTCATTGTTTTTCGGTTCAGAACAGTAAACCCCCGTTATAAGACAGCATGTGTTCCAAAGATATTGTAATTAATAGGAATTCGCTGTTGTACAGAATACTTAATACACAGATTAATATGTAAGAAAGGTCTTGTTCCGTTCTTGTTTCCTCATAGAAAATATGTTTTTGATAGTTGTAAGAATCACTCGATTCTAACAAAAATCCAAACCACATGTTTTTAAGTATCAAATACAATATTCTTGTATAATTTGTGACTAATTGTTACCTCTTAAGCAAAAGTTTCGTGACAGTCAAATTGTCATTAAAACGAATTTTGTCGTTGTATTGAGTGTCGGTATAAAGAAGTTTGTCTGTACATGTGAAAACTGGGTACAATGATTGTTTGTCTTGACACCTATTAGTCATTCCCTACAGAAACGGTGCGAACAGCAAGAACACAGTATTTAAAATTATATTATTAATGATACTGTATGTCGCTAAACCTTTCTTCGTAGTATGTTCCTCACCTCATTTTCATTGTATGTTCCCCAATTCTTCTTAGCTGTATGTTGCTTAACTTTTCTCTGGTGTCAAGGGAAAGCTAAGCTTTCGTGGTTATAGCATGTTCTGAATATCCTCACTTATATTTAATAACATTTAGATTTGTTATTCCTCTTATAAGCGATGCGTTCATTTCATTACGAAAACACGCCTATTCAAATATACTGAAAAGTTCACCATCAAAAAAATGAAAATTTTCAGATTAAAAATTCTGATATTTTTTCTTATTTCTGCTCAAAACATAGATTGTGGGTACTCGGTAGACCCGCCTCGGTGAGGCGGTTCTAACGGGTACCCACAATCTATGTTTTTTGAGCAGAAATAAGAAAAATAATGTATACCCCTGTAAACCCCAGTTTTACTATATAAAAGTGGGGCTTAAGGGGGTCAAAATTATATAGGCGTGTTTTCGTGATGTAATCGAGAATGGTACATATATACTTATATTTCTACCACATGTCTACCAAATGTCTATGAACAAAACGATCATTGTGTGATACATTTGTATTGTATTAGAACTCCTCTTCCTTGAATGTTCCTTAATTATGCTTCCTTGTATTTTGCTCAACTCTTCTTTATAGTACATCCTGATCTGCTTCCTTGTATGTTCCTCAACTCATATTCATTGAATGCTTCTTTAAATACTTAACGCTTCATTAATTTATGTACCTCAACTCTTGTTTATTTTGTGTACTTCGAATCTTCTTTATTTTATGTACCTCAACTTGTCTTATTTTTTTTTACCTTAGCTCTTGTTTCTTTTATGTACTTTAACTCTTTTTTCATTTTATATACCTTAGCTCTTCTTTATTGTAACCTCAACTCTTCTATATCTTATGTACTTCAACACTTTTTAAACCTTCTTTATTTTTATGTACCTCAAATCTCCTTTGTTTCGTGTACCTCAAATCGTCTTTATTTTCTGTACCTCAACTCTTCTTAACTCTTGTTTATTTTTATGTACCTCAACTCTTCTTAATTTCATGAACCTAAATTCTTCTAAACTCTTCTTTTTATGCACCTCAATTATTCTTTATTATGTCCTCAAATCTTCTCGATTTTATTTACATTAAATCTGTTGTTTTTTTTATTTACCTCAACTCTTCTTTAATTTATGTACCTCAACTCTTGTTGACTCTTGTTTATTTCATGTACCTCAACTCTTCTGTATTTCATGAACCTAAACGCTTCTTTACTCTTTTTTTATTTTATGTACCTCAACTTTTCTTTATTTTATGTACCTCAAATGTTTTGTTTATTTTATGTAACTCAACTTTTATTGTATGTTCCTCAACTTTTCTTCATTGTATTATCTTCAACTGTTTTTAATTGTTTTTCCTCATTTCTGTAGGTTTCTCAATTCTGTAGCATTGTATGTTCTTAACACTTCTCCTTTTTATGTTGCTCAACTCTGTTTTAGTGTGTGTTCCTCAACTCTGTTTTATTGAATGTTCTTAAACTCTTTTTCTTTATATGTTCCTTAATTCTTCTTTATTTTATATTTATAAACTCTTCCTCAACTCTCCTTTCTTCTATGTTCCTCAATCCCTCATCCTATATGTTCCTTAACTCTTCTTCAATATGTTTCTCAGCTTTGTTCATTGTGTGTTTTTGAACGCACCTCTGTTGTTTGTTCCAAAACCCTACTTCATTATAAACTTCTGAACTCTGTTTCTTTATATTTTCTTCATCTCTTCTTTACTGTGTATTTCTTAAAAAAAAAAAAAAAGGTAAGAGAAAAGTCCAGGGAGTGCCACATTCCCAAACCGCAGCCCTTCCCAGACCCCAAGAGGAAGAGGAAACCGACAAATCTGAATAAGCACAAACCGAACAAACGCACTAAAAGCACTAAGATTAGCTATCTCTTCCCAAAGCGAGGTAATCGCAATACTAAAAGGACTGAAAAACACAAGAACAAAATGACACACGGAAAGACATACAACAAATCGCCTCGTAGAATAAACCACAAAGCAACAAAGAGTAAGACTAACACCGAGACCATTAACTTTTCTTTAATGTATGTTCCACAACTTTTCATCATACATTTTCTTCAAATCTTTTTCCATTATACATTTCTTATTCTTATGTTTCTCAACTCAAACTGTTCTTCTTTCCATGCCTTGGGAAAGTTGTGAATCGTATTTCTGACAGTTTGGGTAATCTTTTAGTGCTTTTCGTACGTTTGTTCGATTTGTGCTTGTTTGGATTTGTCTGTTTCCTCTTCCTCTTGGGGTCTGGGAAGGGCTGCGGTTTGTGATTGTGGCACTCCCTGGACTTTTCTCTTACCTTTTTTTTATACGTGGCTATGCTTCACTCTTTAATTGCACAACGGCGGTTCGGGCCTCAGACTCAATGACGGCCTCTTCGTAAAACTTTAACCAGTGGGTTGAGGCTTGACGATATGTCTTTGGCTTGGCCCGCCGTGGTTCAACTACTGGCTGTCATTTACTCTGGCATGCAGTCGAATTAGCCATCAGTACTCGTCTTTGTTTACTATAGAGATTAATTTGATTTTTAAGTTTTCGCTTTGATGCATAGAATGAGTTGGGAGCCTTTATGCGAACAGAATTTTTATGTGTTTCTGTATTAAGAGTAGCATCGGGACCCAGGGTGAAGTTAGCTAGCTCAAAAAGTGCTTTAACTCCCTCCCCCCCCCCCCCCCCCCGCCCCCGGTGGTTTACTCTACTGACCGTTCTAAGGCGCTGGTCCCGGTGTTAGTCTTACTCTTTCTTGCTTTGTGGTTTATTCTACGAGGCGATTTGTTGTATGTCTTTCCTTGTGTCATTTTGTTCTTGTGTTTTTCAGTCCTTTTAATATTGCGATTACCTCGCTTGGGGAAGAGAGGGCTAATCTTAGTGCTTTTTGTACGTTTGTTCGATTTGTGCTTGTTTGGATTTGTCAGTTTACTCTTCCTCATGGGGTCTCGGAAGGGCTGCGTTTTGAGTTTGTGGCACTCCCTGGACTTTTCTCTTAACTTTTTTTTTTTACACATTTAAGGAAGCTAGATACATTTTCAGAGGAGGTAATACTGTCGAAATTATTTGCCTTTTCTCTGGGTACAACATTACAAAAACACGCCCATTCAAATATATTTAAAATATCACCACTAAAACCCGATTTTTTTCAGAAAAAAAAAATCTGATATTTTGCATTTTTCTGCTCAAAACATATATTGTGGGTACTATATGTAGTTAGAACCGCCTCGCCGAGTCGGTTCTAATGAGTACCAATAACCTATGTTTTAAGCAGAAATAAGAAAAGCAATGTACACTCCTGTAAACACAAAGAAAAAGTAAGAGAAAAGTCCAGGGAGTGCCACAATCACAAACCGCAGCCCTTCCCAGACCCCAACAGGAAGAGGAAACAGACAAATCAAAACAAGCACAAATCGAACAAACGTACGAAAAGCACTAAGATTAGCTCTCTCTTCCCCAAGCGAGGTAAGCAAGCATCGTATTGTCCCGTGTGTGGACATACACGTTTATGTGTGAGGACAGGCATGTAGGAAATGGTTAGGATGAGCTAGCACTTTATTATCCAAAGCGTAGACGCGGACGTACATGTACGTATTGTGTTTGTTGAACTATTACCTTATTGCCCAGTACATAGACACGCACGTATGATATGGTTAAGCTGAGCTACAATCTCACTGTTCAGTGCGTAGACGGTGGCGTACATGTACGGAGTGTTTATTTTGAACTATCACCGTATTGTCTAGTGTGTAGACGTACATGTACATGTACGTAGTGTGTATTGTCTAGGGCGTAGTTGCGGGCGTACATGTACATATTGTTTATTTTGAAATATCACCGTGTTGTCTAGTTCGTAGACGCGGACGTCGTACATTTACGTATTATTTATTTTGAACTATCACCATATTGTCAAGTGCGTAGACACGTATGTTTGTAATGGATAGGATAAGCTACCACTATATATATCAAGTGCGATGACACGCATGTATGTAATGGTTAGGATGAGCTTACACTATGTTGTCGAGTGTGTATCGCGCACGAACATGTACGTACATGTAGTATGTATGCTGAACTTTCATCGTATTGTCTAGTGCGTAGACGCGGGCTTACATGTACTTATTGTTTATTTTGAACTGTCAGCGTTTTGTATAGTGTGTAGACACGCACGTATGAAATGGTTACGATGAGGTAGCACTGTACTGTACTGTAAACGCGGGCATACATGTACGTAGAGTTTATTTTGAACTATCACCGTTTTCTTCAGTGTGTAGACTCGCATGTATGAAATGGTTATAATGAGCTAGCACTATATTGTCCAGTGCGTAGACACGCATGTATGTAATGGTTATAATGAGCTAGCATTATATTGTTCAGTGTGTAGACTCGCATGTATGAAATGGTTATAATGAGCTAGCATTATATTGTTCAGTGTGTAGACTCGCATGTATGTAATGGTTAGGATGAGCTAGCACTATATTGTCCAGTGCGTAGACATGGGCGTACATGTAGGTATTAATTATTTTGAACTATCACCATCTTGTTCAGTGTGTAGACACGCACGTATGAACTGGTTAGGATGAGCTAGTTCTGCACTGTCCAGTGTCTAGACACGGGCGTACATGTAAGTATTGTTTATTTTGAGCTATCACCGTGTTGACCAGTGCGTAAACACGCACATATGAAATGGTTAGGATGAGCTAGCACCATCCTGTCTAGTGCGCAGACGCGGGAGTACATGTACGTACTGTTTAGTTTGAACTATCCCCGTATTGTTCAATGTGTATAAAATTGTCAGGATGAACTAGTACCATATTGTCCTGTGTGTAGACACGCACGTATAAAATGGTTAGGATGAACGTTCACCATTTCTGTCCAGTGTGTAGACATGCACGTTTGAATAACGATGAGTAGCATCGAACTGTCCAGTACATAGTGGCGGGAGTACATGTACGTTTTGTTTCTTTTGAACTATTACTTTCTTGTTCAGTGTATAGACACGCACGAATGAAATTGTTAGGGTGACCTACCTTTGTGTTGTCCAGTGCGTAGACGCGGGCGTACATGTACGCATTGTTTATTCTGAGCTATCACCGTGTTGTCCAGTGCTAAAACACGCACGTATGAAATGGTCAGGGTAAGCTACCTTCGGTTTTTTTCCAGTGCGTAAAATGCACGTATGAAGAATTAAATGGGTTTGCTGAGCTTGCATCGCATTGTCTAGTGAGTAGACGCAGACATATGTAATAGCCCCTTCTCAAGTTATATGCATACCATAGCTACCATTATCAGAACAAGGCTTAATGAGTACATATGTAAAACAACGGCTTCCTCAACAAGTAATACTTCCAGTAGTAAACAAAAGATTTCAAATCAACATTGCTGTGTATCTCTTTTCCATTCTTATAGGAGATATGATCCATTATTACCTTTTCATAACTTTTCATTAGACAAAGCTTTAAAGACGTCATGAAATATTAAGATAAGAAGAGATTAATATTCTTCTCCGGAACGAAAGGGCCAGTGGTCCTGGGTCTTGGATACAGCATTTGGGACATGGGCCCAAAAGTTTGAAAAAAAAAGATAACCTTTGGTCGACCTTGACTTTTTTTCTGAAAGAATATAGGCAATACTTTTGAAAATCCTCTTATCTGTTACGAAGGTGTACAAGACGTATACGTCTATCTTGACGTTGCGTCGTAATGCGCGGACGTCCGCTCCTAGGACGGTCATTTAACCTACCGGTAACTCTAAGACGCTGAACTAACCGCGATATCGTCGACTCGTGCACCCCAAATTGGTGCGCGACGTCACGTTGCGACCGACCCTGCAAAATTAGAGCAATAGCTCTACCCCTATCCAGTTGCGATAAGCGTACCATTTCTCTCAACAAACTCAAACAACAAACGTTTTGTGCAACCGACACGAATGGAACGAAAGTTCGATTTGGTAATGTGTTAAAGTCTCTACCACGAGACACTACCCGTGCAGCACGGATATAACGAAATTCAGGTACAGCGATATTGTGTAGCCTGTGTTCACGCTTCAGTGATTTTGTGTGATCCATACACGGGGAAGTAAATTAATGTCACCAAATACAGAAAACTAGATCAGTTTGTTCACAAACAAACTTTCAGTATTTAAAAATTTGAACTTGCGTTTCTTTTTTCCCCAAGTATATAAGAAGCCACTATAATGTCAGAGACGCTGGCTTTTATGATCAATATTCATGAGGAATATTAAAAGAGGGCTATGGGTAGGATGAATAGGATGAGCTCCATTGCGTATCATTGTATTGTCTAGTACGTAGCACAGACGCATGAAATTAGTAGGACGACTTAGTACCGTATTGTCCAGTTCGTACGTGAAGTAGCACCAGTCTTTTATTTATTTATTTATTTATTTATTACTTTCGTTTTCAGCTCGCATTCGCGAACGTGCAAATTAAATTTGGTAGCGTGAACTAGTGCATCATTTTCTAGCGCGTAGACGCGGACGAATGAAATGGCTAGAATAAGCTCTCATCATATTGTCTAGAACGTAGACGTGGATGTCTGAACTAGGTAAGATTGGCAAAAACCGTATTGTCCACTACGTAGTTGAGGGTATATAAATTGTCCAGCGCTAGACTCAGACGAACAAAATGGGTAAGCTGAGCTACAAAATTTCATTAAAAAATTTAATAAACGAAAACATGAAATAGAAAAGAAATGAGTTATGGAAATTCCCAGAAGATTACACAATACTGAATGGCATTTCTCTTAAGTTATCAGAAAAGAATTCATTTTCAAATGTACTTGAAATGGTAAAACAGAACAATATACAAATGACTTGTCAAGGACGAGTAGTTTGTGATATATATATTACAAAATTTCGCGAAATTTGTATCCATTTTAAAGGAGATTAAGCTAAAAATAAAATGCGAAACTCATCCAATAACTATTATCAAATATTCCACCTTAACACGCCCTCTGAACACTGTATCAAACACAGAAAGAACGAACAGCGAGGAATTGCAACGGAAATACCGCCTTTGAACGGTTAACAAGTAATTTGTTGTGGGTGCGGGGCGTGGGGCGGGTACAATCTGAATGAAGTGGTGTATTCAATTTCAATATATATGTAGATATGTAGATGTATCGTATTTAGTCCAAGTATCGGGTAAGACTAGCCTGATTAAACAATTCGCGCATAGATATGACATGGAAAAGCGGAAGTACGATCTGCGTCTGCACCATTTGTTACATATTCCGCAGTTTCTTGTGTGTGTGTGTGTGTGTGTGTGTGTGTGTGTGTGTGTGTGTGTGTGTGTTTCGTTTACAACACACCGGCAGGTAGTAAAACGAACTTGTTCAAAATGCTGGTCAAGTTTGGTGAGGAAGGAATTAACTCTTTAGGTGCCAAATTTTAGACGACGGTTTTGTCTTTTTTTTTTTTAAACTATCGTCTGGAAAGACTGGAAAAAAGTTTATCTGTAAAGCTGAAAGACTGAATGTCAAACAGAGTAGATTCTGATGAGACGGATCATTATGAGCCGTCTCATCTGGATCTGCGCTGCTTGCAAAAGCCTATTATTATCACTTGTGGCAAGTGAAAGAGTTACGGTATCCAATATTTAAGATTAATATGTAATGTCATCTCAATATCCATATTTAATGTTTTATATGTACTTTATATTTTAGCTGGTTATAAATAGTGTTTGTATTTATCATTGAGTTGTAAATGTTTTGCAGTTTCTTTTTGCAAAAAGATACTTAAAAATCTATGAATCTAACGTCTTGTGTTATCTTTGAGCCGTGCCATGCAAAAACGTGTCTTCGAGCGTATGCGGACAGCGAAGACCCTTATCAGCCTGTGCGGTCAGCCTGCGCATCCACACAGTCTGAACAGGTCTTCGATGTACGCTAACTGAATCATTGAACACTATAAATAGTATCAATGGAAAGTAAATCCCCCTGGATCTGAATCGGTGCATTTTATGCATGCTCGAAGACAGTTTCGCTTGGTGCGACCCATATTTCCTCCCTACATGTAAACAATGGTGCCAAAATAAACTTACAAACGAAATCTCGCACATGTGCGCACAGTGAAGATTCTGATCAGCCCATTACGAAAACATGCCTATTCAAATATACTGAAAATTTTACCACCAAAAAAAAATGAAAATTTTCAGACAAAATATTCTGATATTTTTCATATTTCTGCTCAAATCATAGATTGTGGGCACTCGGCGAGGCGGTTCTAACGAGTACCCACAATCTATGTTTTTGAGCAGAAATAAGAAAAATAATGTACACCCCTGTAAACACCAGTTTTGCTATATAAAAGTGGGGTTTAAGGGGACCAAAATTATATAGGCATGTTTTCGTGATGCCGAACATCCACGCAGTCTGATCACAATCTTCACTAGGTGCATGTTTGGATAGCCACGGATACAACGTTTCTTGGTTTAAACGTATTTTATTTTTTATCAAAAATCACAACACAGTCATACATACATACAATATTTATTAGAATTTGAACGAAGTTTCTTCATTTGGACAACGACGACTCCGACTGTCAGAATGTATACTTACTCACGTTGTTGCTCAAATTTAACATCACGAAAACATGCCTATATAATTTTGACCCTCTGAAACCCCACTTTTATATAGTAAAACTGGGGTTTACAGGGGTATACATTATTTTAATTATTTCTGCTCAAAAACATAGATTGTTGGTACTCGTTAGAACCGCCTCTGTGAGGCGGTTCTAACGAGTACCAACAATCTATGTTTTGAGCAGAAATGTGAAAAATATTTGAATTTTTTGTCTGAAAATTTTCAATTTTTCGGGGATTAACTTTTCAGTATATTTGAATAGGCGTGTTTTCGTTATGTATGTCAAGTCTTCCCCGCTGAGTCTGTCCAAATTCCTTGTTTCTATAATAACACCAAAGCACTGACAGCACTGGTGAACCACCAGTGCTGTCAGTGTTTTGATTTTATTATGGAAACAAAGGACCCGATTATCTCTGAATCTCTGAATCTGAAAATGGCCCTGAACGGGGACGTTAAGTTTTAAACAACTGGCCCACCTCTCTTCTTTCCAAGTTAAGTTATCACAAATCTAGATATGAAAGTACAAACACAAAAAACGAGGCTTGGTGCCTCGCAAAAAAAAACAAAAAAACAAAAAACAAAAAAAAACCTAAACAGCCGTAAGCCACAAAATGATATCATAATCAACACCATATAATCACTGTGATTGGTTTCACTCTTTGCATGCTGGGTAATTTTGCATGCTTTTTTTGTCGCCTGTGGAAAAAAATCTTTCAAGAATACATTAGAGTGTCAACAAGTTTGGATCCAGATCAGGCCCGACGCCTGATCTGGGTCCAAACTGTTATCAAAAGTTTATCAAAAGACGACAAAAGTCGCATTAGCGGGAAACGAGTTGAAATAAAATACTGCCGTCAGTATCAACTTGATTATATTTTTTTTTACTAGCGAATCAGCAAATAATAATGCTTTTGGCTACACACGAATAAATAACAATGATTTTGGCTATAAACTAAACCCTAAACTATATGACTAAGTGTACAAAATCAAATACATAATCACTACAATCAAACAAATATAACACTGCATGAATTTAAATAGACTGCTAATGCAGATAGAGCATAAGACCTTACGCTGTTCTCAGACTTAAAAAAAAATATATAGTTTCATAAGAAACCTACTTGAAGTTGAAGACATTGTCGGTAAATTTTGCTAGTGACAACCAAGAAATACGATTATAAAATTCCCTCCTTAAGCTGCAAAAGATTGGACAGTCTAAAAGATTATGATATGGAAATGGATTGCTGCTCCAGTAATGTCCCACACATGAGTTATATTGCTCCAGTAATTTCACACACATGCGAAAAAGCTGTTGTTGTTCCAGTAATGCTCCACACATGCAAAACCGCTATTGTTGTTCCAGTAATGCACCATGCATGTGAAAAAGTATTGTTGCTCCAGTAATGTCCCACACATGCGGAAAAGCGGTTGTTGTTCCAGTAATGTCCCACACATGCAAAACCGCTATTGTTGTTCCAGTAATGCACCATGCATGTGAAAAAGTATTGTTGCTCCGGAAATGTCCCACACATGCGAAAAAGCTATTGTTGCTCCAGTAATGTCCCACACATGCGAAAACGCTGTTGTTGTTCCAGTAATGCACCATGCATGTGAAAAGATATTGTTGCTCCAGTAATTTCACACACATGCGAAAAAGCTGTTGTTGTTCCAGTAATGTCCCACACATGCGAAAACGCTATTGTTGTTCCAGTAATGCACCATGCATGTGAAAAAGTATTGTTGCTCCGGTAATGTCCCATACATGCGAAAAAGCTATTGTTGCTCCAGTAATGTCCCACACATGCGAAAACGCTATTGTTGTTCCAGTAATGCACCATGCATGTGAAAAAGTATTGTTGCTCCAGTAATGCACCATACATGCGAAAAAGCTATTGTCATTCTAGTAATACACGAATTATTTGACAAGGTATTCTTGCTCAAGTAATACAACAAGCATGAAAAAAAGCTATTGTAGTTCAAGTAGTTCACGAATCATGTTAAAATATTTGACTGTTCTCCAGTAAAGGACCACACATGTGAAAAGGTATTGTCTATAGTAATGTCCCTCACGTGCTAAAAACAGCTATTGTTGCTCCAGTAATACACCAAGCATGTGAATAAGATATTATTGCTCCAGTAATGCCCTAAACATGCGAAAAAGCTATTGTGGATTCAGTTATACACCAAGCGTGTGAAAAAGTTTTGTTGCTCAAGTAATGTCCCATACATGCGAAAAAAAAAATTAGTTCCAGTAATACACCAAGCATGTGAAAAAGTATTCATTACGAAAACACACCTATTCAAATATATAGAAAATTTCACCTACAAAAAATTGAAAATTTTTAGATAAAAACGCTGATATTTTTCATATTTCTGCTCAAAACATAAATTGGTACTCGTTAGAACCGCCTCGCCGAGGCGGTTCTAACGAGTACCCACAACCAATGTTTTTGAGCAGAAATAAGGAAAATAATGTATACCCCTGTAAACCCCAGTTTCACTATGTAAAAGCGGGGTTTAATGGGGTCAAAATTATATAGGCATGTTTTCGTGATGGTTATTCCAGTAAAGCACCACACATGTGAAAAGATATTGTTGCTCCAGTAATACCCCACACATGCGAAAACGCTATTGTTCCTTCAATAATGCTCTACACGTGCAAAAAGCTATTGTTTGTCCAGTAATGCACCACACATGTGAAAAGATACTTTTGCTCCAGTAATGCCCCACACATGCAAGAACGCTATTGTTGTTCCAGTAATGCCCCACATATGCAAGAACGCTATTGTTGTTCCAGTAATGCCCTACACATGCAAGAACGCTATTGTTGCTCCAGTAATGCCCCACACATGCAAAAACGCTATTGTTGTTCCTGTAATGCCCCACACATGCAAGAACGCTATTGTTGCTCCAGTAATGCCCCACACATGCAAGAACGCTATTGTTGTTCCAGTAATGCCCCACACATGCAAGAACGCTATTGTTGCTCCAGTAATGCCCCACACACGCAAGAACGCTATTGTTGTTCCAGTAATGCCCCACACATGCAAGAACGCTATTGTTGCTCCAGTAATGCACCACACACGCAAGAACGCTATTGTTGTTCCAGTAATGCCCCACACATGCAAGAACGCTATTGTTGTTCCAGTAATGCCCCACACATGCAAGAACGCTATTGTTGCTCCAGTAATGCCCCACACATGCAAGAACGCTATTGTTGTTCCAGTAATGCCCCACACACGCAAGAACGCTATTGTTGCTCCAGTAATGCCCCACACACGCAAGAACGCTATTGTTGTTCCAGTAATGCCCCACACATGCAAGAACGCTATTGTTGTTCCAGTAATGCCCCACACATGCAAGAACGCTATTGTTGTTCCAGTAATGCCCCACACATGCAAGAACGCTATTGTTGTTCCAGTACCGCACCACACATGCAAGAACGCTATTGTTGTTCCAGTAATGCCCCACACATGCAAGAACGCTATTGTTGTTCCAGTAATGCTCCACACATGCAAGAACGCTATTGTTGTTCCAGTAATGCCCCACACATGCAAGAACGCTATTGTAGTTCCAGTAATGCCCCACACATGCAAGAACGCTATTGTTGCTCCAGTAATGCACCACATGTGTGAAAGGGTATTGTTGTTCCAGTAATGTATCACACATGTAAAAAGATATTGTTGTTCCAGTAATGTACCACATATGTTAAAAGCACTGCTTCTTCAGTAATGCACCACACACGGGAAAAGATATTGTTGTTCCAGTAATGCACCACACCTGTAAAAAACACTACTGCTCGAGTATTGCACCATGTGAAAATATCTTGTTGCGCCATTAATAGACCATTCCTGTGGAAACGCACTGTTGCCCCGGTAATGCACCAATCATTTGACAAGGTGTGGATCCAATAATGCGCCACACATATAAAAAGACATCACTGCGCTAGTGATACATCACACATGTAAACTTTCAGTGTTGCTCTACTAATCTACCACGCATCACTAATATGCCTGTATAATTTAGACCCGTTTGTTCCTTGACAATCTGTAGTAAAAACAGTGTATTATTATTAAAATTTGTTGCCAACATTAATTCAGCGATACGATAAAAATCATATTATTTTTGATCCAAGTCAAAAACGATGACTTATTGAAATTTTACAGACTGTCAGATGCCACATTTTATGATCGTATTAATACTATATACCAAAAATGTCTACTTCTGAGGAATATGGAGCCTTTAAGTTGAGAAGATACACTTTTTACAACATTTCTCACACGTGAGAAAAATTGTGTGATTTCTTGTTTAATTTCCTGAACACAAAACCACATCTAAAAAGGCGTCTGCTCAAAAAGAAAAGCACTCACTCTTTTTAGAGTAGATCTTTTTTCAGAAGGGGACAAAACATTTTGTCAGAGTTGTCTCTCTTAATACTGTATCAATTCTAATTAATTCTTTGAAAAAATAAAAGTAGAAAGAAAGGAAAAAACAAACAAAACAAAAACTACAGTGAACCCTTGTCACAACGACAGCATTTGTTCCTAAAGATATTGCCATTATAATGAATTTGCTGTTGTAAAGAATTCTCAATGAGTATAATGATATGCAACAAATGTAATGTTTAATTTAATTTCTTTATAAACCGTACGTTTTGGACATTTGTTAGAATCGCCTCGGTGATGCGATTCTAACAAATATCCAAAACATGTTGTTTGAAGTACTGTATAATAATGCTACTGCATAATTTCTGATTAACTGTCACCTTTTGAGACAGGGTTTCCGTGCTAGTCAATTTTCAGTATAACGAATTTTGTCGTTGTATGGAGTGTCGGTATAACGAGGTTTGACTGTATCAATAATGATCTCTAGCTGAAATACATCTTGCAATGCTATCGTCCCAGTCAGTACCCTCAGTGCTGTAATTATTCCGGGATACCGATGTGTGCTTCTATAAAGAAAAGGCACCCATGCAACACTGACAGCTGTTGTATCTAATTTTCAGGACCCATTACGAAAACTTGCGTATATAATTCTGACCCCCTTAAACCCCACTATTATATAGTAAAACTGGGGTTTACAGGGGTATACATTATTTTTCTTATTTCTGTTCAAAAACACAGATTGTGGGTATTCGTTAGAACCGCCTCGTTGAGGCGGTTATAACGAGGCGGTTCTAACGAGTACCCACAATCTAAATTTTGAGCAGAAATATGAAAAATATCAGAATTTTTTTATCTGAAATTTGTCATTTTGTGGTTGTAAAATTTTCAGTGTATTTGAATAGGCGTGTTTTCGTAATGCAGAGTAGCCAGTTTTGGTTATTTTAGGCCTGATGACGGACGCACGGAAAAATAATGTTGTTCTCACACGCCCTTATTTTGAGGGGAAAGTGATGTAGCAAGTTTAGTTGAATTTCACCTCGTAGGAGGGGATATCATGACGGACAGATGGACGGATGACGGACGCACGGAAAAATAATGCTGCTTACGCACATCCTTACTATGAGGGGAAGTGATGTAACAAGTTTGATGAATTCCGCCCAGTGGTTTAGGAGGAGACAGCGTGACATACAGATGGACGGACGAAGGACATACAGCCGCACAGAAAAAAATGTTCTCGCACACCCTTACCATGAGGGGAAGTGATGTAGCAAGTTTGGTTGAATTCCGCCCTGTGGTTTAGGAGGAGAAAGCGTGACGGACAGTTTGACGGATGGACGGATGCACAGAAAAATAATATTGTTCTCACACACTCTTACCATGAGAGGATACGATGTTGCAAGTTTGGTTGAATTCCGACCAGTGGTTTAGGAGATAGCGTGACGGACAAATGAACGGACAACGCACGCATGGACGGACACGCAGAAAAAAAATAATGTTGCTCTCGCACACCCCAACCCTGAGGGACAGTGATGTAGCAAATTTGGTAAAATTCCGCCCTGTAGTTAAGGAGGAGATAGCGTGAAGGACAGACGGACGGACAGATGAAGGCGTTCACAATATCCCCATCGCTTTTTTTTCAAAAAGCGTAGAGATAAAAATCACGGACTGAGTTCAAAGATCTCAAGGATTAAGAAAATATAAACTACACTGTAATGAAGTGTTGGAGAATGTTTTATGGCCACCACGGCATTAACACTAACATCAGTTGTACATTTGTAGTGAATATGAATAAATTTTAAAAGAGAATTACCTTTGAGAGCAATGACAACACTCGCGAAACTGAAAACAGCTGCAATGTCAATTTTTAGGGCCAGACTAGGTAATTTCGGACAATTAGGTCTCATCAGTGACCCGCATATTAATTTCCAATAAAGCAAACAAATGTACATTAAGTTAGTGAATGCCTAGCATCCAGTAAAATTGGCATTGGCAAACAGTGTAAACCCTGATCAGACGCCGCAGATCGCGGCGTCTGATCAGGGTCTACACTGTTTGCATTGAGTATAGGAATTTCTATAAAAAACATGGTAATAACAGAAATAACCAAACACCCCTTCTATTGTAATGAACCAGTCCAAAGAGTTGAGGTAGAAGAGGTTACTTGTCAGAAATGGGTTAAAATAATTAACAATAAAAGCATTGGTACATAAAATTATTCTTTGTGGATATGCTTTACATTTACTAAATAGGTCAAATTTAAAATATTAAATTACTATTGATCTCCAGTAATAGAGTGTATTGTACAAAACTCCAATTGTTCAGCTAAAGTCAGGAATATAGAGTCATGCATTTTTACTTGTCATAAAAATAGATTTACAGTTCTTTTTGTTCGCCAGACAAAGTAATAATAAGGAACAAAATGGCCATTATGGTGTTGGATCGAAAGAAAATGCTATTATTTCTATGCGCCTTATTCTCAATGGGTATGTATCATAACTACAAATTAGTCTCATAACTTGCGTCACGCAAAAAGAAGAAAAAAACAGTGCTTAACACACATGAGAGTTGAGAAAACCCAGAGTCAAGTCGCTGATCAAGATTCTCGCTGTTACAAAGAAACATTAACTGAATACTGCATAACCACTGGCAAAATATTTGAACACTGTTTAATCTATGTGGCTCGCAGGCCCATCTGTGCTTTCATTGTGCATATTCATATGATGTACTCGTATATTATCATTACGAAAACAAGCCTATTCAAACATACTGAAAATTTTACCACCAAAAAAAAAAAATGAAAATTTTCAGATAAAAATTCTGATATTTTTCATTATTCTGCTCAAAACATAGATTGTGGGTACTCGTTAGAACCGCCTCGCCAAGGCGGTTCTAACGAGTACCCACAATCTATGTTTTTTTAACAAAATAAGAAAAATAATGTATACCCCTGTAAACCCCAGTTTTACTATATAAAAGTGGGGTTTAAGGGGGTCACAATTATATAGGCGTGTTTTCGTGATGGTATTAAAGTTTTGTTTTGTTGTACATGTAATTGTGTTAAGTTTTGGGATTTAAGAATATATATGTTTCTTTTAAACAAAATAACTAGTATGGGCGTATGAATGTCATATTTTCTGAAAGGGAAAGGCAACGTTGGTGGAGAATGACTCTTCACTAAAAGAATTTTACAAACCATGTAGTTTGATACAAATTTGATCAAATGAATAAAAGCTAATGAAGAAAATAAGTTTTAACACCAAAACATTCCTATATAATACTGACACCCTTAAACCCCACATTTATATGGGGTTTTACAGGGGTAAACATTATTTTTTCTTATATTTGCTCAAAACCATAGATTGTGGGTACCGCTAGAACCGCCTCGCCGATTCTAACAAGTACCCACAATCTATGTTTGAAGAAAAAAATGAAAAAAATCAGTTTTTTCTTTTTTTTTTTTTTTTTTATTTGAAAATTTTCAGTTTTCTGAGGTGAAATTTTTTAGATATATGAATAAGCGTGTTTTCGTAATCAAAAGATTTCAAAATAATCATTTAGGGTGCCATGAGTTTTTGTATTAAACGCCGGCAAAGAATGCCTCATGTATTTTGATACAAATTTGATCAAAATTCGGTAAAACTTAAGGAATTAATAATGTTGAAACATTTCAAAACCATTGTCAAGGGCGCCGCCATTTTGAATATTTAATGAAAATTTAAGCATTTTATTTCTTTTTCTGATAGAAAATAATGACATTTTTACCCTTTCATCCTAGAGACCGATGCAGATACCGTTGCAAACAATGAAGACCCAGATGAGACGACTCGTTACAAGCTGTCTGATCGTGATCAACACTGTTTGTCATTATGTTATTGCTTTTTGACTGAAACCCCTATCAGCAACATATTGTTGTATCCAAATTCAGAGATGGAAGAGACCATGTCAAAAACTGGAGGATGAAAGGGTTGATTAAAATAAAGCAACGTTTCCTGAGAAAAGGTTATATACAAAACAAAAAATAATAATAATAATAATTTCTGATGTGATTAAAAAAAAGGCAAACAGTGTAGACCCTGATCAGGCGCCGCGTTACACTCATCACGAAAATACGCCTATATAATGCTGACAACCTTAAACCCCGCTTTTATATAGTAAAACTGGGGTTTACAGGGGTACACATTATTTTTCTTATTTCTGCTCAAAAGCATAGATTGTGGGTACTCGTTAGAACCGCCTCGCCGAGGCGGTTCTAACGAGTACCCGCAATCTATATGTTTTGAGCATCATGAAAAATATCAGAATTTTTATCTGAAAAGTTTTTGTTTTTTGTTTTTTTTTTTGTTTTTTTGTGGTAAAATTTTAAGTATATTTGAATAGACGTGTTTTCGTAATGGTTTGCTTAAGCCCGACTGTCTAAATACTTCGGGTAAAGATAGTAAAATAAAAAAAAATCTAATAGTTGCCTTTAAAAGCAAACAACACACAAGAGAACGACAACGGGGTTTTATTAAGTATCTTTAAATACAACAGTGTAGTTTGCTAGGCTGTACACGCTCCCCGACCCCACCCCGTCCCCCGCCCCCACACACACACCTCTCCTCCCAACCCCAACCCCACCTAGCAACGATTTTGTGGTATTTGATTTTCAAAGTAACCAGAATTGGCTCGGTAATCCTAAAGGAAACAATTCTAAAGGAAACAAAAATATTATCTGCACTATTATGAAGTACGCAGAAACGTTTTATGGCCGCCAGACGGCACTAAGCACTAGCTGGTAACTCTGAGATTGTTGCTGGGAAACTGAACAGTCAATTGGGTGGGCAAGAACTTCCTGACGTTTAATGTTATCTTATCTAATGATACTACAAGTTCAATCATTACGAAAACATACCTTTATAATATTGATCCCGTTAGACTCCTGTAGACTCCCTGTAAGGAGCACGTGGAAACTGTGGTGATTTCAGGGAGGAGTGATTTTCTATAATAGGATGAAATTTCGTTCAGCCTTTCAAAAGTAATTGAATGGTGTGTTGTCAAAAGTAAAGGCACACTATGAAAAACATAGACCTGCAACCGGTTTAAGCGGTTTGTGTCTTATCCATGACAACGCACCTGCTCACAAGTGTGTTCTTGTCCAAGACTTCTTGAAAGAGGAAAGGGTAGTTCAGCTCTCTCATCCAACTTATTCGCCAGATAGTCTCTGCAACTTTTTACCGTTTCATTTACTAAATAAAACCTTTTTCTGGTCGTCGTTATGAATCCCGAAGTGCACATGGTAGTGCAATTTACCAGTGTATTCAGGCTATACCTAAAGAAAGCCTACATCTCTGCCTGTACAGAATGTATTTCAAAACTTAAAAAAGTGTGTTTCCGTCAAGGGAGAATACTTCGAAGGGTTGAAGTAAACGAAATGTGAATGGGATTAATAA
Source organism: Anodontia alba (assembly GCA_964016985.1). Lineage (NCBI taxonomy): Eukaryota > Metazoa > Mollusca > Bivalvia > Lucinida > Lucinidae > Anodontia > Anodontia alba. The sequence continues at coordinate 6,295,991 of OZ024835.1, read as the reverse complement.
CGCGCCCTGCAGAACCCCAATGACAACATTAAATGAACTCCCCTCGTATATGTGACGTTTGTTCTGTCATTATTTTTCCTTCATCTCTCCTTCTTTTTGTGCACTGGGGGGTCGTGCTTTGTGATTGTCGCATTTCTGGGCGTCTTTAATTTTATTGTTCTAGTCCGAATTATTCACAGATTTCAATGGAATTAGATAAAGATTCTACGATTTAATTGTTTCGTAAAATTTTAAAGTAAAAAAAAAAAAAATACAAAAACATGACTATTCAAATATATAGAAAATTTCACCTCCAAAAACTGAAAAATTTCAGATAAAAAACTTAGCTGTATGTTCCTCAACTCTTCTGTAATGTATGTTCCACAATTTTTCTACGTGATATTTTCCTCAAATCGTTTCAATTTTACGTTTCTTATCCTTATATTCCTCAACTCTAACTGTTCTTCTTTCCATGCCTCGGGAAAGTTGTGCCTCGTATTTCTGACACTTTTTCAAGTGACATCACGAAAACATGCCTATATAACTTTGACCCCCTTAAACCCCACTTTTTTTATAGTAAAACTGGGGTTTACAGGGGTATACATTATTTTTCTTATTTCTGATCAAAACATAGATTGTGGGTACTTGTTAGAGCCGCCTCGTCGAGGCGGTTCTAACGAGTACCCACAATCTATGTTTTGAGCAGAAACATGAAAAATATTAGAATTTTTTATCTGAAAATTTTCATTTTTTGGTGATAAAATTTGCAGTATGTTTGAATAGGCATGTTTTCGTAATGTAAACACATTTAAGGAAGCTGGATGCATTACCAGAGGAGGTAATACTGTCAAAATTGTTTTGTTTCCCTTTTTTCTGGATACAACATTGCGAAAACACACCCATTCAAATATATTGAAAATTTCACTACAAAAACCCTAAAGTTTTTTCAGATAAAAATTCTGTTATTTGTTTTCATATTTCTTCTCAAAACATAGATTGTGGATACACGTTAGAACCGCCTCGGCGAGGCGGTTCTAACGAGTACCACAACTTTTATTTTTTGAGCAGAAATAATAAAAAAGAATGTATATCCCTGTAACCCCAGTTTGACTATATAAAAGTAGGGTTTAAGGAGGTCAAAATTACATAGACATGTTTTCGTGATGACAACCCCCTAGACCTGAATGATTGTTAGAAACCAAGATCAAAGTTATGATTAAACGAAGAAACATTAAAAAACAAAACAAAAAAAATGCGTGTACAGTGAACCGTCGTTACAACGACAGCATGTGTTGCCATTTAAATAAATTTGCAGTTACACAGAATACTTAATGATCATTATATGTTCTCATTTCCTCATAGAACATATGTTTTGGATATTTGTTAGAATCGCCTCACTGAGGCGATTCTATCAAATATCTAAAACATATGTTTCTTAAGAGTATTAAATACAATATATTTTTGCATAATTTGTGACTTATCGTTACCTCTTAAGCGAAGGTTCCGTGACAGTCAAATTGTCATTATAACGAGTTTCGTCGTTCTTTCGAGTGTTAGTATAAAGAGAATTTTCTGTACCTTGTATATTGGCGCTGCCTCTATGTGACTCAGTTGCCTGGTAGCGTTAAAAATCTGAAAACTAACTAACTTGTATATTTCAGTCGCACCAAGATCAGCGAACACGTCATGTACCTATACTGACAAAGGTGTAATGAAATCAATGCAGTGCCCGAAAAGATGTTGTGGTCAGCAGGGTAAACAGTGGTGTTGTGAAACGGAAGAGGACGAGTCGTACGTATAGTTAAAACATTCTGATAAACCATGTGACGGCCTCGGTGGCTCAGTTGGATGCGCCGTCCGACTGGAGACCAGGAGGTCGCGGGTTCAACTCCCGCCGAGGTCGGCAACATTCTTCAGTGGATATTGACCATGAAATATTTCTACGGTCATTCTCTGCCTTCCGCTGATTCATTTCTCACTAACCTGCCCAGTAAACGTGTAGTTAGGTAAACTGACCGCGCTCGACATGACCCCATTGGGTTGACTGGGCCGTAAAACCTCAACTCAAATGAAGTAATATCGGAGTATTAACAATAAATCATTACCTCTATCATTATCCAGTTTTCTATCAGAGCATATGTTATGGGTACTCATTTGAAACACTTCGACAAGTCGGGATGATTCAAATGAGGACCTACAACATGTGCTTTGAAAAAGAAAATTAGAAATCATTAAACACTGCCTTCATGAATTCGGAAGGGAGAGAATGACCGTAGAAAATATTTCATGATCAATCTCTACAAAAGAATGTTGCGGACTTCGGCGGGGGGGGGGGGGGTTGAACCCGCGACCTCCTGGTCTCCAGTCGGACGGCGCATCCAACTAAGCCACCGAGGCCGGCCCGATATTGCTTGATTGTACATGTACGCCTATAGGGGTATGAGCAGTGATTACGCCAAATACGGTATTATCATTATCATTACTATTCTTTTATGCTCATAGTTGCTATACCTTTTTTTCCTTCAGGAACTTAGGGCTCATCATTGGTGCTTCAGTTGCTGGGGGCGTGGCTGTCTTGTGTTTGATCATGGTTATCATACTGTGCTGCCTGCAAAAAAATAATGTTAAGAAGGTTCAGATTCATAGCGACAATGCAGGTTTGTAAGCTTTTATTAACCTGTCCCACTCTCTGGGCTAAATCAATAGACGACATAGGTTAGTTCCAGTCTCCAGTAACTAAATAGTTATTTCTTATAATCCTGTTTGATAATTCACTAAAATAAAACTAAAATAGTACCACGACTATAAAGCCTGGTCACTAGTGACCAACCTTTACGGCCATGGTATTATTTTGGTTTTATATTTAGTGACCAGCCTTTACAGTCATGATAAAGGTTTTAATTTAGAGGATTAGCAAACAGGATTGTAAGATAAACATATTTACTCACTGGAGATTGGAGCCAGTCTACAGACGACGCGTAGTTTTATTATTTTTGCATGAAAATAAGACTTGACAGTTCATGCAAATCGTCTCCATTGTGACTATCTCCAGTAGTATTTTTTTTTCCAAGACCGTTCCAAAGTGGTTCTTCTGTAGCAGTTCTTCTTTATGCCTCCAACTTCGGACGGAGAAGTTAGAGGGGCATATTGCTTTTAGATCATTCAGCCGTACGGACCTTCATTCATCACGCTTTTCTTGTCAGCAAGATATCTCGATAACTATCTATTATTGAGCTATGAATTTAAATCTTGGTGAGCTTGGAGTCGATCAGCTGCTTGACACACTTTGGAAAAAAATGGATCCACTTTGTGAGAATTATGGCTATTTTAACGTTTTGGCACTTTGCGGGGGACAAGCATCAAGTTAGGGGCATAGTGTTTTACGAGCATTAATTTCTAGTTCGTGTGTCTGTGGTTTCATATGGCGTTTGTTTTGTCATTGTTTGGTCCTCATCAATATAGGGATCAAACATTGTTTTTCATGCATTAACATTCGCCAGGTCCCGTGGGAGGTGTTGAAAACCGCGGCCTTACTTCCCAAGGGACCTGGCGAATGTTAATGCATTGAAAAATCATGTTCGATCGCTATTATTGCATAAAAACTGAAAACGTTTGCTACATTTCGCGTTATTTCTTGCACTATTTTGTTTCGCCTTTTCACCGATGTCGCGCGAACGCTATTTCCATGGACTATGCACGTTCTGGGACAGGGCAGTACACATCTCGTGACGGCAGCAATTCTGTGGCCCCGGTACGAGCATATTGAATGTTGCGTAGCCATGCATTAACAGCGCGTGAATTGCCTTGTTAGTACACGGTTTTTCGCCGGTTAATGCACGGCTGTTAATAACATGCGACACTGCTTTTTATGCAATAATTCTTCTTTCTGTGCCTCGGGAAGACTTAGCCTGGCCCCCATGCTAGAAGTTTTAGTTTTTACTCTAACAAAGGTAGACTACTCCTCCTTTAATTCGCAAAGTCGGGTCTTCATTGAATACATTTTGGATAGCATAACCAAGAGTGCATAGTTTGTTCATGCGGACAACGAAGACTTAAATCAGACTGCGCAGTTGAGTCTTCGTTGGATGCAAATGTCAGAAGGTACGTTTTCTCACGTTGAGGCTCACACAAACATAGGGATAGCCAGGAAATGGGAGAAAAAAAAAAAAACAACAAAAAATAAAATGAACACTCGCGAAACACAATAATCAAACACAACCCTCCCAAGGAAGTAAATACAGTTAAAATGACACGAAACGGCATCACAGAACTGCACGATGCAGTCGAACTCTGATAGTCTTGAACACCTTTCGGACCATAGACGTTTGTTCTAGATATAGACAGATCGATAATTATAGCACCAGATCAGAATTCAAATGAGACTAATATATAGATGTCTTCTTGATATGTTATATAGTAACCCTGTGATATATTATATGTCCAAATATGTGGCTAATAAGCATTAGGCGATTGTGGGTTAAGCAAGAGCTTATTAGAAGCTATCTACTTGGTTAAAGGTACTATGGCGTAAACTGCAAAATCGCAAAGAACGGTAATCCTGGATGATTATTTTATACACTAGTTGGTGCGACTTCCAGCTATGTTGTTGTCCATTTGTTTGTTTGTTTGTGTTGAGGTTTAACGGCCCAATCAACCCAACGGGGTCATGTCGAGCGCGGTCAGTTTACCTAACCACACGTTTACTGGGCAGGCTAGGTCCTCTAAGCGGTTAACCAGTATTGTGCACATTCTTTAGCCAGAAACTGACAACTGCCCTTCTTGAATCAGCGGAAGGGATAGAATGACCGTAGAAAATATTTCATGATCAATCTCCACGAAAGAATGCTGCCGACCTCGGCGGGGGTTGAACCCGCGACCTCCTGGTTTCCAGTCGGACGGCGCATCCAACTGAGCAACCGAGGCCGACGCGAGATCTAGTATTCGCTGTTCCAGTCATTGGAATTTTATTGCACTAGTATACAGAGAACACCTAACGAAAAAAACGGAAAGCACAATATTCTACCTCTTGATATAGGCTATGTATGACTTCAATCTTGATGAGTGACAAAAGTTTAGACCTTCACATGACAGCGCGTTAACAGGAACATGTTCTACATGCAAGCGCATAGCCTGACCAGGACTTTTGCTCTCATCTTTCCAAAATCGTTAATCGCTTATCAAACCTGCACAGATGCACAGACGCATGTCTCATACTATATATATTTTGCAGTAGGTTTTACCATAGTTATTCGGACACCCTATTTCATTACCATACTTGTTCTAGATTTTTAACAAGTCCGTTTGACTACCAAGTGGGCACACAACGTTAAAATGACGTCGTATCAACGTCGATGCGACGTGATAACGTCGCATCGACGTTGATACGACGTCATTTTGATGTTGTATGCCTGCTGGGTACTTGTTGATGTGTCTAGATATTGCTGGATGAGTGGCAAATACAGTAAACCCTGATCAGACGCCGCGTTTATTTGTTCAGATATGTCTGTTCGAATACTCGGGGTACAATAATGAACGTTCTACATGTAAGTGCCAAGTAAAATTCACGGAAGACGACATTTTGTTGTTTTATTTTCACAGAAAATTGGTTTTGAAATTTCATGTTGTTTTTTTTTTTTGTGTGTGTGTGTGTGTGTGTGTGTGTGTGTGTGTGTGTGTGTGTGTGTTGAGGTTTTACGGCCCAGTCAACCCAATGGGGTCATGTCGAGCGCGGTCAGTTTACCTAACCACACGTTTACTGGGCAGGCTTAGTCCTCCAAGCGGTTAACCAGTATTGTGCACATTCTTTCGCCAGAAACTGACAACTGCCCTTCTTGAATCAGCGGAAGGGAGAGAATGACCGTAGAAAATATTTCATTATCAATCTCCACGAAAGAATGTTGCCGACCCCGTTTGAAATTTCATGTGAATCATCTGCTGGCTGGGATGACGATTCAAATGAAATGTTAAAACTAATTGTCTGTGAAAAAAAAAATCTTTATTTCAAAATGTTGTCTGCTGCAGTTGTTTTAAGGATTAAGGATTAATACGGTATTTGAATACAGGGCAAAGGGCACGTGGAGCCATGTCCCCACCTCCACCTTACAATCCGGTCAATATATACATGATGGATAATGTCAGAGAACAACAGACAACGTATGCAGGACCCGCCAGTCTTGGAGCACAGGGCATTACTAGTGGTATGTTTCTCGTTTTTATACACATGTCGACGTACGCGTGAGACTACGAGTAACGTGCAAATAGTCATAATGTTGCTATTCAACTAGTCGGCGTCTTTGGGGTAATCAAAGAGTTAAGATCCAGCTCAGCCAATGAAGTTCTGAAGTCTGTTCAAGGATTTTGCTATACGTTGTTTATCTGCGGCACCATATGTTACTCTAAGTAGACAGCGAAGGCCCAGATCAGACTGCGCAAATGCGCAGTCTGATCTGGGCCTTCGCTGTTCCAATATGCTCTGAAATCCCATTCTCATCAGCCCATGGTTATTTTCAGCTATAATATAATATATCTTTTAAAACTATATCCAACTTATATTTAATCCTTAGTAACTGCACATTATTCCTTTTCCTATTGGAAGTAGACTGCGATCTACATGAATAATTGCGTCACAGCCGTTTTGTCTCGTGCTGACCGAGTATTTCATTTTTCTAATTACAGTGATATTGTCTTTCGAACTTCTTCTAAATTTACCAATTTCTTTTCAAGCAGTATATCTATATCAGATATCATATTTCTGGCTTCCTAAAGTCATTTTTAAACTTTCTATGTATAAAAGGCAGTTATAATTTATCTGAAATCAAAAAACAGACAGCCCCTCAAGAAGCTACTAGTGAAAGCTGATAGATGTGATTCAACCAAACTAAGTCTTATATTTGTTTTTGGACCATATTATTATTATTGATTTGTTGCTGTCGTAACAGTTAAACTAATAATGATGATAATAATAATAATAAATAAATAAATATAGTAAATTTATTAATAGGTTAATTATTATTGCAAGTTGTTGTTTCTGTGGCTGTCGTAACAGTGTACTTATTATTTCAGGTAGCGGTGGTGGTCCGCCACCGCCGTCGGTTCCACCGCCATACACTTTGGAAGATATCAACCCAAGAGCTGACTGGAAACATCCACCGCCTACGAAACAGTGATTTAAAATTGCGCAAATGAACGAATATGTATGAAACGTCATCACGAAAACATGCCTATATAATTTTGACCGCATTAAACCCCACTTTTATAAAGTAAAACTGGGGTTTACAGGGGTATACATTATTTTTCCTACTTTTTGCTCGAAAAAATAGATTGTGGGTACTCGTTAGAACCGCCTCAGAGTATATATATCAGAGTTTTTTTATCTGAAAATTTTCAGTTTTTGGAGGTGAAAATTTCTATATATTTGAATAGGCGTGTTTTCGTAATGGGAGTTTTTTATCTGAAAATTTTCAGCTTTTTTTGGAAGTAAAATTTTCTATATATTTGTATAGGCGTGTGTTCGTAATGTATGTGTGCATAAACATGCACAAGGGCGAGTAAGTAAGTAACCAGCCTACATAAATTACGTTCTAGATCAACATCTTCTATTTCTATGTAATAACCCTCCAGCATGGTATATATGGCCCAACTGTATCCCGGTGTCATCATCCCTGAATTGAAGAACTCGGGGCCCTTTGCCTCAACCCACTTCTTATACGCTCATCGGACCGGAAAAGCTGTCCACAAATAATAAAAATCTCTATGTGCCAAATCAGGTGAATAGGTGTGTTGTGGTATTCCTACCCGGTTCGCTCTACAGTGTCTGTTGCAATATTTGAAAAGAGTTGATTAGAAATCAGTTAGGCTGGTTATTTTTTTTTTGAATCGGCCTCGTGATAGTCAATGTGCCATACGAACATACTGTCTTTAAGACAATAGCGGGACATATAATGAATATTTGTTGAAATAATAACACTTCACTTTCTACAGTGTAAATATTAAGTTAACAATTAAGGTAAACAAGTATTATTTTTTTACAAAACGCTATGTCTATGCCTGGCACACACAAAGTGAGATAAGCGTGGACCAAGTTTTTTTTGTGAAAGCGTATAAGTGGTAATAAAGTTGATCAGTTGATGGATTAGCATGAAACTTGACATTTTGCTGTTTACCTTCAATCAGCTTTAACATTTATTGTGTGTTAAGCGTAGACTCAGCTTTCTGTGGAAGCCAATGCTTGGTTATAATGTTAAATAGTTGAGGAAATAACCTTTAACTTGACAGTTTGCTATCAGTTTTCAATCAGCTTTAATATACGTGGCAAAAGAAGTTAGGGTTATTTGTATGTACGGTGAAATAAAAGGAAACTAAGATATATCTGAAATCTGAAATTGATATATTTGATTACACCATTTCATTTACAGACAAAAATCCATCCGCTGGAGTCTGTAGCACTAGAATTGAATGAGAAAATTTGTATGGAAGATCACTAGGGTCACCAATAACACCTCACAAATCTGTCAATATCGCGTATGTCCACCTGTTGCATCTATGCAGGTCACACAACGACGACGCATACTCCTGATGAGTCTGGCAATCTGTAGCTGGGGTATCCTCCTCCACTCCTCCTGCAAGGCTGCGCCCAAAGCTTGGAGCGTTTTTGGTCGTGGAACTCTCTGTCGTACACGCTGGCCGAGAATGTCCCAAACATGCTCGATTGGCGACAAATCAGGGGATCGAGCAGGCCACTCGAGATGATCCACATTGTTCTGCTGCGGGAACTGCTGTACTATCCTCGCCCGATGAGGTCTTGCGTTGTCATCCTTAGCACAACGTGTGCTAAGCGTAGAATAACTTTTTGTTAAAGCTAATGTTTGGTTATAATAATATTGGGCAGTCCATGGAAAATAGCATTAGACCAGCCCATGTCCTCTCATAAAAGGTTCCGGAGTAATTGCAAACCAAGCGGGCAAATGACGTTTATACAACGTCGCCTCAACGTTGTATAAACGTCATTTGCCCGCTGGGAACATCCAAGTAAGCATTCATTGTAAATCTACAGCGGGCCGTTATCGAACCGTCAGCGTAGCTGACGGGCCGATAACGACCCGCTATAGATTTATAAATAATGCTAGCTGGGATTACGATTATCTGCGCACGTGGGCGTAGACAAATAAAAAGTCAAAAACAAACAGAGATTTAAAGGTGCATGCAGGCGCTTAGGGCTTAGGGAACGCATTGTGTCAGAACTTATGACTGGTTCAATAAAACCCGGGATGGTTAATTTGTATAAGGCGTTTGGTGTTTGGTTAATAAAGATCAATTGATAATTTTTATTCTAATTTGGAAAAATAATGTCTGTGTTTAATTTCTCGATGGTTTCAAAAAGTAAATGTGACTTGATTTCTGTAGCTAAAAGAAGAAGTGGTGAATTTCAAAATTTCAATTTTTTAAAAAAATGAAATTTTGAAATTCACCACTTCTTTATTGAGGAGTTGCCACACTAGCCCCCAAAAGGATCCAGAAAGTGTGAAGGTGGTGGTCTTTTGCTGGGCTTATCTAATCTTGTCTTCTCATTAAAACGAAATTTGAAACCAAGCCATACCCTGAAAAGAACTCTCAACCACCAAAATGAGTGGAATTAGTATGGAGCTCCATGAGAAATGATTAGTTCCCTGTACCCTCCGTGGAAGCTGTTCTGTGGAAAGTCTAGTACTGAGCAGTACATTCGATGTCTTGGTAAAATACAGTCATAATAAACCCATTTGTGTCTAGCGTCCCATAAAAAGGGACACTGGCACAGTGTAGACCCAAAGCAGACGCCGCGGAACGCGTCGTCTGAACAGGTTCTATTCTGTTTGCATTACGTTCAGAAATTCCTACGAAACAAGGTAATAATGGAAACTAACCGACAAACTCTAGATATGAAATGAACCTGTCCAAGAGTTCAGGTGGAAGAGTCTACTCGGCATAAATGGGTTAAACTTCAGCGTGAGGAAATTAACCTTCGGACTTGTACGCTCTGAGAAGATTCAGACCTGGCAGCGTGCGCATTCATGCCGTCTAATGAGAATCTTGGCTGGGAGCTCTGAGTGGGTACCAACCAAATGCTTCTTCAGACGGACAGCGTAGGCTCTGATCAGACTGCGCATATGCGCAGTCTGATCTGAGTGTTCGCTAAGAACACATGTCCTAAGGTGTATTTTCTATCGCTGAGATTCTGTTATTGTCTTTCATCGCCTAATATCATAGTGATCAGAATTGTTATTCCAAAGGTGGAGTTTGTTTTACATTAGTTATTGCTTTGTAAATACTATATGTATTAGAAAACTTGTATAAACTTGTATAAAGAAAGTTAGCGTTCCGGAGATCGCCGGTACGATCCCCGGCCGTCGTAGATAATACGTTTAAATGGACTAGATCCACTTGTAAGATTTTCTGTCATTTTTAAAGGCGAGATAACCTTAAAGTTTGTGCTTTCTTGTTTGCACTGATTCTTGTACATATTTGTTTCGAAAGGGAAATAAATTTTGTGATTTTCTGTTTGTACCCCTGTACATGAATTCCCATCTGAAAATGGGTATACTCTAAAAGGAAGGAATTTATTCCATAGGGAGCAAATTCTTTCCTTTTAGAGATGGTCCCATTTTAGGCGGAGAAAAAAATGCTTTCGATCGCTTTGAAAAATATATAGAGGATATTCAAATGTTTGGAGTGAATATGACTTTTATTTCATCGAGTGAAGTGAAAAAATGTATATTTCATGAGTGCCGAAGGCACGAATGAAATATACATTTTTTCACTTCACGAGATGAAATAAAAGTCATATTCACGACAAACATTTGAATTTTCTTTTTATTATATACATCACTTTCGATAGAAAAAATGCAAATCTTGCATTTGCAAGGGAAAGTCTGACACGCAGTTTTGTCCCTTGGCGCCATGACGTTCATGTTTTGTTTTGTTTGGTGACGTTAGATATGACGTCAGAAACGCGCATTGGCGTGTAAAAATAAAATAAAAAGAAAATTTACTCTTTTTCAGTGAATACCATAAAAATTTTCATCTCGTGTAATGAAAACATTAATGTAAATAAGAAAAAGTAGATCCAGATCTTATATTTTTCACTGCTCAGAGGAGTGAAAATATAAGTTTTATATTTTCACTAGTGAAAATATAAAACTTATATTTCACTAGTGAAAATATGCATTTTATTTCATTAATAATTCTCTATATTTCATTACTTTGTATATAATAAATCGATTTCTTGTAAAACACTAACAATTTTTTGTTCTTCTGACGCTCATCATAACGTAACGTCAATTATATTAAGTACATTCTATAGTACATGTTCAAATATCGATCATTACGTATCGATCATAACGCACATTACGTATGTGCGTATGGAAATGTTTGCAAGAAGATACGTAGATCACCTTTCATTTCTTCCTTTATCGTAGGGACTACTCTTAAAGGAAAGAATTTGCTCCCCATGGGAGCAAATTCTTTCCTTTAAGAGTAGCCCCTATTTTGTAAGCAATACAAATATATTTTTTTTTAGATTTTGTCTGGGTGTGCGTAAAGAAATTCCGTTTTGGCTACGGCACTGAACAGGACCAGTTGTCGAAAGACAGTGACTTGTAGTAATGTCATGTCATATATGTAGGACGTGATATTTCAATAAGATATATGCTTTATATATGCGAGAATCGATCTCCCTTTATGATTCAGACACCAATGTTATATGTTTGAAAGATTATCGATACGATCAATATGCCAAGTTGGCAAATACGACTTGCAAAGAAATGCACAATTATAGCAACATGAGATAATCTATCTGATGGGATGATAAGACAGGGGGAAAAAACCGGTCAAAAGAACCGCCTTCCTACAATAGCTGCTTTAATATCAGAGTGTAGTTTTATTAATTAACTTCTGTATAACAGCCACGTCCCAACAACAACCGTTTTGATATCCAGAGTGTAGTTTTATTATTTAATCTCTATACATGTACAACAGTCACGTGCCAACAACAACCGTTTTTGATATCCAGAGTGTAGTTTTATTAATCAACCTCGGTACAACAGTCACGTCCCAACAACAACCGTTTTGATATCCAGAGTGTAGTTTTATTAATTAAGCTCTGTACAACAGCCACGTCCCTACAACAACCGTTTTGATATCCAGAGTGTAGTTTTATTAATTAATCTCTGATGTCAAATTTCACTACCTATTAATGTGCCTATGGTAAATTATTGTTGCATGGATGGCAAGCAGTGTAGATCCAGATCAGACGCCGCCATCTGCGGCGTCTGATCTGGGTCTACACTGTCTGCTCACTATGTCTGCTCCAATACTTAGGGTTATTTCATCGTATGACGTACAACTACACATTTTGTGCCTTGCTGGGTATTGTTTATATTGTATTTATTTATAAGTTTATCCTATTTTTCATGTCTTGTTACTTTCATTAAAATGTAAAGTTACTGTGTTTCAGTCCTTTAATTGTGTCTATGATGTGTAGCACTTAAAGATTAGTACATGTACCTGGATTTAACTTAATTAGTTGAATCATCGTTTTACCAGAATTCACTGAGTTGACTTAAAACCGTGCCATATTTAGTAATCTGTGTGATTATTTTATCCAGTCACACACAATTATGATTTAAAGGGGACGCAACCAAAACAGGTATTATGCTTTAAAGTAAAGAACTTGAGTTTACAAATAATGAATTTTGACATAAATTTGATCAAAATCGGTGGAAAATTAAGTAAGTTATAAACAATTGAATATTTTAACATTGGTAGAATGGGCGCCGCCATTTTGAATATTTAATGAGGTTTATAAAAAAATAAAATCCGTTTTATAAAGGTAGCTATTGTCATAAAGTTGGTTTAGTTTGGGAGAAATGATCGCTTGTCTCTAGAATTAAAATATTATAAAAAATCTCAGAAAATTTATTCTTAAAAGCTCTCTATAACTTGGTTTTACATATTTAATTTGGGCTGTGGGACGTCACAAAGCCTACAATATGGCGGCATCCATGACAGCGATTTTACATATATTCAAACCACTATAACTTCCTTATTTCTAGCCCGATTTTGAAAACTCTTGCATCAGAAATAATGGCTTCTTAAGGACTTTATTCCAAGTTATACTTACAACTTGTATTGCGTTTCCCTTTAAGAACGCTGTCAGACTGTTCATATTCAGCGGATTTCAAGCCTACTAAACTCTTCAAAAGCAGCAATAAAATAATTATATATTAATTGTTATCTCGAAATCCAAGGGACTCTATGAAACACTTCGAGATATCCGTACTTCGACATATTAGATTTGCGGAACTTAGGAAAACAATTACTCGAACAACCACCTTTATCAGAATGCATATGTAATTTGACTCCCAAGTTAGAGATATATTGAAAATATTGTGCAATTTCCCCTCTTTTTCACAATATTTTGTTGCCTGTTGATAGATCTCTGTGTTAAAACAGGGACCAGATTTTCACTTCGAGATAAGCGGTTATTCGAGATAGGCGAGGTCGAGATAACGAATTATTACTATGTATAGGTCAATGTATGAGCATGAAAAAAGAAGCCGTGTTTAGCAACAGCAGATTAGAATACAAATTTATACTCTAATGGCCTACAGTCTACAGCATTTTAACGTTTTATTTTTTATTTTATTCTCATTTGTTTATTTATTTATTTATTTATTTATTTTTTGTTGTTGTTTTTGCCGAAGATATAAATCATGCTGTTACAACAGCTGACTGCAATAAACAGTTGGGACCTTAGTTTATGATATTCTTTAACCCATTTATGCTTAACGTCCAATAAACGTGACATTAGCAAACAGTGTACACTCGGCGACAGCATCTGATGAGGGTCTACACTGTTTGCATTAGATACAATAATTTTTATCAATATGGTAATAATAATAACTAACCAGAACTCCTTCTATTGGAAATGGACCAGTCAGTAGAGTTGAGGTAGAAGAGTGTACTCGGCATAAATGGGTTAAATATTTTAGAAGTCTAGAGTACAGTTGACTCTCGTTATCTCGACCTCTCTTATCGCGAATAACCACTTATCTGTAAGTGAAAATCTGGTCTCTGTTTTAATAGAGTGATCTACTACATTTGTAGCAGGCAAAAAAATATTGTAGAAAAGAGGAGAAATTGCTCTCCAGGAGCAATTTCTCCTCTATTCCATAATATTTTCAGTATGTCTCTAACTTACGAGTCAAATTACATATTCATTCTGTTAAGGTGATTATTCGATTAATCATTTTCCTAAGTTCCACAAATCTGATATGTCGAAGTACGGATATCTCGAAGTGTTTCATAGAGGCGCTTGGATTTCGAGATAACGAGAGTCGACTGTACTTCTATTCATTAAAAATTTAAAATCAATTTGATTGCAATTATTTTCATGATTTATTGTTTAGGTGTAATGAATTGTCCTTCAAACTTATATCGAATTCTTCATATTCAGTTTGCCACTTCTTATGATCTTTCGTTCCACACACATTTTAGCAGAAGCATGAGAACCGGAAGCCAACATCCGCTGTATGCTGGAGGTCTCGCAGTTTTCACGATCTTGCGGATCACAGGGTAAACCGGCTAAGCAGTTACCTGTTAATGTGGAAGGTCTTTGCTCCTGAGCCTGCTCCATGGTGTTGCCAATAAGGAATATACTATTTTCCCTTGCCGAGTAAACTGGGGTTTACAGGTGTATACATTATTTGTCTTATTTCTGCTCAAAAACATAGATTGTAGGTACTCTTTAGAACTGTCTTGGCGGGGCGGTTCTAACGAGTACCCACAATCTATGTTTTGAGCAGAAATATGAAAAAAATATCAGTTTTTTTACCTGAAAACTTTTAGTTTTTTTAGGGGAAATTTTCTATATATTTGAATAGGCGTGTTTTCGTAATGCCTATTTGTACCGCTACGCTTTTTTATCATGGCGTTTGCTGTTCGTTGATATATTCTACAGTATTCAATAATTCAGACGCGGTTACCAAGATACTGATTAGACGAGTCAGATAGCACACAATATCACAACTCCCCATTTGTTTCAACACATGGACATCCACAATGCCATAGTGAAATTGTGTAGGCCCTGGACTGAAGCATGACGTAGTAGGTTTGATCCAAGGTTACGCCCACTTAACTTTAAAATCATGGCCAATCCACATTTCTTCCATATTTGGCGCACTTTCATATCTTCATCCGTACATTATTCTCTACTTTCACTTCTTTCATTACACACTTCCTCCATCATATTTTAGATCCAGTTTTTGTCAGTGTATCTGCAATATATATTCAAACGCGTCAACCCCTTACCAGCTATTGAATTTTAAGAATTCTACTTGTTAATATAGCTAAAGCCAGTTTGGTGAGTTGCAAACAGAGAATACCCTGATCAGACGCCGTGGGAAGCGGCGTCTGCTGTGAGTCT
This sequence comes from Anodontia alba, assembly GCA_964016985.1. Taxonomy (NCBI): domain Eukaryota; kingdom Metazoa; phylum Mollusca; class Bivalvia; order Lucinida; family Lucinidae; genus Anodontia; species Anodontia alba. The sequence goes on along the minus strand of OZ024835.1, from coordinate 6,280,555 downwards.
ACACTATTTGTTCAGGTCAATATATCTCAATACAAAGGTTACGAGATACGGTACATCACATATGGGATTTTTTTCCTCAAATTTAAAGATACCTAAGGCATAGACGTTTTTAACGTTATTGTTTTCATCTGGGCTACTGACCACGTGATTACTATGTTATACCACATGACCAAAAATTGTGGCTGGCAAAAACATTTCCGGTTCCATTGCTACAAATCGATTCAAGCAAAAAATTACTTGGACAATAAATTCATTTTGGTTACTGTTATCTAGTGTTTTAAAATGCATACACATTTTAGATTGCATAATACCCTAATGACTCTTAGCAGATTAAGATAAGAAATTCTTGGTGACTTAGGCCACCCTTATAGGTAGGGACCTGATAAGGGGTAATTAGATTGAGTATCAGCAAAGTTTATGATGAAGACAGGGAAACAGGTAAGGTGGGTATATAGTGATAATTTGATACTTCCCCTTTATTCAATAAATATTTAATATATATTTATTTGTATTCATCTGTTTATTCAAAAAGAAAAGCTTTTTGGCATAAAATACTGTGTCTAAATTGTCTAAGAACTTTGACATTTGCCACACTATGTTGTTTTACTGAACTTAAAATATTTAGTTTTGAGGCAGCCAAGGAATAATTCTGAAGTGTGCTCATTTACTTTTTGAAAATTAAGATAAAAAAAATAAAAACTTTCAATTTTTTTACTTCTATTTCAGTTTATTTGTATTTATAGTGCAAGAAAAACGACACTTTTGTATTTGGAAAACAACTATCAAAAATGAATAAAAAAATATATAAAGTGATACAATACAAATAAATACATTAAATGCAAAGTTTGCAGATGAATTTATTTGTTTCTAAAGTAACATATTGAATGTGGCTCAATTATATGAATTACCCCTTATAGGATTCCACCTTGGGAGACTTAAAATCCATATAATTTGATAAGACAAGCCTTTGATGTGCGCTCTGTTATCAGGACTGTATACTAGGGTTGATCGTGAGAGCGGGTCGAGCCAAAGAAGGAAACAATCTGACTGCTTTTCCTAAGACAACTTTTCCTAATACAACTTTTCAATGACAGTTTTCCGATATCAGCAGGCATGCGCGCAACGGTAAGATTGCTTTATGGTGACCAGTTTTACACCTAATTTTAGGTAGTATATAGTCTAAATATATGTTAATATATGTTGGTATAATATTTAAATGATCGGTCGATGAGAATCTCATCGGAAAAGAAACTTTTATGAATAAAACTGCTTTATTTTTTTCTGAAAAAAAAAAAAAAAAAAAAAAAAAAAAAAAAAAAACGGCAGTTATACTGTCCGATAACCGTAAATAATAACTTTCTGCCATCCGATAGGACAAGCCTAAAACGTGACCGAGAGGTTCCAAATGATGTTAATTGTGTGACGGTATTATTTAAAAAGGTCAATAGTTTCCACTCATTCACATCTCTTCATCAAGAACATTTAATTGAACTCACCATCTCCACATTTTATTCACCTTAACCGTTTGCTCGAACACGCTGTCAAAACTCGTAGGTTAAAGACATAAATATAAGATGTGTCTTGGTTATTTTTCTTATCACTGATAAGAGAGTGGGTACAATAAAACCTGGTACACTATCAATAAACGGTAGAGGCCCAATTGGGGAATTTAATATTGGCTTATTCATATTGATCCTCTTTTAAAGGTTTCAAACAACTATCAAAAATGAATCAATAAATATATAAGGTGATACAATACAAATAAACACATTAAATGCAAAGTTTGCAGATGAAGTTATTTGGTTCTAAAGTAAAATATTGAATGTGTCTCAATTATATTGATTACCCCTTATAGGACCCCACCTTGGGAGACTTAAAATCCTTATAATTACTTTGATAAGATAAGCCTTTGATGAGCGCTCCGTTATCTGGATTTTATATAAGAGCTGATCATGAGAGTGGGGAGGGGGGTGCGGGAGTGGGGTCTAGCGAAAGAAGGAAAAAAAATGTGTCTTTAAGAAGAAAACTGCTTTTCCTAAGACAACAATTACAACTGTTTCAATGATAGTTTCCGATATCAGCAGGCATTCGCTCAACCACAAGATTACTTTATGGTGACAATTTTACGCCTAATTTTAGCTAGTATATAGTCTAAATATATTTTAATATATGTTGGTATGATATTTAAATGATCAGTCGATGAGAATCTCATCTAAAAGGAAACGTTTGACGAATGAAACTGCTTTATTTGAAAAAAAAAAAAAAAAAAAAAAAAAAAAAAAACCGGCAAATTATACTGCCCGATAACCATAAACAATACTTCTGCCATCCGATGGGACAAGCCTAAAACGTGTTCGAGAGGTTCCAAATGATGGTTCCAAATTCTGTGACGGTAGTATTTATAACGGTCAATAGTTTCCACTCATTCAAATTACTTCATCAATAACATTTAATCGAACTCACCATCTCCACATCTTATCCATCTTTTGCTCGAACACGCATTCAAAAGTCTTAGGTTAAAGACATAAACATAAGATGTGTCTTGGTTATTTGTCTTATCACTGATAAGAGACTGGGTACAATAAAACCTGGTACATTATCAATAAACGTTAGAGGCCCAATAGGGGAATTTAATTTTGACTTATTCATATTGATCCTCCGGTAATATCTCTTTTAAAAGTTTCATTACCCCTCAGTAGGCCTCTGTATTACCTCCATCTGGGACATCAATAACAGTTAATCGAACTCATCATCTCTACATTTTGGTTCATCTTAACTGTTTGCTCGAACACGCAGTCAAAACTCTTAGGTTAAGGACATAAACATAAGATGTGTCTTGATTATTTGTCTTATCACTGGTAAGAAACTGGGTATAATAAAACCTGGTACACTATCAATAAAAGTAGAGGCCCGGTAGGGGAATTTAGTATTGGCTTATTCATATTGATCCTCAGGTAGTATCTCCTTTAAAATTTTATTACCCCTCAGTGAGCCTCTGTATCACCTCCAGCTGGGAAATCATAATCGCCTCTTTATGACACCTTTGATCTCTTTTACAAAGCTCCTACGTAGGGGCAATAAAATCCTTAGCGAGTGGTACCACTTTCTGTCCCATTTTAGCTATGTCTTTAACCTATTTATGCCTAACGACCCTTAAAAGGGCATTGGCAATCGGTGCAGTCCAAGATCAGACTCCGTAGAAATTGTCGTCTTATATGGTCTAGACTGTTTGCATTAAATACAGGACTTTCTATAAAACATGGCACATTTAGTATAAATAATAAAATCCCAAAATTACCGGAATTTTCGAAAGAAGCCTCTTTAACGGTGAGAGAGGGAAGGTTTGCTAACTATTTAATCTATCGCGTGCTTGTAAGTACAGTGTACAGCTGCTGTAAGACGAGAACAGTTTGAATAAGTATACTAACAACAGAAACTAGACGAAACTGATTTAAATCTTGTTGCCCGATTGTTATCTAATGCAATGTAAATATTAAATACAGTATTAAATAAACCTTAACAAATCACTGTCCTCTCTGCAATTTCCTGTGACCCACCAAACTTAAGTGTTGAAGGAGCAAGGCACGTGATATAAATATGTCCGGAGCGATACCGTTTTGGGAGATAACCACTAAATATTTTGCATAGGCGAGAATAGTAACCTTTTACATGCTGCCAAAAAAACTACACATACAAAATTTTTCAAACCTTAATTGTTTATATAGCCACCCTAGCTCAACAAGTTTCTGAGAAAAAATCCATATGTTGCCCTGCTCCTTTTCAAGTTATGGTCAACCGTGATTGTTTACCAGCAGCTTCGCAGCTAATGACAAGCGGATTTTTTAATGGGGGTGACCATATAAAATCAGCAACAATTTTTTTTGAGCTTGCAGATATAATCATAAAACACACATCATTTTATTTCCTTATAACTATCCTTTTCTCACATTGAAGTAAAACCCGGGATATACATCCAATGGAAGCATGTCTGGTATTTAGACTGCAACTGAAACCTCGTCTAAAAGAGATAAAACCCGAAACTTCCAGTATTTAGTGTAATGCTACCTATAGAGCAACATTTCCCCCTGTTAAAGCACCAAAAACACTTTATATCAATAAAATAAACTGATTTCAATCAAATCTTGTCCTTTGTTTTTACCTAATTGCTTAAATTTTGCTGATATGAACACTTTTTGTGTGCCTAAAAAATCAATCCATATAGCTAAATTTATCTTAACATACAAATCGAGTACTTAGACACAGTATGTGTATTACAATTATTATCTTATCTTGATTTTACCCCACCCACTTCCCTCTAGCATGGGCTAAATATCTTGGCTTTAATATAACACCGAAATCATAGTTGTTTGTGCCTGGAGTGTATCTTTTTGAAAGATATATTACAGAAACATTAAGAAAAATGTTAAATTATATATAAAAATATAAACTATAAGTTTAAATTGGGCCGGTTGAAATGTCAGTGGTACAGGGTGTTTCAAATGTCCGCTTAAAGTGACAGACCGCAAACTTATATTTGTGCTTTCTGAAGAATAGTGAATGAGAAGAGATAAAAAAAATAACTTAATGAATAATTACAAAGGTCAAGTTCATACAAGGTACAGATCAAGGTCACACAAGACAAGGTCAAGTTCACCTAAATATAGAAAAAACATAGAAAGTGCAGTTCTGTTACATGTTTCTAGGCATCCTTGTGGATATCTTAGCAGAAAGGTCACTAAAGTTAAGGTCAAGGTCATATGGTTGTTAAAAATAGAAACAGTTTTATTTGAATGATCCAGTTTTAGTACCTGGTGGTGTGCATTCTGAAAAAGGGCACTTATAGTTCATGCCATTATGAGATAATATGCAATATGCCACTTTCCAAGTGATACATGTCACCATCATTTTATACCTAACTATATATTAGTACATACATTTCATTAAAAATAAATATAAAAGAAAATAATCTAATCTGATGTTTAATTCAAGCAATAAAACAGTTATGTCTGAATGTCAAGGTCACAGAAATAGTTCATTTTCCATGCAAAAGCATTAAATTTCCTTTCAATATTTCCTGTGTAGGCTTCCAATTCATGAAAATCAGAGGTCAAAACTCAGAGGTCAAGGTAATTTCAAGATCATTGAAGTTAGCGTTTTCATATGCCTTTGTTCGGTTTCAGTGCGCAATGTCAAAAGTTCTATTGAGGTGCTGGTAAAACTCAACAAACCTGCGCTGGCTCAAAATGGTCACTTTACCGCTCGAATGTAACTGGGCGTGAGGCATGTAAAGTTTTTGAGAATCCTTCCTATCATTCTATATTCACATCACTTCTTTTGTTTGAAAACACAGTCATCTACACATTTGTTGACATCTATCAGCAGCACAGGACAGGCAGAAGATAAAGTTAAGAAAAAAATATGTTTATAAATGGTGAATACTACTGTATAAGAAAAAAAGGTAAATGAAAAGTCCAGGGAAAGCCACAATCACAAACTACAGCCCTTCCCAGACACCAAGAGGAAGAGAAAACCGACAAATCCAAACAAGCACAAATCGAACAAACGTACGAAAAGCAGTAAGATTAGCTCTCTCTTCCCCAAACTAGGTAATCGCAATGCTAAAAGGACTGAAAAACAAAAGAACAAAATGACACAAGGTAAGACATAAAACAAATCGCCTCGTAGAATAAACCACAAAGCAACAAAGAGTAAGTATAAACCACCTACATAATAAAATCCTACTCCAGCTCACCCCCATTTCAAAGTACATTTTACAAACTGACCCCAGAATCCTTGAATATAGACTCTAGTATTATAGGGTGGCACCCTATACAACTGACTCATATTTGCTTATTTCCCTTCAGGGGATTTAGATAAAAGTAGTTAAATATCAGTAACAATTAGCAAGTTTATTTATTTGCTTTTCCCAAACTACTGCCAGTTTAGGGAGCTTACCACTAAATATTTTTCCATAGGCGACAATAGTAACCTTTTACATGCTGCCACAAAAACTACACATACAAAACTTTTCAAATCTCAATTGTTTATAGAGCCACCATAGCTCAACAAGTTTCTGAGAAAATATCCACATGTTGCCCTGCTCTTTTCAAGTTATGGTCCACCATGATTATTTACCTGCAGCTTCGCAGCGAAAAGCAAGCGGACTTTTTAATGGGGGTGGGGGTGGGGTGACCATATAAAATCAGCAACAATTTCTTTGAGCTGCAGATATAATTATAAAACACACATCATTTTATTTCCTTATAACTATCCTTTTCTCACATTGAAGTAAAACCTGGGATATATATCCAATGGAAGCATGTCTGGTATTTAGACTGCAACTGAAACCTCGTCCAAAAGTGATAAAACCCGGCACTTCCAGTATTTAGTGTAATGCTACCTTTTGGCGCTGAATGCAAGCTGTCTTGTAAGTCTGTTTACCCGTTGGAGGAACCGAAAAGATACAGTGTGCAAATATTGACGAGGACGCAAATCCTCCCTCACTGGATTGGAACTGGCCAAAAGATGTCTTGGATATGAAGTTTTCTTTTTTATATATGTTTTAATCAGGTACAAGCAGTGCGTTTTATCAAAAATTACACTGGCAATAGTATTTGTATTTTTGTAAAATAAATATTCGAAACGAAATCTTTGATAAGCAAGATATCAGGAATGCGGTGCCTCTCTATTAGTGTTTAACCTCTCTTTCGAGTACAAAAAGGAGACAATTGGTAATTATTCTCACCTATATCGAAAATGTGTTTTTGTGGTACCTCCACTGGGCGAATCATTGTTATGATATTATCTGACGTCATGCCTTTGGTCGAGCCCTCTGTGCAAAATGCAAAAATATTTCTAAGAAAGAAAGACAATCTTAGCTTTACACATGAGATTATAAGAGACACAACAAGGGTTCACGCAAGCGTGTTGACAAATGATAGTAGACTGGTTTCCTCAGGGTATTTACCTTTAATTCCTTACATTTGCGCACACATGATTTGCTTCTATTTGCATTTGAAGTTAATTGATGATGATTATGGATAATTCGAACTTTCACAGGTAATATATGGCCTTTATACAGGGTACGATTTGCTTTTTTGGAATGGTGCTCGCGTAAATGTGATGCTCTTATAGAGAACAAAAGCATAAATTGATCAGGAATGTTTAAGGTTAGCGCTTTTACGCAGGTGGGTCTCTTAAAAAGGTGGCCGATTCAGCAGAGTTTACTTTAGTGATCTTTTAGCTCTGTTTGTCTGTGGCTGAGGTGTTTTCCAAGAGACCTCATCCTTTATTTACGCCGGGCTGGAGCCCGGCGTATCTATTAGAGATGTGTATGCATTCGGAGAACATCGGTTTTCCTCCAGTTTTATGGGGTTCTTAGTGGGGTTATATATAACTATTCACTCCCCAGTTTTTTTCTTTTTTTTTATTCAAAGTCACACTTTTGCAGCAGAGAACTGTGCTATTGGTTACATAGTGAAATAAAAAAAAAATGGGAAGTACTGTGTAGAATGAATGTAACAATGTGGGTTTTGCTCATTTAAAAGGGAAATGAGCAGTTTTCCCGTAGGAGCCCCAATTTGACCATTCGACCTGAAATGAGCTTGTTGCTGTCAATATTCGTACACGTATGAATTTATTCATTTCGTTTTTTTCGTCGTACTACGAAAAAGAAACAAAATGTATTTTTCTTTGTTTACGATTGGAAATATGCATTCTCAAATCGAACAGATTATAAGCTGGTTTAATAATACAGTTTAATTTAATATTCAACCATGGAAAGATTTGGGCCGAAAGAAAACGTTATGAGTGGAGAAAAGAACAAAACACTGCTACATAAAACAGAATAGAATAGTATTTTATTTACTGCACAACAATACCCTATAAGGGTTAAAGGCAAGCAAATACAAACATGACATAATACATTATATAATGACATGACAGTAGTTTTATCATCATTTGATTAAAAAAAGTACATACACATACATATATATATAGCCTTGATGACATGCTATGATATATTACATTCGCTTACAAATAATCCAATGGCTTTCAAAATAGTATCGTCTGTAGATGCCATTAGTTTGATCAACTGCTCTTTTTTAGACTCAAATGAATGGTTATTCAGAACAGCCACGTTTTGAAACATTTTATTTCGCAGATCTTTCTAATACTAAATGCTAGGGCCCAGTCTATGTAGCAGTCAAAATTAGAGTATCCCCCACCCCATTCCCCCTTATAGATGATTTCGGATATAGTATGTTCGGCCTAGGCTATGGATGGCGATATGTAATTATATATGCGGGCTAGAAAAACAGACGATCATAGTTGATTTTTTTACACAGCTCTGATAACGTCTATAATGTTTTTATCGTTGAGATTGCGATAATTTATATAATTACAACCTTTCATAAATTATAACATTTTTTCACTCTACTACGATCTTTTGGGAGCTAAGAAATGCATGGTAGATTAGTTTCCCGGCGTATTGATGCTTTGCATTAATGTTTTCTTGTTTCTATTTGATTGTATTTACATTTTTCCTGTGATATTTTACTGTTTCAGTTAGAAAGCTTCACGCGAACAAAACAATCATTATGTACTTTAACAATATTTGAACCAAGGGTGAAGATTTAGTACCACTAAATTGGATTTAGCCCATTTATGCTTGGCGGACTTTTCTACCGCAGTTGTTTGTCCTTTATAGGGGTTGCCTGGTTAGTTTTCATTATTATCATTTTTTTTAGAAATATTTGAATTAAATGCAAACAGTGTAGACCTTGATCAGACGCCGCAGAACTACACTGTTTGCCAATGCCCCTTTCATAGAAAGGGACATTCATTAATGCAAGGTTTCAACTTCACGAATTCACGAATTCAACTTCACGCAGTCAACAGATGAATTCGTAAAGTTGAATTCGTGAAGTTGAATTCGTGAATTCGTGAAGTTGAATTCGTGAAGCTGAATTCGTGAAGTTGATTTCATGAAGTTGAATTCGTGAAGCTAAATTCGTGTTCGTGAAGTTGAATACGTGAATTCGTGAAGTTGAATTCGTGAATTCGTGAAGTTGAAATTGTGACTTCGTGAAGTTGAAATCGTGGATTCGTGAAGTTGAAACCTTGAATTAGTGTAGTTGAAATGTCTCTACCGGTCTTTCGTACTCCGAAACTTTTTTTTTTTTTTTTTTTTTTTTTTTTTTTTTTTTTTTTTTTTTTTTTCATGTTTTGTCCTGTTTGTTTTCTCCTCGCTTTTCGAAGAAAAAGCGGAGATATTGTGATACCCGCGTCCGTCAGGCCGTCCGCCCGTCCGTCTGTAATGTCACACCATTTACTCCTAGACCATTTAAGCTAGAATCTCGAAACTTTCACAGGCGACAGCTAAACCCTGGAGGGGTGCAGGGTCAGGGTTTGTGGCAACGAAGGATCCAAAATCCATTTTGTACAAACATAGTCATTTTGTATATCAAATCAAAAGTAATGAGGAGTAGAATACAGTGGTGCAATAGTTTTGCCTCCGGGGTCTGCCTGAGGGTCACCAGAGTTAAAAATAGGATTTTTTTTTTTAACTGATTGTCACACAATTCCTCCTAGGCTTTTTGAGCTAGAACCTTGAAACTGTCACAGATAATAGCCATACGGATTAGAACTGGAGAAATGCATTTGGAATTTCGATGTGACGCCTTGGGGTGTGGCCGGGGCCCCCGCACGAGGGGTTTAAAATCCATTTTGTACAAACAGTCATGTTGTATATCAAAGCGCGGGGATATGCGATGGCGCGCCATCGACTTGCTCTAGTTTCTAGTTGTTCTAGTTATATATATATATATATATATATATATATATATATATATATATATATATATATTGTACCAAACAAACATAGGATCCTCATTAAAATATATGTCAAGTGTCCCAAATACCCATCTGAGAAACTGAGGATCTTCTCTGTAAGAAATGACATGTGATCTTGCTCCCAAATTGGAGAAAACTCTCTTCTTCAAAGGTAGTCTCCTTTTCAGAAGGGGTAAAGCCAATCTTGACAGAATTGTCTATCCAGAAATTGTAGCTAATTCCCATTTTACGAAAACACGCCTGTTCAAATATACTTAAAATTTTAACACCAAAAAATGAAAATTTTCTGATAAAAAATTCTGATATTTTCATATTTCTGCTCAAAACACAGATTGTAGGTACTCGTTAGAACCGCCTCAACGAGGCGGTTCTAACGAGTACCCACAATCTATGTTTTTAACAGATATAAGAAAAATAATTTATACCCCTATAAATCCCAGTTTTACTTTATAAGAATGGGGGTTAAGGGGGTCAAAACTATATAGGCGTATTTTCGTGACGTTAAGTCATCCTACAGTAAATTATTATATATCCACAATCATTGTCGCATGCAAAAAAAAAAGACCTGTGTGACCAGCAAGGTTCAGATCAGCCTGTACATCTACAAGGAATGGCAAGAGTTATCGTGCATCCCTCTTTGGATTGCCCCGAGGCTGCAGAAAGCACATGCGATCAGCAAAGACTCATGCTGATCGGTCTTCGCTGGTCCCACGAGTTTTATCGTAGCTTTGTCGTGCGCTAGCTCAATATCCACAATCATTAATGCATGTGAAAAAGAAGCTACTGCTTTCCGTTTCTTACAGCGGCATTGTTTAAGGCGGAGTGGAGCGAATCCTGAGTGTAAGGGGAACTGGCACACGTTGAAGAGAAGCAAACATTTTAGATCGTTTTTTTTTTTTTTTTTTTTTTTTTTTTGAAAAGGGGTCTACTCTAAACTGAATGAATTTGCTTTTGACGGGAACAATTTATTTCAAATTCAGAATAGATCGTTTTTCAAAGGGAATTTATGTACAGCAAAATCAAATAAGAAGTCACTAAATTTGTCTCCTTTGTTAAAAATGATGGAAATTCTGCAAAGTGCACCCATGCTTTGCCGTAAGGAGAAACTGTTTTTCATGCTCAACTCAGCTGAGCATGAAATTTGTCCTGCTAATAAATCTCAAATTACTTACAACTGCAAATGTTTCTTGCTTAATATACCTAAGCATGAAAATTTCTCGACTAATATATATGAAAATGCCAACTATTGTTGGCATTTTCATATTTATTAGCATAGAAAATTTCATGCTCTGCTGAGTTGAGCACGAAAAACTTTTATAACCTCGGAGCCAGACACCTTAAGTTTTCTTCCTATTAGAGTAAACTTCCGCTATTAAAACCACTTTTGGGGCTGTCTAAAAGTAGTCTTATAGGAGAATGGTCTTAACCCAGCTAGCATTCTACGTAAATCTATATCGGGCCGTCATCGGCCCGTCAGCTACCCTGACGGGCCGATGACGGCCCGATATAGATTTACGTAGAAAGCTGACTGGGAAAGACTCCATATTCTCAAAAATAGACATTTTTTATCCAATAAAGGTTCAATAAATTGATATATACTATTAATAAGATCATAAAATGCGGCATCTGACAGCCTGTAAAATTTTCATTTAGTCTCTTGTTTTTTGAGCTGGATGAAAAATCAAATGATTTTTTTTTTCTTTTTTTCGTATCCCTGAATTAATGTTGACAACAGGCTGTCAGGTGCCAGGCTGTCAGGTGCCACATTTGATTATTGTATTAATACTATATATCAATTTATTAAATCTTTCTTAGAAAATAAAATGCCTATTTTTGAGGAATATTGAGCCTTTAATATTGAATATAGACGATGGTAAATATCCTAAAATCTCAAACATTTTTTACACCCTTTTGGCCTAAATTTTGTTTTTTTATGCAGTTGTTTCGTAAAGAACGGGACTGCAAACAGTGCAGACCCTGATCAGACTGCTCGAAGCAGTCTGATCTGGGGCTACATTGTTTGTATAATTAATTTTGTCAGAAACTTTTGTTATTATTTTAGGACATTTACTATAATAAGAAAGTATTTTCGGCTGATAAAAGTCTTAAAGGCTCCATATTGCTTAAAAAAGACATTTTTTATCCAAGAAAGTTTTTATAACTTGATATATGGTATTAATACAGTCATAAAATGTGGCATGTGACAGCCTGTAAAAGTTCAGTTAGTCTCTCGTTCTTGAAATGATAAGATTATTTTTCGTATCTCTGAATTAATGTTGCCAACATTAATTCAGAGATACGATGAAAAAAAAATCATTTCGTTTTATTTTTGATCCATTTCATAAAAGGGAGACTAACTGAAATTCTACAGGCTGTCAGATGCCACATTTTATGACCGTATTAATACCGTATATAAATTTATTAAACCTATCTTGGATAAAATAAGGTCTGTTTTTGAGGTATATGGAGCCTTTAATAGAGGGGTGATCTTAATTTTGAGTGGTCTTGATAGCATATTTATACTGTATTAGAAAGGGCATATGCCTTTCAGAGCACAGCCTTCCTTAAAGAGTTAAAGCAAGTGAAAGGAGATGTCAAAATTATTTCCGTTGGAGGTGTATCCGTTCTTTAATGTAAACGTCTTTCTCACCGGAATGTCCGTTCAATCAGATATATAAATTCACTCAACTATTTCAAGTATTGACGACATTTGTTGGTAAAATCATATTATTTTAAGACAGTCTCCTTCTAGTTTTTGCGCAGAAGAACATCCTTTAGGGCCATCTTTCGCTTGAGGCCATCAATCGACCTTTTCTCTACATCCTTCAGATCCGTGCTTCTTTTTCTCCGGTCTCCGGATAGGGCTTGATCTTCAACCACTTTGCTTCGCATCCCAGATTTGGGTATCCCCTGGCTCGAGGCTGAAATGATAACTACCCTATTAACCTTCGTATTTGGACACCCAAACTTCATTCTATACGTGCCCACGAATTTGAAGAGGTCTATCTAGCTACCTTGATCTCGTCTAAGCTTGTCTAAAGATTGCTGGATGAGTAACAAATGGTGCAGGTCCTGATCAGAACCGCTTTTACGGCCTCTGAGCTGAGTTTACACTATTTACACAAGCCTGTCTGTCCGAATACGTACAGTCGAACTTCAATATGACTCAGTTACCATGGCTTATTCGAATTCATTTTTGAGTCCCTACGGAATTTTTCCGATAGCTCAAGAAAACAAATATTGAGGGGAATTTTTCTTATTTTATTATGAAATTGTATGTTGTGTGTATTCGTTAGAATCGCCTCATCGAGGCGATTCTAATGAGTACACACAACATACCATTATTTTGTTGAAGATCGAAAACATTTCCATAAATTATCGCCATTTGCTTCCTGACCTGGCGCTATGATTAAATCTCATTGACTCGAACTACCCATATCTCGAACACATTTCCATGGTCCCAAAGATGTTCGAGCCATTTAAGTAATGTAGTTGAAAAAAGCCTACCAATGACACCAAGAGGATGAGAAAGCAAACCATGACATACAGTACACAAGCCATAAACCAAAGAAAAGCAAAACAACCAGCCCCCTATTCCCTAACCCATTGTATACTGAATAGACTCTCCCACACTATATATGGGAAGAATCCAATTTCAGTTTAAGGTAGGTCGGGCTATGAGATTCACATATTCCTAGAAAAAATGGCTAAACTATTTGCAAACGGTGGAGACCCTGATAAGACGCCGCGTTCTGCTGCGTCTGATCTGGGTCTGCACTGTTTGCCAATTACACTTTTACGGGTCTCCCGTCTACAGTGGGCCAACAAGGTGATCACAGTTCTAGCCAGAATCCACTACGCACAACAATTACACAATGAACAAGACAAAACCATGAAACACCTTCGCAGCAAGTAGCCACCCAAGGCCACCCAAGTCCACACAGAGAGCAACCAACTCCATAACCACCGGCTTATACATGTAACGGTCGGTATTAAAAACTACCTATAGGTGTGAGATTAATCGATTTTACTGGTTTTAACCCATTTATTCCGAATGGACACCTCTACATTCACTCTTCAGACCGGTCCATTTTAAACATAATGGTGTCTTGTTAGTTTATTATTATTATTATTATTATTATTATTATTACCATGTTTAATAGGAATTTCTGTATCTATGCAAACATTGTAGACATGAACAGACACCGCGTTCTGCGGCCTCTGATCTGGGACTACACTGTTAGCAAATGTCCCTTTTATGGACAAAGCATGAAAAAGCTCCACAGCGAAGAGTCGCGATGCCAAACAAAGAACAAACAAATTCAAGACCAACGCCCTCGAACGGTCAGTAGTAAAAACTACCGACGCGGTAATGTAGGAGGGCTGGGGTTGGGATGTTAAATCTATAATACCGGTACCAAATCTTCACCCTAGGTTCAGTTGTTATGACAAAACATAAAGATGGTTTGACTTGCATCGAGGCTCCCTAACTCAGTCAGTGAAACATCAAAAATTCAACGTGACTTCCTGTTGGCTTTCCTATTTTGAATCCCCTTCTGAAGTCTCCAGTGCATATTTATGTCCCGCGAGTGAGGGAAACCTGTTTTGTGTGTATGCTCGTACAAGTATGTGCGTGTGTGTTTGTGTGTGTCGCCCGGATCGTGTTAACATCTGGTGTGACGATTCCTTGCCTGTATGATACAATCTAAATCAATCAATGGTTGAATTATCTCCAGATTTGTAGGAATAAACTTTTCTTTTAAAAAAAACAAGACTTGACAGTCCATGTAAATCGTCTGCAACTGCATGAATGTCGAAAATATTAGTGAGGTCCCCAGGAAACGCCACAATCACGGCCTTCCCGAGGCACTTGAAGAAGGAGGGGTGAGGATCAAAAGTGACAAACACATGAAACCTCCGACGCACAAAGAAGAACTGCAACAGAGGGATCACCTTGGGACGATCAGAAGTGGGGTGGGGGCTTTAACCGGTTTTACTCGCACGAAACCTCACTCGTATCTCCTGATGCAGCACCTACTGATGAAGCACTTTACTTTAATACAGACAGATGGAAAACAGAAAACAAATTGGTAACTGTTATCTCGGGAAATAATGATAACCTGTTATCTAAGAAAAATTATATATATAAAAAAAAAAAGATACAAATATTTCAAAATGTCGTTTGCTGAAAAATTTACCCAGAATGCAAAGCATTAAAATTTGCCTTTTAGCGAACCAGATCTTCTTTTTAAACTCACACAAGACAAATAGTGAAAACTATACACGTTGGGGTACATCACTTTTGTCTAAAAACAACAACAAAAAAAGGAAAAAAAAGACATCTTGTCGACGTATATACTTTATAAGTTATTGAATGTTTTGTCAGACATATTCAGCAATCATCCATATGGCAGAGACAACCTTAAATGCTCGTGCTATGCTCACCACAGCGTTTCGAGCCGAATATTTCACATTAAATGAGAGCCTTTTCTAAAATATTGCTTGTGTACCAATCGAAAACTCAGATGAGCCTGCTCATTCACAAGTCCAAGTATAACCTATGCCGTCTGTTTAAACAACGACTTATGTTTGGCTAATTATGGACCGCAAAGCAATTACTGATCAGCCTATATATTTTTGCAGGTTGATCTGAATCACTGCTCGGCGGACATGGGATCCGCCTTGAAAAGGCTGTGTTCCTTGTCAGTTTAATTTAATATAAATCATTAACTGACAAGACAAAATATTTAGACGTAAACGTCTAAGTACCGGCGTAAATTTTGTTCTTTTTACATAGAGGTATGGGACAAGAATATACTAAAGTTTAATAAATTTCCAATGTAACAGGTAAAATTGGACAATAGTGCGATTCTTTAACTTTCACTGCCACAGGCGATAATAATAGGCTTTTGCAAACAGCATAGATCCAGATGAGACGGCTCGTATGAACCGTCTCATCTGGATCTACGCTGTTTGACGTTCAGTCTTTCAACTTTACGTTTAAACTTCTTTTCAAGCGATAGTTTGTTAAAAAAGAAAAGCAGATGACAAATGTCGTCTGAAATTTGGCACCGAAAGAGTTATTGTTTGTTTTTATTGAGCTTTATGAAATTTCTTGGTTCAAATGAAAATAAAATAGACATTAGTCTGTTTATAACACAGTTTATATTAAGAATTTTTTTTTTATATTTGCTGGGTTCGTCACAAACCGTAGATCATGGCAAATATAAAATATCCTTAAAGAGCTAATCGTATAGTCTACCATATATAAAAATCCAAAGCTATACTAAGAGACCGGCGCGATTCCTTCGCCGGTCAATGATTATGATATTATTAGAAAACTCCACTCACCCAAGAGCATGCACAAAGCCAATACCGCGAAAAAGAGGAGCATGTTTCCCTTCATCATAAAGGCAATACTAATAATAACTAGAACACGATTATTTGTGAAACAATAACTGCAAGTCTTCACACTGTATGCGTTTTACTGCAAAATACCTATCTTTTGTAGGAGCAATGCAACGCAGAGAAAAGAGACCTACACGCATATGTCTCAAACAAAGACCTAGACCAAGTTACGTTGTCGGGTTTCTCATTTCCCGTATACTGCAAAAAAAAAAAAAAAAAAAAAAAAAAAAGAAAAAAAAAAAAACACAAAAAAAAACAACAAAAAAAAAAAAACAACAACACCTTAGTATCGGAAAGGTATACAGTTGATTTAGTACATATAAACCTGCACATTGTATATTCCAAACCACTGTATAACAATTTGAAATGATTGCAGGTTGGCGAAATACATGCATTTTGCATGTTTATGTTACAGTAAACAAACAGAGAACTGACAAGAGAACGAAAATCAGAAACCCGGTTTCATTAAGTCTTTTTTTGGCAGCAATGTAATTTGCGAGTCTGCATCGAAGTTCATTCTTTCTTCTATCGGCTCCAGAGTGCAAACAAGCGTTTTCTAGTTAACATTGAACACTTTTGGAGTACTTTGATCTCGAAAATGAGGTCACGAAAATGTAACCTATCCCACAAATTTATCCCTTCACGCTTAAAGAAAATCCGCCAACCGGGTCAAAAAATACGCGGCGGGCACATGACGTTCAGACATCTTCGTATTATCGTCGATGTCACGTCATGAAGTTACACCCACGTTAATGCGACGTTATTTAAACGCCATGTGTCCGCTGGGCATCGTACATACAAGGACTCTAAAGCTGACACCGACGCCTACATAATCTGAATCCGGACCGAAAACAATATATCTCGAGAGTGTGTGGGTGGGAAGAAGGTAGGAGATGGATAATAAACATGGTTTTAAATTCTACGTAAGTATTAGAGCGTTCCAGATCAGAGTAGTATTTTCTTTATACTATATTAGAAATGCCTCACCGAGCCGCTTTTAATGAGAACTAACATTTACATTTGTTTCTTTCTAATTTTTTTTTTTTTTTTTTTTTTTTTTTTTTGAAGCAGAAGAAGATGGAGCAGGTAAAAAGAATCAAGAGCCATTGGTTGAGGAGGGTTGTGGGCAATAAAACGTCATGAGCTAAATGCTTCCTCTAGCGGTATTTGAACCCAGTACGTCGTGAAATGAAGTCAGGAACGATAACCACACAACCCCGAGAACGCATAGAGAAAACACGCCTATATAATTTTGACCCCTTTAAACCCCTCTTTTATATAGTAAAACTGTGGTTTACAGGGGGATACATTATTTTTCTTTTTCTTATGGCTACATAAGACATTTAAGTTACAGCTTCTATATAGCTGTTAACAGAATCTGTATAGCAATATCTAGGGTAGATGGGGCTCTCAAGCCCTGGTCGGCAATCCATCTAGGAGTTGGCAACTCCAAACAAAATCCTGCATACCTGGATTTGCCTATTCCAGTTATTTAAAGTCTGCTTTGGCAGCTGGGGCGGAAGAAATCATTACTATGATTCAACGGCCAAAATTGCGATGCAGCAGCATATTATGGAGCATAGAGAGCATGACAAGGCACAAAAAGTCATGGTCATCCACTGCATCCGGGCTTAGCTCCAGATGTACTGACACTGTCTTGCCTCTGGATCCAGCTAATTCAATTCACAGCGCATGTCATCTTAATCAGCAACACACATTCACAGCAAGCACATATATGCAAATTATACAAAAGCCTGTGGCGATGGGCGAGCGGCGAAGCAGCAGGTGAGGAAACGCTGGAAGCTGTAGTTGCGGACCTGCACACAGGCGGCTTGGTTCTATATGGTCGCTTTCCTTAAGAGCGAAACAGTATGGGAAATTCGGCAGCCGAACTGAGCGACTGAGTAGACCTTTTTAGGATCGCACTGCCCACCCCCGTAGCATGGGGAAGGAGCTAGAAAAGGTGCCCTAAACAATTGCCTGCTTCAAAACTCCTGGCTTGTTAACCGCGATCAGCGGGAATCCCACTTAGCGGTCAAACAAGAAAAAAGAAGATGAAGGTGATACCTTTAACCATCGGCGCTTGGAATGTGCGCACCCTAATGGACAGTTGTAATTCTGACAGACCTGAGCGAAAAATAGCTCTAGTTGGTAGAGAACTTGACCGATACAAAGTCGAGATTGCAGCCCTGAGTGAGACTCGCCTTGCAGAAGAAGGGCTTTTAAAAGAAGTTGGTGCTGGCTACACTTTCTTCTGGAGTGGACGCAAGAAAGAAGAGCGGCGTGAAGCAGGAGTAGGATTCGCTATCAAAAAATGGTAAGAGAAAAGTCCAGGGAGTGCCACAATCACAAACCGCAGCCCTTCCCAGACCCCAAGAGGAAGAGAAAACCGACAAATCCAAACAAGCACAAACCGAACAAACGTACGAAAAGCACTAAGATTAGCTCTCTCTACCCAAAGCGAGGTAATCGCAATACTAAAAGGACTGAAAAACACAAAAACAAAATGACACACGGAAAGACATACAACAATTCGCCTCGTAGAATAAACTACAAAGCAACAAAGAGTAAGACTAACACCGGACCACCGCCTTAGAACGGTCAGTAAGCAAACCACCGAGGGGGGGGGGGGTGGGGGGGGGTTAAAGCACTTTTACAGCTAGCTAACTTCACCCTAGGTCCCGATGCTACTCATAATACAGACACACATAAAAAATCGGTTCGCATAAAGGCTCCCAATTCAGTCAATGCATCAAAGCGAAAACATAAAAATCAAATAATCACTATAATAAACAAAGATGAGTACTCATGGCTAATTCTACT
This sequence comes from Anodontia alba, assembly GCA_964016985.1. Lineage (NCBI taxonomy): Eukaryota > Metazoa > Mollusca > Bivalvia > Lucinida > Lucinidae > Anodontia > Anodontia alba. The sequence continues at coordinate 6,261,472 of OZ024835.1, read as the reverse complement.
GTATGCAAGAGTAATGAAAACCAATAGTTGAAGTCACACCTCGTCAGCAAGCTCTCAGGAATTCCCAAAGGCATAAATGACCGTCTGATGACGCTGAGACTTCTATTATCTGGCAAGAGGCCTGCAACAATTGTAAGTGCCTATGCACCCACAATGACCAACCCAGATGAGGTTAAAGACAAGTTCTATGATGATTTGGATTCTGTGATTTCTGCAGCATCCCAGACAGACAAACTCATCCTCCTCGGGGACTTCAATGCCAGAGTGGGCACAGACCACCAGACCTGGGAAGGAGTGATTGGATCTTAAGATGTAGGGAAGTGCAACAGCAATGGACTCCTCCTTTTAAGGACGTGTGCAGAGCATGAATTACTGATCACCAATACAGTCTTCAGTCTACCAACTCGCAGAAATACAACATGGATGCACCCTCGCTCCAAACACTGGCATCTCATTGACTATGTCATAGTGCGAAGGAAGGACAGACAGGATGTCAGAGTGACTAAAACTATGTGTGGTGCAGACTGTTGGACAGATCACAGGCTTGTTTTCAGCAAACTCAACCTGCGCATTCAGCCTGTACGACGACCACAAGGCAAGAAGGTGCCAAAGAAATTAGATGTCTCCAAGCTGAAACAAGAAGCAAGAGGCAAGCATTCGTCAACGATCTCTGCAGCCGTTTAGAATCACTGGAACACAGTTCAGAAGATGTAGATGGGAGCTGGACAGTCTTCAGAGACACCGTTCACTCTTCAGCAATGGATTCCCTACGACCAGTATCTCGCAAACACCAAGATTGGTATGAGGAGAATGACAATAAAATTCAGGGCCTCCTTGAAGAGAAACACCAAAAACACAAGGCTTACCTCAGAAATACCAGCTCAGTATCTAGCAAGACTGCCTATTCAAACATATGCAAGACAGTTCAGATGAGGCTCAGAGACATGCAAGACTCCTGGCTGAGAAAAAAGGCTGATGAAATCAAGTCCTTTGCAGACAGAAAGGACATCAAAAAGTTCTTTGATGCACTCAAGACAGTATATGGTCCCAGGAGCTCAGGAACCACCCCACTCCTTAGTGCAGATGGAACTAGTCTTCTGACTGACAAAGAAGCTATCTTGAAAAGATGGGCTGAATACTTTGATGGTGCCTTAATCGGCCATCATCTATCAATGATGAAGCTATCAACAGACTACCACAGGTGGAATGTAATCCGCTGCTTTATGAGCTCCCAACCGTCTCTGAAACAGTGAAAGCAATAAAACTCCTGTCATCTGGCAAAGCTCCAGGATCAGATGCAATACCTGCAGAGATCTACAAAGCAGGAGGTCCTCCAGTTGCAGAGAAAGTGACAGAGTTATTTCACATTATGTGGAGAAAAGAAGCCATCCCTCAAGAATTCAAGGATGCAACAATTATCCACCTTTTCAAAAGGAAAGGGAATCCTCAAGTCTGTCACAATCATCGAGGCATCTCTTTATTGTCAATTGCTGGGAAGATTCTTGCTAGGGTCCTACAGAAACGATTGAATGAACACCTAGAACGCTCAGGGCCTTACCAAAGCATTTGACACAGTCAGTCGTGAGGGACTTTGGAAAATTATGGCAAAGTTTGGTTGTCCTGCCAAATTCATAGCAATGGTGCGGCAGTTCCATGATGGTATGCTTGCAAGGGTCCAAAATGATGGCGAGTTTTCTGATTCATTTCCTGTGACAAATGGAGTTAAGCAAGGCTGTGTACTAGCTTCAACACTGTTCAGCATGATGTTTTCTGCCATGCTTACAGATGCTTTCCAGGATTGTGACAATGGTATACCTATTAGGTATCGCTTTGATGGGAAACTTTTCAACCTAAGAAGGTTGCAAGCTAAATCTAAGGTGCAGACAGAGGTGCTAGACGAGTACCTCTTTGCTGATGACATGGCAAAGGGTGCTCCAACAGAAGAGAAAATGCAAAAAGGTGTGGATCAAGTATCTGATTCATGTGACAGCTATGATCTCACAATCAGCATAAAAAAACTGAAGTAGTATATCAGCCAGTACCTGGAAAGCCTAACAAGGAGCCTACCATCACAGTGAAAGGTCAACGACTGCAAGTGGTAGACAACTTCACCTCCCTTGGAAGCACATTGTCTAGAGTTGTGCACATTGATGATGAAGTCAATGCTAGAACTGCCAAAGCTAGTGCAGCATTTGGCCGGCTACGTGGAAGTATTTGGGACCGAAGTGGAATCAGACTTGACACAAAGCCGAAAGTATATAGATCGGTAGTGCTGCCAACACTATTATACGCATGCAAAACTTGAACAGTTTACCAACGGCATGCCAAAAGACTGAACCACTTCCATACAAGCTGTCTTAGAAAACCTCTAAAGATCAAGTGGCAAGAGAGGATTCCAAACACAGAAGTACTGAAAAGGGCAGGGGTGCAGAGTATACATACTCTTCTGAAATTGGCACAGTTAAGATGGACAGGCCATGTTACCAGAATGCCTGATGAACGTTTGCCAAAGAAAATCCTCTATGGAGAACTTCAAGTAGGAAAACGCTCCCATGGTGGTCAGAAGAAGCGATACAAGAACACCCTCAAAGCCTCCCTTAAAGACTTCAACATACCAACAGAGTCATGGGAACAGATTGCACAAGATCGTACAAAGTGGCGAGGCCTCATAAAAATGGGAGCTGGTGAATACGAAGCAAAAAGAATCAGCGAAGCCGAGCAGAAACGTGCACAGCGGAAAGCCAGAGCTAAGGCATCACCAACAAAGCTCTCTTCCTCAGACCTCTCTTGTTCTATCTGCAACAGGCAGTTTAGAGCTAAAATTGGTCTCATCAGCCATCTTAGAACACACAAATAATAACACAACACACAGTTGATTAGGAATGGTCATTGTCAGTAATGACAGACGCACAAGAAGACATTATTTTTCTAAAAGATTGTGGGTATTCACAATTTATGTGTTAAAAAGAAATATGAAAACTGTCAGACTTTTTATCTGAACATTTTCCTTTTTGGGTGGTAAAATGTTCAATATATTCAAATAGGCGAGTTTTCGTAAGTTTTTTTTTTATTTTGATTGCAAGCAACGCCCTATTTTGGACTTATGTTTTGGTAGTGTTATAATGTAGGAGCAACTCAAACTGGCAGCAGTTCATATCTTTACGAAAACATGCATATTCAAGTATATAGAAAATTTCACCTAAAACAAATATAAAAATTTTCAGATACGAAAAAAAAATCTGATATTTTTCATATTTCTGCTCAAAAGATAGGTTATTCTAATCATCTTTCGATTTTAATCACAGCTGCAGCAGACGACAATTTGATCTCATTTTTGCATTTTTTTTCAGAGAACACTAAGACTTGACAGCTCATGTGAATCGTCTGCCTAGCATACGACATTTTTTTTATAGTTTTCATTTCATGTGAATCGTCTGCCTAAACTTAGTATTTATTCTAGCGATCTGACTTTGCATGCAGATTGTCTTCTACATCCTGTGTTCTCGCAAAACTAGGACAAGTATTTCAAAATGTTGATTGCGGATTTTAGCTCACCTGAGCCGTAGGCTCAGGATGAACTATTGTGATCACTCCCCGTCCGTAGTCCGTCGTCTCTTGTCCGTCTGTCTGTCGTCTGTCCAAACCTTTCAGCGACTTCTCCTCTGATACCCTCGGCCAGTTTTCTTCAAACTTCATGTGGAGCCTTCTGTTAAAGAGGGACTGAAATTTTGCACAAATGGTCACGATCCATTAACTGAGATGGCCATCATCAAACTGAACCACCGAGGCATTTTAAGCTAATGACTGAAACTTTCAATAAGTGATCACGAAAACATGCCTATATATTGTTGACCCCTTTAAACCCCACTTTTATATAGAAAAACAGGGGTTTACAGGGGTATACATTATTTTACTTATTTCTGCTCAAAAACATAGATTGTGGGTACTCGTTAGAACCGCCTCGCCGAGGTGGTTCTAACGAGTACCCACAATCTATGTTTTGAGTAGAAATATGAAAAATATCAGAATTTTTATCTAAACATTTTCAGTTTTTTTTTTAGGTGAAACTTTCTACATATTTGAATAGGCGTGTTTTCGTAATGTAATCAGAGTAGCAACCCTTTTAGTTACAATGAAAATTTTTTCCCCAGGGTTACATGTCTCTGCCTTTGTCCCTGGGCTGTGTATATGTATAAAATTGTGTAATCTTTAAATGTCTCGACCAATGTTTGCCAGATTTTACATGGGGCCTTCTGTCGAATGGATATTATCAATTTCTTCCAATGCTTCTGTACCACTGGACAAGATGGCCGCAATATCCATATAGGGTAAAAACACTTAAAGGTCTTCTCCCCCAGAAACAAGAAAGCTTTAAAGCTAACTTTTGGTACATGTTTATAGCAGCAGGGACTCAGAGTCTACCATGTTTGTTCAAATAATGACCCTAGATTGACCCTTGACCTTATTTTTGGCAATGTCAAATTTGCGTCCGTTTGCATTTGTATGGGGAAAATATTGAAAAATCTATTTCTCAAAATGTTTTTTTTATTTAAGACTAATGGCTGACGCTTACAATGTTTGATCACAAATTTGTTCAAATGATGATCCTAAGTTGACCCTTGACCTTTTTACTGTAATGTCAAATTTGTGGCCCTATGCATTTGTATGGGGAAAATATTGAAAAACATTTTCTCAAAATGTATTTAAGACTAATGACTGAAACTTACACGGTATGATCACAGTAGCAAACCCTTATAGTTACAAACAAAATTTTGTCCCATAGGGTTTATCGGTCCTTGCCACCGAGCTGTATTCACTATATTCATATAGAAAATCTTGTAATATTAAAATGTCTCCTTCTCTGAAATCCCTCGACCAGTTTTTGCCAGATTTTATATGGGGCTTTGTCAAAGGGATATTATCAGTTTCTTCAAATGGTTCTGCACCACTGAACAATATAATATATGGTAAAACAAAAAAAAAGAAACATTTAAATATTCTTCGTCATAACCAAGACTTAGCTTTGAGGCTGAATCTTAATATATAGCATCAGGGATTCGAAGTCCACCAAGTTTGTTCAAATGATGACCCTACATGTTTGTTGACTCTTGACCTTTTACAATGTATACTCCAAAGAAAAATTTGCGTCCGTATGTATTTGCATGGTAAAAAATATCCACGAATCATTTTCTCAAACTCTATTAAAGATTAATGGCTGAAACTTACAATGAATTATCAAAGTAGCAACAATAAAAAAATTGTCTCCGCGGGAGACATATATCTGCCCTTGCCCCTGGGCTATATATTCACAAGATTTCACATTGGTCCTTCTGTCGAAGGATTATTGAAAATCTATTTTAATGGTTGCACCATTAAACAAGATGACCATCTTGTCCATGTATGGTAAAAACACTAAAATATCCTCCAGAACCTAGACGTGTTTGAAGCTGAAACTTTGTATTAAGCATTTGGGACACAAGGTCTACCAAGTTTGATGATCCTAGGATTACCTTTCACTTTTGTACGACAAGGTCAAATTTGCGTCGCCATACAAATACTTGAAAAATAATTTTCTAAACATGTAATAAATACTAATGGCTGAAACTTAATTAATGATTAAAGTAGTAAAACGTTTTAGTTACAATTAAAATGTTGTCTCTGGGGATTACATTGTATCTGCTCTTGCCTCTGGGCTATATACATGTATAAAAGCATGTGATCTTTAAATAGCTTTTTCTCTGATCAATTTTCTACCAGATTCCACATGGGGCTTTCTGTCGAAGGGGTGTCAATTTGATCAAATGGTTCTACACTACTAAACAAGATGGCCACCTTGCCATATCCTCCAGAACCAAGAAAGCTTTGAGGCTGAATTTTGCTATAAAGCATCGGGGCAGGTGAGGGGGATGGGGGCCACAAATTCTATTCCAATTTGTTCAAATTATGATCCTATGATGACCTTTGACCATTTTATTTACCAGTCATACGTCTGTCTTAGTTGTTGTGGCAATACAGGAAGAACTTTGCAAGGCATCTTCAGATATGCAATGGCTGATTTACACAGGTGAGCGAATCGTGACGCATGGGCTTCTTATTTTCACATAGCATGCCAAGTCTAGTAAAATGTGTTGTCCTCTTTTAGGCATCAGTGCATGTTACTAAAATATACCCAAAATGTCAATAAACATCAAAATGGCCGCGCCATGCGAAAACGGATCAAAACGTGTCTTCGGGCATGTGCGGACCGCAAAGACCCAGATAATCAGGTCCTTCACTGTCCGCAGAAAGAATCATTGAATACTATAGAATATCTGTACGGAAAGTAAAAGCCCAGATGATACTTTGCGCATGTGCAGATGATCGGAATTTGCGTATTGTGCTTACGTTTTCGAAGGCACTTTTTCACTTGACAAGGCTCAAAAACCTAAGCATCGCATAACAAAGTTAAACAGTATCAGTGAAAATCTTGATCCCTTTAAAACAAAGGACCCAAACAGCTGCGCATCCCTCGTTCTGATCAAGGCCCGTTTTAATCGGTAATCTATACTTGACATTAGCCGTCGAAATCCCACTATGAGTAAATTACTTTGCTTTCTCAATAGACCCCTTTTCAGAAGGGGGCTAGTGACCAATAAAGTCATAGTGGAAGTCACAAAAAAAAAAAAAAAAAAAAAAAAAACAACTCCTTTTCAAAAACAAAAATACTGACACTGAAGCATTTGTATTCAGATCTATTAGGCTTACAGGTCATAAGGCTCCCCCATTTTGGCGCTTGAAAAGGACGGATATGCGTGTTTAGTCACATTAACCTATAAAAACTGCTTTTTGTAAGTCTTATCCGCGTCGGGAAGAAAGGTATATTATCATAATGGTCGCATCAAGCGAAAAAGTACATTAAAACATACGCAAATGCGTAGACAGATCATCCAGCGCATGCGCAAAGAATTATCCAGATCTCTGCTCTCCATTTATTCATTCAGTAGTATACAATGAGTCTATTAATAGCGGAGGTTGAAGGCACTGATCTGTGCCTTTGCTGTCCGCGAATGCTCAGAAGACACCTTATCGTATGGCGTGGTCAAAATACATACCATGCCCAACTTGTTCTCCCTGAGGACAGGTTATGAGTACTTGTCCTGGTACAAGGTCTTCATAACTCTAGTTAAGACTACTATCCAGATTATGAGATTATATTTTTCCTATATCTCGAAGAAAACATATGTTGTTGCTACTCATTAGAAGCTGAGAGATAAGAAAAATGTCAATTTTCGGGCAAGAAAATCTTGGTTGGACAAATGCATTTTGACCATTGACAAGTAAAGCTTGTCGACTGCTAATATCCCAGTCCAGGTTTTACATATAGCCTCTTTGCGCTGCAATCTGAGTACAGCGCGGCTATAAAAAACGTTACCTGGATTTCGTCCTTCGCGTAGCCCCCATGTTACCATGTTGCCCGGCTACGTTAAAAATCAGATTTGTGACTGATAGGTCGTCTATCGCTTAGTTTGATAGCATGGGTCAATGATAATTACGTGAACACCCCGGCAAAACTACCTTAAGGAAGTGTGGCGCTTGTATACTATGGCTCGAGTGTAAACAATCGACCCCAAAAAGCAGTGTTTTGTGTTGGCTATTCTTTGTAAGTAACCTTGCGGCTGCTCGCTGAGGTTTTTTTTTTTTTTTTTTTTTTTTTTCATATTGTTCTTGCTTGTCGTCTTATTAGAAGTGTTGCTACTGATGATCGATTAAAGTCGATCATCAGTCACTTTTGCCTTTTGTGACTGATGATCGGAAAGAATTTTATAGTCGAGTAATCGGAAAATTCTTTGTATATAAACATGCTTTTCTCATTTTTTATTTTGATAGATAAGTAATGAAAAACAATACAAAGCTGTCTATTTGGGTCATTTAGATTTGTGGTCAATAAAGATGATGAATTTTGATAAAATTGCCTGAAATAAGGCACTTGTTTTGATCATGAAAACACGTTATGGCTACTCATTGGAAGTGCCTCGGGGAGGCCCTTCTAATTGAGTACCCACAACACATGTAGAAATAAGATAAATAACACCTCGACACCACTCACATGGATTTGGTAATGTGAATAAGTACCTGTAAGAGGGATGAAATAAGTTAAATAGATTTTCTGTAAGTCAATTATTAGTCGCTGATCTGTCGGTTTGACAAACCGATGATCGAAGATGAAATTCTTGCCGATTCCCGGCACTATTTATTGGTGGGTTTCGTCATCAGAGGTAGGCAATGATTAAAGAAATAAAGCCGAACCGTCAGTAAACATACCTTCGGACATATTCTGATGAAAACCTTCACAGTGCGCATTTTGGATCGCCAATGATGCAAAGATTTCCATGAATACAACGAAGACTGATCATACCGCATGGATAAACAGGCTGATTTGTGTCTTTTTTGGGTGCACATGTCAGAAGGTGCGTGTTCTCACTTCGAGGCTAATTTTACGAGCTTAATTATTGGACATGTTTACGGGAACTTATACAATTTACAATAGGGGTGGGTGTATCTCTCCGTTTTATTATTTTAGGATTTTTACTAGATATTACATGCGGGTAGGTAATATGAGTTCGGGCATCCGCTCAGTCTGATCAGAGTATTCGCAATGCACTGGATCCAAAGTGTTTTCGAGCGGACAGCGAAGCGACTGATCAGCCTACTCAGATGCTCAGGCGGAGCTGAGTCTTTCTGGGCGTATTTGCAGTCTTGTGGGAAATGCTGTGCCCGGCTCATATTCTTTGCGCAAAGTTAAAACGTTTTAGAAGTTCTCGGCGCATGCATGCTTATAAGTAAGAAATAAATTATTTCGAACCGTGATCAAATGCCCAAGATAAAACACAGTTGAGTTTGGATTGTACCCATTTGAGCACTCGCTCGTGCTCAAATGGATGCAACCCAAATTCAACCGTGCTTTATCTGGGGCATTTGAGCTCGATTCGGAATAATTTATTTCCTTCCAAACACCCCTAATTAAGCGCTCTTTGCATAAATGAGATATTTTATTGATTTTTATTATTATTGATTTAAAAACTTTAAGAGCACTCAGTAGGTAAAGGTCGGCGGAAAAATATTATCACTCCCTTTATGTTGCGCTAGTAACATGCGCCATGCGTCATTTGCAGACCCAGACCATACGCCGCGGAACACGGCGCTGTTCAAGCTCTTCTCTGTTGCCATTTAACTGCTCGCTTTAAACACATCACAATATAGTCAAACGGACTTCCAAAATTTTGATCAAGAAATTAAGGAGTTGAAATGCCCGAGTATTTGAAATAAATATAGTTAAGTGAATTTAAGGAAGAACAGAATCCGTAAAAACATACATACAGTTGACTTTCGTTATCTCGACCTCGCTTATCTCGAATAATCGCTTATCTCGAAGTGAAAATCTTCTCCCTGCCTAAACGTGAATATCTAACAACAGGTAACAAATATTGTGGAAAAGAGGAGAAATTGCTCCTAAGGAGCAATTTCTCCTCTTTTCCACAATATTTTCAATATATCGCTAACTTCAAGAGTCCAACTGCATATATATTTGTTAATTGTGGTTTTTCGAAATATTTTTTCCTCAATTCTGCAAATCTGATATCTCGAAGTACGGATATCTCGACGTATTTCAGAGGGTCTCTTGGAATTCGAGATAACGAGAGTCGACTGTATCTGTTACTAAGCGTGTAGTACATGTATGTCACTAATAAATACATATATGTATCATAAATGATGTGCCGTACATGTAACAAAAACAAGGTATTGGGACAGATAGTCGGCCTCGGTGGCTCAGATGGATGCGCTGTCCGACTGGAGACCAGGAGGTCGCGGGTTCAACCCCCGCCGAGGTCGGCAACATTCTTTCGTGGAGATTGATCATGAAATATATTCTGCGGTCATTCTCTCCCTTCCGCTGATACAAGAAGGGCAGTTGTCAGTTTCTGGCGAAAGAATGTGCACAATACTGGTTAACCGCTTAGAGGACTAAGCCTGCCCAGTAAACGTGTGGTTAGGTAAACTGACCGCGCTCGACATGACCCCATTGGGTTGACTGGGTCGTAAAACCTCAACACACAAAATTGGGACAGATAAGCCTGAGCAAACTGAGTAGACCTAGATCAGACGCCAAAGAAAGTGGCGTCCGATCAGAGTCTACATTGTTTGCCACTCATCCAGCATTGTTTTAGACACATAAACAGGTAGTAAAAGGGGCCATACTTTTCATAGGATTTCAACACACAAAATAATCGAATTCTGGTTACTTGTCATACAGGATATAAATCTTTTCGAATTCCGTTTAAGCCTGCGCTAGGTGGGGCGTACGTAGCACTGCAAACTACACTGTAGTACGAAGAGTCTCAATGAAATCCAAACTCCGATATTATTTCTTTTTTCTGTTAAGAAGTGAGTTTAAATTTGAGTTTTTGTATATTTACTAAATTATCATATTTCATCATGAAAACATGCCTATATAATTTTGACCCCCTTAAACCCCACTTTTATATAGTAAAACTGGGGTTAAGAGGGGTATACATTATTTTTCTTATTTCTGCTCAAAAGCATAGATTGTGGGTACCCGTTAGAACCGCCTCAGTGAGGCGGTTCTAATGAGTACCCACAATCTATGTTTTGAGCAGACATATGAAAAATATCAGAGGTTTTATCTGAAAATTGTAAGTTTTTGGAGGTGAAATTTTCTATATATTTGAATAGGCGTGTTTTCGTAATGTGTATTTAAAGTACTTTACAGGTGTGTAAATTAAAATCAGAGTCGAATCGATCGGCAAGCTATTCAGTAACAATGGCCAACTCAATGATAATAAATTGCAAAATTATATAAACCAGGGCCCAGTTGTTCAAAGCCAAAGATGACATTAATTAACGTATCGTTAAAACTTTGATCATTAAATATGGCATATACGCTAATATTTTTGCTGAAAAAAAAATGTGAGTAGCTTTTGCATTTGCAAAAGCTACTCACATTTTTTCAACAAAAATACCTGTGGACAAGTTATTATACTTACTAGGACTGTTACCATTTTGACCACTAACGAGCTCAAATAAGCAAACGGCGCTTTGAACAACTGGGCCCAAACTTGCAGACTGAAACAGATGTCAACTTTCCGTTAAGCAGAGATCACCGTCACAGTTTACACTGAGCTCAGTTTACACTATAAAGATCATGTCGGACCGGTCAGTTAACCTGCTTAAACTTTCTTTCCTGGACAGACATAGCCCTCTAAGCCGTTAAACAATACGTGTGCAATATTTTCACAAGTAAATAATAACAGCCCTTCTGGGATCAGTTGTAGGGGAAAATGGCCGTAGCAATATTTTTATGGTCAAACTCTACACGACATTCAGGTATGTGGCCGAGCTGGGGTTCGAACTTGAGTCACGTGACTGCGCTATGGAGGCCGGCTGATAAGGAGAGAAGGTGAACCAATATTTAGAGTAAATAGATAGTTTGTGATACGCTGGTCCATGTGCCAGTGGTTCAAGTCTTAGAGCTTCGATACTAGCAGTATTGTGTCATCACCTTTTTTATGGCTTTACAAGACCCTTCTGAAAAGTGATCAACTGTTAAGGGGAGCAAATTCTTTCCTTTGAGAAAAGACCCAGTTTTAGACTAGAAGAACAAAAGTTTGGAAAACTGATGCCTCCCCGTTTTCTGAAATTGTATAAATTCTCATTAAGATTGAAGAAGTGTGATATATATGTTTCAGGAAGCCGCCGCCCTCTCGAGAAACAAAAATCATACAAAAAAAAAACAACAACTATGACACAACTGGCCGATACGCGGGAGTGATGTGAAAGGAATAGAGAGGAGGAGAATCATGTAAAATGAGCCTTGGAAGCATGTGCGGACAACGCAAGCCAAGCTCAGCCTTAGGGTTCGCGCGGTCTGATCAGGCCTTCACTGTCGGCTTTGCTAGCTGATCTTTCCTGTTCCTGTATTTACCCTAAGGCTTATGAATTACAATAGGCAAACGTCAAAATAAATTGAAATCGCTCGTCATTAGATGCATATTTTCCTGGTATTGTCATGGTAGTTCCTTCTTTGCTCACTCTTGTCCTTACATCGGACGTATACGACAGTCATATAAATAGACGGTCTATTGATCTATATTTAGACAGGAAAATACTCAAATTAAATTTCAGGGTAGATAACTGTAGGGAATTCCAATCTATTCTATAATGTCCCTGGGAGAATTTGCTTTTTGTAAGCATGCGCAATCCGGGAATTTTCTAAATTTAGACAATACCTCAATAATCGCTATCTGCTCAGGAAACGTGTCAGTATCAAGATACTCAAACGGACCTAAATCACTCCGTACATTATACATGTTGTTTTGAATGTTTCAATGTCCACTCGAGAGGTGTTCATCCATTCCGGACAATGGGAATGTGATAGCATGACAAAGATAAGCACAAGTGAACATCGCACTATCATAAGAAATGAGAGACGTTTTCTACCAGATGAATGTAGTCAGGCAAACTATATTATAGGAAACATCCCAGGAGACTTGATAAGGAGGAGTATTTGATGATAATTCTGGGATAATTTTCACCGGTTCTCCATAAAAACATATGTTGTGGGTACTCATTAGAAGCGCCTCAGCGAGGCGCTTCTAATGAGTACCCACAACATATGTTTTTATGGAGAAATAAGAAAAATTATCCCAGAATTATCACCTGATACTCCTCCTTAACAAGTCCTCTGCATCCCATGGGAAAATTTGTCTTCGGGACATATACGGACAGAGAAGGCCCAGATCATACTGTGCATCGCGAAGTCTGGTTACAGCACTCGCTGTCCACTTATTGTATCTGGGATACTATAGGATACAGTCATATATTAGATATCATAAACCGTTATCAGATTGTGCGGATTCATAGCTGAACTTCAGGCATACAGACAGATATACACCCGGACTGACTATTACAAGTACTCATTCTACCCTTTAACAGTCGTCCACTGGAACCATCTCCCTTCCCACATCGCCACCCTGATTAACCTTGACAGCTTCAAACAGGCTGTCAGTCAGGTGTGCCACTCCAAACCATAAATATTACTACAGTGTACCACTGTTTTTATCCTCACTTTTCTTTCTTCTGTATAATACACCAACACTATGCACTTTTATTCATTTCTCACTGCCCGGACTGTTTTTAACCCCTTTACTTTTACTGCATGTTCCGGAGATATAATACCGGCACATAATACTCTGCTGAGGGAGTATGCCGTATTGAGAGATAGATAGATAGCTGATCTAGATTTTCACTGTCTATATGTACCCCGAATACCCATTTTCTTATGGCACAGCTCGTATTTGGACAGACAAACGTACGCAAATAGTGTAGATTTAGATCAAAAGCCACCTACCACGACGTCTGATATGGGTCTCCACTCCTTGCATCTCATATGGCAGTTTTTAGACACTGCAATTGGTAGTGAAATGTGCTTGTTAAAACGTCAGAACAAGTACAAAGGAGTTAATGCGTTCGAATTTTAGGGTAAATATAGTAGTCTTTAGATTCCTAGAGAGAGAGAGAGAGAGAGAGAGAGAGAGAGAGAGTGAGAGTAATTTAATGTAAGATAATGCTTAATAAGAGATAGCAATAGTTTTTCTATCATCTCCTTTGGGTGCTGCACATCACGAAAACACGCCTATATAATTTTGACCCCCTTAAACCCCACTTTTATATAGTAAAACTGGGGTTTACAGGGGTATACATTATTTTTCTTATTTCTGATCAAAACATAGATTGTGGGTACTCGTTAGAACCGCCTCGTCGAGGCGGTTCTAACGAGTACCACAATCTATGTTTTGACCAGAAAGATGAAAATTATTAGAATTTTTCATCTGAAAATTTTCATTTTTTGGTGATAAAATTTGCAGTATGTTTGAATAGGCATGTTTTCGTAATGAAGGTAGAACAAATACTATCTAGATCCTTCTAACTGGAATTCTTTTTATCATCTCAGGTCCTCAGTGGAATTTAACTGACATTTAACTTGAAAAAAAAACAAAAAACAAAACACTTCCTTAGAAACATTTATTAACAATTAATATTTTATCATAGAATTTTTTTTTTTTTTTTTGTTTGTTTGTTTGTTTTGATATTTTGAAGCTTTTCACACACAGGACCCCGTTTAAGTTAGATTTCTCAAGGAAAAAGGCAACTATCGAAAATGGAGATGCTAATGATAAAAACAGAGGTATCCAATTAAAAAATCATTCTTGTAATGGGTGCACTCCACAGTTTTGACTTGCATTTCTATCTGTTCACAGCCGTTACATAAATAAAATGCAATCACAGCAAATATAACAGTACCTGTCCATTAGGTACTGTATCAATAAATTGCAAAAATACCAAATAATAAATTAAGCATCATAAAAATAACTGCAATGTACCAAAACCTGCTGTTGCACTAATGTAAACAATACCCCACCCCACTCCGACTGCGGCCAAATTTATGCAAAAAGTGCAGTTTTCGAATGATTATCATCAACTCCGGGACAATGCACTGGCCTGAAACAGTTGGAAATTTGACAGAGCGCCTACAGAATATTACTTTTATCCAGAAATCAATACCTGTAGGCCACCTCGTTTTCAAGATAAAATCCACAGAAAAGCATGCTACAATTTTTGACAAGGTAAAACCGGGTACCAGACAGAGTTTAACAGTTTCGTATTTTACCTACACTGTTTTATAAAAAGGTCATGTGACCTCAAGAAAAGTCTTTTTTATCAGTGTTAACAATAACTGACAAGCATAAAACCAGTTTGGTCAAAATGTGCAGCAAAAAGTATTTTCAGACTGGTTTCTAGCCCTACCCCTAGTTATTGAAATTTTTGCCCCAGGTTCACAAGTGCGAAACTGTGGAATGCACCCTTTTACATTGAGTACCCAGGGGAGTTAACTGACTTATGTTTCCCATTGCCCGTGTGTAAAGATTTATTGATTAAATATCATTCTGTGAAACAGAGAAAACTAGAAAGACAGTTCTAATTTTCAGTTAGTCCATACACGAAGAAAGGACTGCTCTACGTTTTACCTCTATTATTCGGGGCAGAGGGGTTTAAGAAAAAATGTGTAGATTCAGATCAGTCGCCGCATATCAACTCCAGTACAGTGTAGTACAGTAGATTTATCCAAGTTTTAGGATAAGTATGGTTAATGTGTCTGAATGTTTAGAGTTACATAGGGTAACAAATTAAATACTTGAACCTTAACCCTTGCCTTGCTTAATAAATTAAGATGCCACGCCCGCTTCTAATTTCCAACCAGTCAGATTACTTGATCCGGGTTTTTGATAGAAATTCACATATTTAATGACAAACAGTGCAGATCCATATTAGTTGGCTTCTTCACCAACTGATTTGGATCTACTCTGTTTGCTAAGATGGAGTATGTCGTGTTCAGCGAGAGAAGGGTTAAGTCTGCGGTACTTGTATCACATGTCATATTTCCATACCATATCTACAATGTATATTCGGACAGACAGACAGAGCAATCTGTACAAACGGCCATTGTTTAAGATCTACACAGTTTGCCATCCAATTACTTCTACTTTGAGACACCTCACCAAACTGCCCAGGGCTGGACCCAGAAGGTCTAAAGACGGGGGGGGCATTGACTACCGAAGGCATTATCGAGCGGCGTAAGCCGCGAGAGGGGGAGAGTATGAGGCGTAAGCCGCGAGAGGGGGAGAGTATGAGGGAAGTTTCCCCTCTTATAAGGGGGTCCGGGGGCCTCCCCCAGGAAATTTTTAAACTTAGATTGTCTGAGAATGCATTTCCATGCTATTTTCAAGTCATTTTCATTAATCTTGCAGGCTGACTTTATTTTTTTTTTTCTGTCAATTTCAGGAGGTCGCGGGTTCGAAAACTGTTGGAGCAATATTTTTTTGTGGGATCATTCTCTCCCTCCCACTGATTCAATAAGGGCAGTTGTCAGTTTCTGGCAAAATAATGTGCTCTGTACTGGTTAGCCACTTATGTATAAGCCTGCCCAGGCAGTGCGGTTATGTAAACTCAAAAATAACCTAAATAGTTGACTAGGCCGTAAAACTCCAAAACAAATAAAACCTTCCGCATTATACAGGTAATTTCTAAGCTGCAAAAATAATTCTGGCTAGTTTGATAATTACCAGTGCTAGCCATGCAGAATCCTTGATAACCTGCCTGTCCCTTCAGCCACCACACCCACACAAATATTTATGGATTGGGTGGGACAGGGGTAAAGGGGGTGGCAAATTCCCTTGCCCCCCCTCCCCCCCCCCCACTCCCTACAACCAACCCATCGAACGCCAAAAAGAAAAAATCAAAGGACTGATAGTCCTAAGAGTCTGCTAGCTTGTAAAGTATTGATGGAGTGCTGTGTATCTTCTATGCAAACACAATACATGCAAAGAAGATTGGTGGCATTCCAATGCTACCAATTCTACACCATAAGATGGAGCTCTATGGAATATATCAAGCATCTGGGCATTGTACTTCCTGAAAAGAAGACTTACTTTAAAAACTCTATCAAATGTACGTCAAGCGAAGACTGCATATGGGTTGAATGAGAAAGTCATAGCGAGTGTTGTCTCTAAATCAAGGAAAGGATACTCGTATAATTTATCTCCTGCAAACAGAATTTCATTCATGTTGTTCACATTCCACATGTTGGTACAGATCCTTTTCTGTACAGCTTTCACCAAAAATACTAAACAACATAGTAGGCATTGACGCCCTCTTGAATCATGACTAAATATCTCATCTCCTTGATGATTACTTCCTTGCAATAATACAGATGCATTTTCTTGTAGATTTATATGATTTGATGGACCTGGATTTTGCTCTATATCCATATTTTCACACTTGCTTACAACCAGTGGCTTCATCCAATATTAAATTTACATTCAGAGACAAGGCTTTGTGAGAAAATTTACTATTCCTTGAAAGACAACCAACATTAACACTCTGTACTACATGCTTTCACTATCAATTTCTCAAAATCAGTCAGATGGAAATGCATTCTACTTTTTTTAATGTATAAATAAGAATAGGTCTTTACTGAGGCATCTGTGTAAAACAGATATACATATATAATCTAACAATGTACTGAAAAACTAAATATAATTATTTCTCTTCTGTTTTGTTTCTTTCTTCACAAAAAATCCATTTTATTATCTGCATATATAGGCCAGTGCAGTGATTGGAGTAATGAACCTCTTTATTTTCCAATGAAGTTTATCACCTGATTATTCCAAATGAGTGTATCTCCAGCAGCAATTTCCAATTTCTAGAATTATTAAAGTTCAAATCTAGATATGCTCCAGTTCATACAAATTCAACATCTGATGTAGCTCCACGATTATTCTAGTACAATTTTATAAATTTACTCTATCAACTTATTATTAAGAGAAGAGCAGGTTAAATAAATTTGAAATGGCTATGTTCAGTCCAGATTAGCGTTAATAACTGATTGTCATTTGCTAGTGCTTCACCTAAGCATAAACAGATTAGCCCGACCAGCTATGCCTACCCTTTTCAAGAGATTTTCAGATGTCCAAAAAAGAAGGGTCATAAACCTATAAATGGGCCAGCAGTCGTAACACAACTCCGTGTCACTGAGGTGTGAATAAAGTTATTTCATGTAGAAGGAATGAATTAAGTGCCTGATTTCTTGCTATATTTAATATCGAATAAGTAGATTCTGATTATGTAAATACTGATACCTTCCTTTTCGTACAGCTTCCGTTGCTAAGCACAACATCAAAGATGGCGAGCGGTCCTACTAATCACCCCATGGCACCCCACGGTACCCCAGGACAGCCCACGGCATCAAACTATATGGATAGTTATCATAAAACATGTTATAGATGGACAAGTATACTTTTGCAATACTCGTCTTCATCTTAATAAACAGAGATTTATATTGATGATGATGACTTGTGTTTGATTTATAATATTATGTCTAAAACTCTCGTAATTTTTTCGCCCCATGGCATCAAAATATATGTATATTTACCATAAAATATGTGGTTTAGATGTCAAGTAAAGGTTTTGTAATACTTGTCTCTATCTAAATAAACAGAGTATTTATACTGATGACTTGTGTTTGAACTGGAATATGAAATGTAATTTTAAGTTAAAACTTATTTTTGATGGACTATCAACTTACACAATTGGTCTCTTTGCTATATTTTAGCGTCAGTTTGAATCTTGGTGTTTAGGCGCCCCGAGATAATCGCTTGAAGTAAAGTTAATGTCTTAAACTATCACAAAAACAAATTTGGATATATAAAACTAATACCCTGGTGTAATTTCAGCATTCAGTTAATAAATACAATGAAATAATTTAGTGCCGTGGGGTGCCTTGGGATGTCGTGGGGTGCCATGGGGTGATTAGTAGGACCCCGTGCCGAATTAACTCCTTGACAAAAGTAGCGCGTGTATTACTACACCGAATTTTGAAGTCTATGTTTCAAATTGCATTATCTAAATCGATTTCAGTTACAGTTATGTTAGCGAAATAAAAAAGCCATACAAAATTCCGCTGCTTCACATTCAGTTCACCGTAATTGTGCCGCATTGCGTCTGATTAAGAAGTAGTGCGCGTATAAATATACGCATAAATAGCTGTGATGAGAATCCGCTCGTAAAACCCCATGCGATTGCAAAGAGCCTGCTAGCTGTCGCTAGCAGACTCAAAAATCGTTCATTATTCTGCAATGCCGGGGTTGGGGGGGTGCATGTGGCCCTTTTGCCCACCCCTGGAGGCAATAAAAAATAAACAAAGCCTGGCCATAAGAAAGTCTGTTTTATACCTTTGCGAACATCAAAGGCGCAGATCAGTCTGTTGCATCTGCATAGTCTGATCAGCGCCTTCATTTCCTGTTCACTGCTTAGATGGTATAATGTATCCAGTTTTTCAAGACTCTAGTTTTTCTCTGCAGCTGCACAGTCTGATCTATTTCATACCTGGTTGTAACTCCAAACACAGGGTTTCTCGTGATGAGGTTAAATAAAAAAAAAATAACACTTAGCTCTATGGGTAACTTTTTTAGCAGACAACATTTTGAAATATTTTTCTTATATTTCTCAGAAAACAGGTTTTTAACTGAGACAATTTGCATGAAAATCCTGTTTAAAGGGCAAAATAAGACAAATGTCACCAATTTGTCGACTGCTGAATTAGCAGAGAGAGTGATTAGGATTAAAATCTCCTCGCAAACAAATTAACAGAAGGCTTCGAACAACAAAATAAAACCGTTTCTACTCATACATGTACATTATCTAGATAAAAAGATGTAAGGTGTGAAATTTTGTATTTATAAGGCAGAAGCTTGTGTAACTGACCATATGCTACCTATCAGTAGGGCAATATTAACAAGTTATTGACAAATCACAGCATGCCATTTACTAATGGCTCTTTCATTATCATTTATGAACTCCCTGTTTTCTGGAAATCACAGGTATCTGGGTAGCTTATGCATAAGAGTGTAATATCAAAAAATACCGGGGGCAAAGTATGACTAGCGGTCGCTTCGGGGGGGCATGTGCCCCTTTTGCCCACCCCTGGATCCGGGCCTGCTGCCAAGGGGACTTTATGGTCTTTGCATCCTTGTATCGTTGTTACCCCTTATCCTCCTGTTCACGACAACCCCTACCATTGCAAACAGTGTAGATCCATATCAGATGGCTTCTGAATCTGATCAGGTTCTACACAGTTTGTCATTCAATTTGTGAATTTGAACGAAAACATTATATGATGTAATCTGATTGGCTGATAGTCAGAATGGGTGTGGCTAATTAAATTATTCAGCAGGATAAGGGTTAACCCAGTTATCGTTGATCGTAGTTTTGCTTCCTCTTTACTTGCGGGACGGTGGGTCGGACCTCAGACTAAATGACGGCTCCCTCCTCAATCTGTTTCAGATGGTCGGAGTCTGGCTATCAATGTATGTGGTCGGGCTTATCGTGGCCCACTTTATGGTTGTCTTGCGTTCTGGCTTCAGATCGCCATTGAGCCATTTGCTTTGTTTCATCAGAGTGTTTTTGATTATATGTGTTTCACTGTGATGTTTTACAGATGAGGTAGAAGACCCTATTCGTATTTGTTTGTAGTTTTATCTAGTAGACCTCTACCAAGATAGTTAAGCTTCTAGCCCTGGAGTCAAAAATGTCCATAACATAGAGGTCACTTGTTTTAAATAGTCTCATATAAGGAATAGCTAAGATTCTTGTGGGACTAGAAAGCACAGGTCTTTGATATTCGATATGAGGCTTCATCTATGGAACCTTTGTCAAGATTATTCAAATTACAGCCCTGGGGTTCAAATTTGCCCCCTCCCAGGGGTCACTTGTTATCTCGCCTGAGCTACTGTGATCCGTCACCATCCGTTTTCGTTGTCCATCATTCCGTCTAAACACACTTTCTTTATTTTATGGATTTTGACAAAACGTAGATGATATAGTCATTGTATGGTCTTCTTTGCAATTTGTTAAAAGATCGGATAAAAAAATAAGGCACTGATTGCTACATACGACATTGCTACTCCATTTTATAGGACCATCATGCCACTCTTGATAATAAAATATAAACAAAATCTTACAGCAATCTACTTATATGAAACTTCAATATTAAATATGCAAATCAGTTAGCCCAGATGAGCGAATTTCTTTATAACCCTTCTATAGAAACGATCAAAAGAAAAGAAACACAATTATACTTGTGCGTGCGTGCGTGTGTGTGTATTAACATTATTTTTATTCAGAACAAATACACTAATAATCAAACAACCAACATTACAATGAAATGGATACAGATTTTAATCAACAAAGGAGTATTTAATTTATCGAGGGCCACTCTCCCTCTCTCTCTCTCTCTCTCTCTCTCTCTCTCTCTCTCTCTCTCTCTCTCTCTCTGTATATATAAATATTAATAGGTTGCATTATATATTGAATGACCCTCGTATATCAAAATATTAAATTTTTGTAAACAGAAAACAATCATCATAACGTGAAGCAAAACACTTTGTGTCATTTAATATACAACGTACGTAGAAATGGGACTGGAGAAACTATAGAGATTTTCCGCCATGTTTTACAAGGGTCACAAATTTTATGACTTGCTTTTTGTTTTCCAGCACAACAGTCCTCTTCTGAAACTGAATCTACCACGTGCAAGGGGAGCATTTTTTTTTTTCATTTTAGAATAGACCCCTTTTCAGAAGGATGGCAAAATAATTTTCACAGAGTCTCCTATCCTAAAAGTGTATCAATGCTAAGGTTGGCACGATTAATCGGATAATCGATTAATTGATCGATAAATTCCACCCAAATGATTATCATTACTGATTTGCTAATAATCGATCATTTGATTTCTGTGTTTGTTATTTTACCGTATTTACCCTAGTATTCAGACACCTCAACTCCTTACCATACATAATCTAAAATTTGTACAAGTACAATTTCCTACCCATTGTTTTGTCTAAAAATAACTGGATGGGTGGCAAACAGTGTAGACCCTGATGAGACGCCGCTTTTGCGGCGTCTCATCAGGGTCTACACTGTTTGCTCAGGCCTGTCTGACCGAATATATGCAATAATGGATAACATATGGTAAGAGTCATGCTCAGACAGGTAAAATTATGACCACATATTCAGCGATTACTAATCGATTGTCGGACAGGACTGATAATCGCCTATCTTTTCAGTTCCGATTAGCCAGCCTTAAATTCAATGCACTATAAATACATAATGGGGATGCCGGCCTCGGTGGCTCAGTTGGATGCGCATCCGACTGGAGACCAGGAGGTCGCGGGTGCAAACCTTTCCCCCCCCCCACCCCCCAACGAGGTCGGCAACATTCTTTCGTGGAGATTGATCATGAAATATTTTCTATGGTCATTCTCTCCCTTCCGCTGATTCAAGAGGGGCAGTTTTCAGTTGCTGGCGAAAGAAGTTAACCGCTTAGAGGACTAAGCCTACCCAGTAAAAGGGTGGTTAGGTAAACTGGGCGCGCTCGACATGACCTCATTGGGTTGAATATGCCGTAAAACCTCAACACAAACAAATACATAATGGTATGGAAGGAGCTGTGATTTGCATATGATTTAAAGACGGAAGTTTGAAAGCATGCCAAGTTCCTTGTTTAACCATATTCCATTCCTGTCACATGTACTCGTTACGCGTGAGAAATCATTTACAAACAAGGAACAAGGAAGAACTTAAGTTTTAATTTTCAAAATTTGAGTGAAAGGTAATGATAATATCTGACAGTAAATTTTCAGAAACAATACAAAGATATCTGATCGACATAACACTAATCAAAGTACTGACAGCACTAGTGGGTCTATTGTCTCTAAGTATGTGTGTGTGTGTGAGGGGGTGGGGTGGGGAATGGTCCTGATCTGAATCTTCGTTGGGTGCAAAAGTCAGAAGGTAGGTTTTCTCGCGTTTAGGCTCAAATGATATTTTCCTGATCTCGGCGAGATACCTTTCAAGTTCACTATAATTACTAAATTATCATATTTGTATTTAAAGTACTTTACAGGCGTGTAAATTAAAACAGAGGCGAACGGATCGGCAAGATATCCAACGACAATGGCTAATTCAATGATAATAAATTGCGAACCTATACATTATATAAATCAGGGCCCTGTTGCACTACTAACAATTTCGTTAGTTAACGTATCGTTAAAACTTTTATCATTAAATGTGGCATATACGCTAATATTTTTGCTGAAAAAAATGTGAGTACAAACAATTGTGGATTATATATTATACTTACTAGAACAGTTACCATTTCGACCACTAAGGAGCTCAATAAGCGAACGACGCTTTGAACAACTGGGTCCAGACTTGCTGACTGACACATATGTCAAACTTACGTCAAGCAGAGATCACAGTGGCATTTAAGCTATGTTTAGATGTGGCGGTTTACATTTAAGCATTGAAAAAAAAAGCGTTTTGCTAAACCTAAGATACCTGTAGAACAAAGAACACCTTTCTTGTACAGGTCAAGTGGCAAAAGAATACATTTACCGTTACGAAAACACGCCTATTCAAATATGGAGAGAATTTTACTACAAAAAAGTTGGAAACTTTCAGATGAAAACGTCTGGTAGTTTTTATACTTCTGCTCAAAACATAGATTGTGGGTATCGTTAGAACCGCCTCGGCGAGGCGGTTCAAACGAGTACCCGAAATGTATGTTTTGAACATATATTAGTAAAATAATGCACACCTCTGTAATCCCCAGTTTTACTGTATAAAAAAGTGGGGTTTAAGAGGGTCAAAACTTTATGGGCGTGTTTTCGTGATGTATTTTCATAGAATATCCCCTTTATGAAGAGTTAAGATAAAAACTATTTACGATGAGAGCACGATTATGTAACTCAGATTTTACCTCTTATAACTCGTCTGATAAGCTTTATTTTAATGAATAATCAAAGAATACAATATTTTGTATTATTTATCTTATATGATATGTTTCAAAGAAGAAAAATATTTCGGTAACTCTACAGTAATCTGAAAGAGTAGTCACAGTTCTAACTGGGCAAGGGATTTATTCTAGCTCTGATTATGCATGCAGTGGGTTCGTGTCCAATCAATTTCGGCAGTGTACGGGAATATTATAGCCTGATTCGGGAACAGGGTCATGATGTTTGCACATTGGTTCCGCCACGTTCCCAGCATCCCCGGATCGGGTACAGTCTAGTTCGTGTTCCTGCTGCATTGCCGACAATATATACATGTAAAACATGGAACACTACCTGCTAATTGTATGATAATGGTATCCATATGTTAAAGTTATTTGGTGCATTATCTCTATTTTATTAAATTTTATGTTAGATTAATTATTTATTTATTCTAATATGTATCCTTTCTTAATGTGATAGTGATGACTGCATGTGATAAACTCTCTTTTAAATACAGTAAATAAGTTGATGTTTGTTTGTGTTGAGGTTTTACGGCCCAGTCAACCCACTGGGGTCATGTCGAGCGCGGTCAGTTTACCTAACCACACATTTACTGGGCAGGCTTAGTCCTCTAAGCGGTTAACCAGTATTGTGCACATTCTTTCGCCAGAAAAAATAAGTTGATGTACATACTTGCATGTAAATGTATTATTTAAACTTGGCGTGTCTCGTACTCTGGCAACACTATGTCAGTGTCTTAATATTATTGACTGTTTACTATGTTTTAATGCGACGCGTTCATAAAATATAACTTACTCGTACTTACTAATTACACAGCTCTTTGAGTTTGATTATTATCTAAAGAAGGAAGTTTGAAAATGCGCCAATTTCTTTGTTCAACATTAAAGTTCCCCTGTCTGCAAACAGACCTATCATGGTTTAAGCCGCAACGTCCCTTCGGACAGGCACACACGCAAAGATTCAGAATGATCCACCCTTTCGTGCGGTCTGATCAGAATGTTCATCGGATGCATTTATATAGCCAAGAGTACAAAGTTTTATCATGCGGGCAATGAAGACTCTAATCAGACTGCGCGGATGCGCAGGCTGATTTGAGTCTTCGTTTGAGCACATGTCAAAAGGTACGCTTTTTTTTTTTTTTTTTTTTCTTTCATATGGAGACTCATTTTATAGTTTAAATTTTCAGCCGCAAAGTTGATATGTCCCTCGTAAAATGTGCGACCAGAAGTCTCCGATCAACATGCGCGTGTAGCTGATCATTACATTTAGATCAAACGCAACATTTTTCTATAGGAATAAGATATTGATTTGCTTAAAACACGTAAAAACATAAGACGTCTTCCGGTACTTCACTTTGTGATCATTGAGCCCATACCGGAATATTTGTAAAATATATGAGACCTAATTGGTCATAATTAGCTAGTCTGGTCCAGGAAATTTCACACTTCAGCTGTTCTATCAGTGTGTTTATTACTTTCAAGGAACACTCCTTTTAGAGTCTACTGATAGGAGTTTTTTCCCCTTCCTGTCTTTACTTTAAGTGGACTGGATTCACTTAATAGATTTTATCCCTATTGCTACAAGAGAGACAAATTTTGTGACGTCCTGTTTGCTTTCCGGCAGATCAAGCCCCTTCTATAAGGTATAAATTTGCTCCTCTTGGGGCAAATTCTTTCGTAATGATGAGATCCCATTACAGAAGGAAACAAAAACAATTGTAACACAGTTATCTCCTGTGACAAAAGTGCATTAATAATACATGTACCTCAATGGCTCGAGCATGGATGGCTCGTTTACTGATGATGATTCGAATTCATTTTTGAGTTCCTAGGAAACTCTTCATACAACTCATGAAAACAAATATTTAGGGGTATTTTAGGGAAATTTTCTTTTTTTGTCGGGAAAAAAAAGAAGCTCCCAGAGGGAGCCAATTCTTGTTTTATAGAGTAGAGTAGATCCCTTTTCAGAAGAGAATACAACAGTTTTGAGAGAATTACCCCCGTCCCTCTCACCACACTCCCTGTCCCTCCCCACCCCATGAAGTGTATCTG